>JAPFFP010000008.1:2888619-2903916 GCA_026153255.1 Solanum medicagineum | reverse complement strand
ATAACTTCCACTGCTAGCGTCTCACACCTCCTAACAGGAGCATCAATACTCCTTCTCTGCACGTGTCCAAACCATCGCAGTCTCGCTTCTCTCATCTTATCGTCCACCGGGGCCACCTCTAGTTTCTCCCTAATGGTTTCATTCCTAACCTTGTCCCTCCTGGTATGATAATCTTATAGAAAATGCTTTTATCAAAAATAATATTTTGCTCCTTATCGATACACCCGAAAGAAAATCACAAAACATATAAACTAGAAAGTAAATATTGTATCACATATTTTCAATTTAAAATAATCCAATTTTTTGTGTGTTTTAGTCGGCTATAAAAGATTTATTTACTTTTTTGTCCGTAGTTAAATCGTTGCATTACTACACCATATATGATTTTTAGTGGCAATTAATTAACGATAATAGTTTAATTGCTGCTAATATATTTTTCTAGAGATAATTGCATTCTATCACTCTTTCTAAATGTACGATATTGAATGCAATGACAATTAATTAATATTGATAAAGATTTTAGTACTCTGTGTTAATGTGCATGTTTATTATCATTATTTTAATTATAATGCGTTTACTATTTTCTATTATGTGTTGTTGTATGTTATTTTAGTGCGCATGATAATAAGTATATTTATATGATTATCATATATGTAATAATGTCCCATTAATAATTACCTCTAGCGTATATATTTCTCCTTTTTGCTTCTAAATTTCAACTATGGAGGTTCTTTGGTGAAGAGGAAAATGTATTTTTTTTCAAATTATATTTATATTTGATTGATATAAATTTCTATAAAATTTCCTCTCTAGAAAAATAAAGTTTTTATAAAAATGAAGATAATGAGTTTCTAGTTAAAATAGGAAAATAAGTTCCACAAATGATATTTTACGTTGCCTTTGTCAATAGCAGTACACTTCGACAAATCTCATCTTCATTTTCGTCCCGTAGTCCCCCACCCCCGTTTTCACCACTCTTACATCCATCCAATAGTCCCCCACCCCCGTTTTCACCACTCTTATATTCATCTTCACCTTTCAGAGTACTATTTACTTATGTATCGAACACAAAAAAATAACTATGGAATTCACTTATATTTTCCATGAAAGCGCTCTCTCTCTTTCTCTCTCTATTAGATACTAATTTTTGTTAGTTTTTTCATTCAGAATTTATTTCTTTTATATTTTAAATTATCTTAATAAAAATTCAGACTCCGACATGATTAAAATTGAATAGTTTAGGTAGTATCATATATGTATAGAGTCACACTCAAAATGGACATAGGGTACCCTTTTAATTTGATGGAGCCTCCAATAAGACATTATACCTAACAGATCTCTTTGTCTCTTTGTTTTTATATTATAAACTACTATATGATAAAAATCAAGAGATAAGTTTTTTTTTGGTTGGTTTTAATTTACGAAATAATATATTGCCCACCACATCCTTCCTACCTAATGAATCATTCCATGTGAAATGTTTTAATTCTATTCAACCATATTCTTCCTCTCCCTTTTATTTTTCCTCCAAAGTTTCTAATGTATGATACTAGTCACAATAGCTCGTGTCAGTACGGGCTCAACACATGTTATTTTTTTATTTCAATTTGTATGATAATGATAGATCTTTTTTATATATATTTTAAAATTTTAAATTGTTAATTATTGCGACTTATAATATATTTTATATTATCTTTAAATAACATATGCTACATATTTTATTTCAATTTATGTTGCACATATAAAAATTTTATTTATTTTGTAAAAATTTTAAATTGTTAATAGATAAAGCAGTTGAAAAATGATTTATTAAGAGTAATATTGTAAAATCAAACAGCTGAACCAGACATGTTAATCAACAGCTGCCTCTAAAAAAGTGATTTATTAGGCAATATTAAATTCATAATTGAAGCAGTTGAAGAAATAATTAATAAAAACGACATAGTAAAACCAAGCAGCTAAAACAGATACATCAATCGTTAGCTGTCTTTGAGGAAAAATACTTTGCTAGGAGTAATATAGTAAATTAACAGTCAAAACAACTAAAGAAATAATTAATAGAAACGACATAGTAAATTAAGCAGCTGAAGTAGACACGTTAATTGACAGTTGTATATTTACGCAAACAGATGAAGTAAGCATGTCGATCATGAGATGTTTGCTTCTAGCCGTTTATATATAGTAAATAATATTTGTATTGTAGTTTTGTATAAGAATATTCATTAAAAAGAGGGTGGGGTGAGGGGGCTAGGTAGAATTAATGTGAAGGGCAATAATTGTTATATTTCTTTCTCGTATTGAGATATATGTGATCCTTTTCTCATAAGATAAATAATTGTTGATTTTATAGTTCGTGCGAATTGAAAAACAAACGTCGAAAGCATAAGAAAATGTGGGGTAATCAAGTAAAGAAAAATGAAGAGTCATTTCTCCCTCATCGATAAAATAGAAAAAAAGTGTTCTCCTTATATTAGGAAACACTTCCTCTAACTCTTAAAGAGTCAAGTAAAGGGAATTTTCTCGCGCCACCGTTATTGTCGTTCAGCTTCGGCAAATAAACCTTACATATAGTGAAGAGATTAAATTCCTTAAAGATACAGTAAATTCTTAATTTTTTTTTTAAAAAAAATAATTCATTCATCCATATTTATTTATACATATTTAACTTGATGGAGACATAAGCTATTATGAATGCATCACAAAAAACTTTTCAAAGCACAAAATTTTAAAAATATAATCATTGCCAGAAAGGGAAAAAAAAAAAGGTAATAAGGCTTGAAAATTGAAACATGATTAAGCTTTTAAGCATGCAAATAAATATATATTACTCCTTTCGTTTATTTTTATTTATAAATTATTTTACTTATTAAAGTCAAACTATTTAAATTTTGATCAACATTTTAAAATGTATTTTCTTATCATATTAATATGAGAAGGATTAGAACTTATCATATTTTTCATATAGTTTTTAACTGTATAAATTTTAAATTTTAAATATTAAATTTTGCTGCTTCAATTTAGTTTTAAACTTTAGCCAAATTGAAATAAAGAGTTCCATATTCATATGGCCACATTACTCTATGTCACTGTATATATGTTGGCGCAAGAAGAGCCGCTTGATCACTCCGACATCCTTTAAGAAACAATAAATGAATAGTGATTTTATGTATCGCTCTAATTATTCTCTTCGTTCATTTTTAGTCGTTAAACTTTTTTTAATTTAATTTTTATTTTTATTTATAATTTTGACAAATTAAGATAGAATACATTTTCTTTTTCTGTTATACCCTTAATTTATAGTCATTGAGTTAGTGTCCTTAAAAAATATTATGATAAGTTTATATGGAATCCTATCAGTTAATAGGGATAAAATGGTAAACTTACTACTCCCTCTGTTCACTTTTACTTGTCATGTTTTCACTTATCGAGGTCAAACTAACTTTGGTCAATATTTTAAGAGGTATTTTTTCATCATATAATATGAAAATCATTGCAACTTATAACAATTTTTATACAGTTTTTAATTATTTAAACTTTAGATTTCAAATATCAAAGTTAGTTATTAACTTTAAAATTTACTCAAGTTGATCTCAAAAGCGAAACAACGACAAAAAAAGTGAATAAAAGGAGTATATCAATCTTTCTTAATAAGTGTGTGTGAAGTTAAAATTTGTTAACTAAAAGTGAACGAAGAGAGTATATACTAAAAGTTATATAAATATTTAAAAACAAATTATATTGAATAATAAAATAAAATATATAAAAAATTATTTTTTTAATTTTTACTTAAATTTATTTTTAAAATAATAAAAAAAATTAAAAGTAGACTGGGAAAGACCATAGTGGTATATCCTACACAAGGACATAAATAATAGGCCTAAATGATTGTATTGATGGAAACAAAAAGGTGCATATGAAATTAAATGCAGCCAATACAGTCTGTTGTGGGGCTCCACTATTAATACTCTACTCTTGAAAGACAATTAATATTCATTTTCTTGTTTTTTTCCCAAAAAAAAATTATTATTATTATTTTTATTATTATATGAATTTCAAGTAAATTAACTCAAGATATACTATATTCATGACTCTCCCTTTGTAACCAAGCTTGGTTGACCCAGTAGTTAGCTCACTAGGTCGCTTAAGCAAGTTTCAGAGGTTCGATCCCTTCCTTATGCATGCAGCAACCAATTGGCCAGCGGTAAACTCTTAAATGGAGCTCAAATCCGTGAAGGATAAGTCCTTGGCCTATCGGGTTAGAGGATCTTTGGGAAACTAAAAAGAAAAAAGAGAAAATCACTCTCCCTTTATTCTTTTGAAATAATTATTATTTTAGATTATTTCACATTTATTAGAAAAATATTAAATATAAGATATAGTTTACTAAAATACTTCTGATTTATTATTCCTTGTCTGTTATAAAATAAGTGATATTTTTATTTTTTTGTTTGAAAATAATTAATTAAGAAGGTATTATTAATGTTGTTCTTTCAACTTTACTTCTATTAAAATAAAAAATATTTTACATAATTAAAAAAATTATAAACTCTGTGTCTTTTTCAAGGTTTTATCAAGGATAAGATAGCAAAAAGTACATTTTATTATTTAAAAATGAGTAGTTCCTTAAAAGACGAGTACAAACTAATAACACCAATTATTTTAAAATGAAAAGAGTAGATATTTTTTGAAAATTGAGCACTATGAAGAAGTAGTGCTTTAATATACGATATAGTTAAAAATAATTTATTTGAATTTCTAAAATAATAATATTTATTGTAAAAATGACACTTATTTTAAAACAGAACAAGAATACGATAGCCATGCCCAAATCCCAATGATTGTGCTACTTCTATCTTTGGTAATAGTAAATTACAAAGTCCTAGATAACAAGAAAACAACAATATCTAATGTTAATTAATCTTGTTTAACTATCACTTTATTGCTTGTTATCAAAGTTTTCTCAAGAATTTCAAGTTTTAATTATCCTTTCTTTACAATTATGTTGTCTTTTTGTTTTCTTTCAAACATACATAATCTTAATTGATAGTCAATCAGCACTAGTAACCAGAAAGAGACACAAGAATTCAACACAATATCTTGAAATATTAAAGTAAACTTAAGATTATTTTTTATTTAGCAGATATTGAACCTCATTTGTCTAGTTCGTCTGTTTGCTTTTTCAGATTTTGAACCCCCATAGTTGAAATTCTGGCCCCATCACTATCTGCGTACATAGACTTATGCAATTCTTCCCTCATGAGCTAGCTTTTGTGATTGAACTACGCTGAAGCACCATATTCTTACATAAATCATATAATATTTGATCTTCACCATCCAGTTATTAATTTAGATTTCCCCTTGCATATGTAAGACACGTTAAAAAGAAAGATGTTTGTTATTATATATCGTCTTTCAGTACAAACTCGCAATCCGTGATTAAAGATAGAGAGATTTGATCCACCCCTTACTAGATTTTGTGACCATTTCATTTTAATGATTTTCGACATTTGCTATGGTTCCCCCAATAATTATTAATTAGTGAGCATTTAACATGTGGGACAATGTTATCATTCACTAAATAGACATAGTGGCTATAGCTATATTTATTTCATTTGGCATGGGTTATATTTTGCAATAATTATAAAGTTTATCTTGATTTCCAAGTTTCATTGATCATTATGTTCTTAATAATGAGTTGTTGGTTGTACAATAAATCATCATAGTAGATATTCAAATAGGTAGGGGTCATTTGGAATTAATAATACAAAAAAAATTGTGTTGGAATTATTTCTTGTATTACTAGAATTTATATTTTTAATAAAATTCAAATTTTATCCAACGTAAAATAGTACTTATATAGATTCAATTTAACTTTGTTGAATTTTAGTTAATAGTGCCAAAATTCTAGTGGATATTATTTCTCCAAATGCTACCAATCTTTTTTTTAATTAAGTGCATCATAAATCAATAATCAATTTTGAGAGAATTAAGTAGTTCACTTAAATATTTATCACCATATTATGGAAATTTTAGTTTGATGTACTAAAATTGATTTGAATCTCTCTGTAACAACAGTATTTATTTATTTTTAAGCTTCCATTATGAAATATTATTACCGAGTACATACGATACATATAATATAACATGTTAATCAATTTCTTTTTTTTAAAAGAACTTGATAGTTATGATAAACTGTTGTTATAGAGGAAGATTATTGCAGAGAAATTACAGTGTACTATAATGATTTATCAAAATTATAACGTACTAGATAATTGAAAATTCATCCAACACCATTTTTTTTTAACTTGTTGGAAATAACGTAGGAGACGTTTGTCCATGAAATTCTCTTACTTTTTTGCAGAGTTCAACTCCGAAAAAATATGTTTGATCATAAAAAATTTTGGAATATAATTTGAAATTGAATTTCAGAATTGTCAAGAATTTAAAAAATAATAAAAAAATATTTTCATTTTAAATTACTCAAAAAAGGTCAAAAATAATTTCAACTTATATTTATGTCAAATACAACTCTAATTTTTATATCGGAAAACATGACCAAACGCCCACTAAATAATCCAAAGTTGGCTTTTCAAAGTGGACCAAATAAACAAGAGTGAAACAGCAAAGACATAATTTGCCTTAGCACATATGGAAGAAAACAAAATTAAAATGGGCCTTCAATCTTAGCAATTTGACCGTAGATTTTGGCTCAAAATTTTGAAATTCACAAATTATTTTGAAGTATGTGTAGTGTTATTTGTATCCAGAGCTTATGAGGCTTGATTTTTTAGACGAGCTCTATGAAGTCGTGATAAAATCTGTGTACATTTCTACCTTCCTCAGACCCCATTTGTGAAATTCCACTGGGTATGTTTTTTTTGTTGTTGTTGTTGTTGTTAGCTTCAATTGCAATTTGATTTTCCAGAAATAGTCTCTCTATCTCTATGAGGCAGTGATAGATCTACGTACATTCTCTATCCTCCTGGACTACATTTGTGAGATTCCACTGAATATGTGTTATTGTTATTTGTATCCTACATTAAGAGCGGAATAACAATCATGAAATAACTAATCCCATCACAACTTCTCTTCAAACCAAACAACTCCTCTTCAATTCCAAGCAAATTGAAATCAACTATATAAATCCTCACCAACCAAGTGATCCTATTAATACAAAAGGCAAGAGTATAAAAAAAGAGTGATAATACAACACAAACATTCCAACATTTTCAAGAAACATGACAAGCTCATAGAATAATAAAACCTCATATAATTAAAGACAGATTTTGCCTTGTGAGAAAAGAATGGAGCATGCATGGATCTAATCTACTATATCTGGAACTCACAAGTGACATGTTCATACATTCATGTGACAAATCCATCTAAAAAACACTTGCTAAACCACAACTAGCACAAGTTTTATCATACAACTAAGATATATCATCGAAAACCTCAAAATTTTGGTTTGACAGATCCCGCGTTATGGAGTATGTAGCTTAGAGATCATATAACCCGAATATCACTGCAGCAACTACTGCTGGAACTATAGCCATCTTCAAAGCACTAGAAGGAAAAACGAAGAAGCTATTCTTCAGTCCAAAATTTCACAAAAGCTGTGACACATGCCTTCAATAAAGCAAGGAGTGGATTTGTTTCACGTTCCCTGGATTTTGCTGAAGCGCCTTTCCATCTTTCGCTGGAGAAATTAGCAATCAAAAGGTAAATTAGTGGGAATCGTGTTGCAGGAACGATGACATTGTTGACACTAGAACTAGGAAAAAAGGCGAGGGGAACTGCTTTAAGTTCGTTGAAGAGAAGTTATCAGTTACTCACAGATGAATTCTGTCTAGTGGAGGATTACCGCCTCCTTTCTGGCGGTTGTTACTACCATGTTGAATCCTGGCTTTGCCTTTATCTTCAATCAACTCGTCTGCAGCTGGTTTCTCAGAAGTAACACCATTACTACTGCTACCAACAGTTTCATTAGGCATAGGGCTAGAAGCATCAACTGTCTGCAAAAGTTTGAATATTTTGAATATAGCGTGATAACATCATAAATGTGAGAGAAATTGAACATTTACACTAAATAGTCAAAAAGACGACCAGGGTCCAGATGCAGAAAAGAGTAAGAACCGATTTGCATCTATCGCTAGTGGACCTTTCATAGTTACAGCAACAAATTATGCTTGTTAGCTAAAGTTAGCTGCAGATTACAAAATATGATAACCTTAATACATGAAACTTTATCATTGCAATCATAGCAGAAAAATAAAAGTCTAATGCTACGTAGAAGGTTATGCAAAGCTGTAAATGGTATCGAAAAAGACATCCATTCGTTCATGAAAGTAAGCTTTGTATATACATGTGCTTAAGAACTAGCTTGCTTCTAGAAAGTTTGTTCCAACACTGAATGGAATTTCTTCATCAAGGTCAAAGAAACCATAAGTTCAAGAATCTTAACCTTCTTAAAATCATAATAGTCGAGGCCGTGATAGCATGCCGTGACAATACAGAAGGAAGCCACATAAATGGCCAATTTGGTATGTCTTCAACAGACAAATTGAAGTGAACTTTGGGAACAGGTGAAGCTACCCATGTGAAGATAATATTGGGTTTTCAATCTACTATATATACTTCACACTAGTGTTGTCCCATTTCCGAAAAAAAGAAAACACTACATGGAAAACAATAGTTACCCTTCGTGAGCATTAAGGGGTTAGATACAGTCAAGTCTGTCACAAAGGCTCTGACAACGAACCTCCATTGCATCTACAAATTACATGTCCTCCTTATTTCTTCCATAGGCACTTTCAAATTTCTTTTTTTTTTTAATATTAAAACTTAGTAATATAATATTTAACAGTGCTAGATACCTAAGAAATGTTGACAAAAATATATAAATCCCTCAGCACCAGCACATGTTACATAAGATAAAACTTTGCAAACTCCAGACTGTGATTGACTGGACTTTATTTCTCGTACATTTGTCATCTGTATACCCCAGCCCAATAACGAGTGCATTAAAGTTAAAGACAAGCACAAGAGGTGATAAACCTTCAATCAAAAGATCAATTGATAAATATGAAAGGAAAAAAGCAGGAAGTTGAGATTCCACCTATGTGAAAACATTGCTAAAGTTTACTGCTAATAAACCTTACCTCACTTAAAGTTGATGAGGCCTTAACTCCTACATCAGTGGCAATGACCATTCTTTCTTCTGATAAACTTGAAATTTCCAATGATGCCTCTCCAGCTTTCACCTCTGCTTTCTCGTTCAACAGTTCACTCGACTTCTCTGTTGTTGGATCAGCTATAATCACATCAACTGGCTCAATTACAAGTTGAGCAGCTTTTTCCGAAGAGGTTATCCTGTCATGTTCATGTTCTGTTTCTTCCGATGTTTTTGCTATACTAGTTGTTTCATTTAATCCTGAATCCAAGTCATCTATTTTCTTAGAAATGGGTCGCAGGGGAAACTTCTCCACCAGTAATTCTGACGTTGTAAGAGGTAATGCAGCTTTTGATGCATCTAGTTCATTCAATCCAACTTCAACATCTAGATTCTCTCCTACCACCAACTCTGTAGATATTGGTTCTCCATATGTTTCATCATTTTTTACAGTAGGACGACTAGCATCAACCCCACTGAGGAGACTCGGATTCACACTCTCACAGATGATCTCAGTAGAATCTAAAACTTGTGCACTGGTATTTTGATGCTTGAAAGAGAGGGTGTTGAGTAAGTCAGATTTACCAACAATTTCATTTTCTTCAGTTGTCTCTGAGTCACCAACCATTTCTTCATTGAGTATCTCATGGTCAACTCCATTAATCCCACTAGAATGCAAAACCTCATTCTTGTTTTTTCGATGATCAGATTCAGAATCAATTATGTATGATTCATCAGATTGTTTAATCCTCTCGGAAACGTCACTTGAGCTAGTTTGTAGTCCATCATCTGCAACCTTCATTTCATCTATATCAAGCTCTCTATTCACACCAAAATCAGCTTCTTCACTTTTACCCATGAAATGGCTGGGCGCGAAACTTGACAAAACATGGGTCTCACCGGATAAAGATGAACTTTGGGGTTCAGTTGATATGGATCCCAGTGGATGTTCTTTTGCTAACATGATACTGTTCTGCTCTTCAGGAGATAACTTAGCTGGACCTAGAACTCTATTTTCCTGAATTATCTCACGAACTATTTCTCGTACTGTGTAGAAAGAGCCACCAACTTCCTTGTGTGTCAAATTAAGTGATGGGAAATTCCCATCATTTGACTTCTGATATCTGCAACCATTGAAGCCAAGAGCAAATAAGATATCATTCCGTCAATCTAGCTGCTGTCAAGTAAAGATAGTGCTCCAAAAAAAAGATTGAAATTTTTACTTCTTTTCTTTGAAAATTTAAGATCATCGAAAATTTTACTTCTTAGCACCTTCTGAAGATGTTCACATAGGTAGAGATGATCTAATAGCAATCTATGAGACAACAATCATAAACATTGAAAATATAGTCACATTTTATATCTTTACCGTGTACCTAGCTTATTTGTTTACTAACTCTCTTACTTTCTTCCTTGTGCTTATCGGAACATGCAGTAGCAGCAGCACATAAAACCTGTGCGTATCTGTCCCAACAGAGTATGATTATGCATCCGCATCTAAAGATTTATACGCACCAGATGAAGGAAAGGAGGGAGGTTTCCATTTATGAAGTGCTTAATAAACAATCCAATAATTGTTAGTTTCAGGTGGTAAGGATTATAGGAGGATGATGATCCCCTCTTTGTGGGGTTCTTGTAACTCAGGAATCACAGCGGACATGAGCTAAAGGAAAATTTACTAATTTTTCTACACCTCCACCTTCCCATCCACCCCCTTGATCTTCTCATCCCCCTTCATTGGGAAGAGTTTAAGAGGTTATTCTACTCATTTGACCATTTTTCCCCTCCAGCTCTATCATCGACACCCATTTTTGCGCCCGTGCCAAACCCCTAAAACCTCCTTTTCCTATACCTTTCTAACTTCATTTTTCATTTCAGATTGTTTTATTTTGTCGGTTTTAGTCATGCAGAATTTGAGTATTTAACCATACATGAGTACTATGTATGCCTGATTTGCCAATCTGTATCAACATATTTTCTTTTTATCTATTTAATAACGGTGGTGTCCGAGCCAGCTTTTGCTTACCTCGACTAATCTCATGGGATACATGTCACTTCTCACCAACAACACGTAAAAGTAACTTGTTCATCAAAGCTAGGTCAGATGGGAAGAAATCAAATATTTTTATAATACCCTTAAGAAGTATAAATTTCAAGAACCTGCTCTGAGAATTTGGGAAATATCACACACAGATACAGTTGATCTGTTAGCTAGACTGAAGCATCATAAGAATTTAAAAGAAGAATAGATTCAATAGTCAATACTACAAGAACTGATATACAAAGCAACACACATGATGTTCTAAACCGTAAATAACCAGTCGAAATCAACCAGACTTGGCAGAAAGTATCAGCCTAGCTCGGTATAAGGAAGAAATGAATAATTCACTTACTTCTTTATAAAAGTTTCAACCATAGTCTTCCTCTCTTCTTTCGAACGCCTAATCCTAGTCTTCCGGCCACCAGATTCATTGTAAGTAGCAAGGGCAAATGTTTGCCCGACCCAACCACCCTTAATTGTGTGCATGTTTAGCTTTCAGCTACATGTAAAGCTGAAATGCCAAACAGCAAAAAGGTCAAGCTTCAATATCAATTAATGAAATTCCAAAGCTGAATATACAAACGAGGCAATGGAAAGAAAAAGAAAATGAAGAATTTATTCCATCATATTACACACCATATACTTGAATTTTTCATTTATCTTGAGTAACACCTGTCAAACAAGTTGATAAGGGTATGAAGTAATCTCTTTCAATCTAACAAAAACTCTAGGTGAATTAACAGATGGTTAAAACGGACACAAGATGGTGAACGATACACTCTCTCCATCCACTTTACTAAAAATAGATGCTCACTTTTACTTGTTTAGTTATAAAATCAAGATATAATTCACCCTTATTATTAACTATAATCATTTCTCAATACATTTCCCAAAGCGTTGAATTTATTCCTCTGTCCCATTTTAATTGAATTTGTGAGGTAATGCAGACATACTAAGAAAAACATTAAAAGACAAAATTTACACCATACTTTCCACTATTGCCCTTTGTAAAATCATAAAATATGTAGTGTAATTTATCACCTAGAAAATATAAAAGTTCAATAAATAAAAAGACAAATACGGAAAAAGTTTCAAACATTCACCTTGAACTTCTAACAATTTAAATATTTTTGAGACAGAAGGAGTATATTCAAAGGATGATACAGTAAAATTGTCATTCTATTTACCGCTCATTATAGGCGAAAGAGGGAATTTTCATTTGTGTTAAAGCAATTCGAACGGGTCACTTTCTTGCAAATCCTCCAAAAATATACTAAAAACTTACAAAATTTTGGGGAAATGCACACTCTAATCCATGTACCATAGCATATAAACAGTTCAACCATACAAAACCCTTCGGTAAAAAATAAATAATTAGCCCCAAAATCCAGTTTTTTTATTCATTTCCAACAATAAACACTTACAAAAATAGTCACTTATCAACGAGAACAGTCAAAACGCAACACCGTTAGAACTTGAATCTGAAAAACACTACTTCTTCGTCTTTGGAATTCTGATATACATGAAAACTAATCAAAATGAGACCCAAAAAGAAAAAAGCATTGCCACAATTCCACAAACAAAAGAATTTCAACTATATCTAAACAATTTTCAGATTTAAAAGATGAAGATAGTAGGTTGTGTGTATACATACCTGGGTAATGGATGTTTCTGGAAGAAGATAAAAGTGAAAGGCAAATAGAGAGGAAAAAAAATGAGGGCTTTTGAGAGTGATAAACCCTACACAGTGAGGACTGAGACGCTGGCATTTCATTTTCTTTGTTTTTTTTCTTCTAATGATTCATATACAGGAGCGGGCAGGCTCATATTTTTTTATTTGAATTGATTAAAGTATTCTCTTCATTTATTTTTATTTGCATGATATATTAAAAATAAATTTTCATTTTTAATTGTAACAACGACATATTCGGTGAAATCTCATAAACTACTCCTCTCTTCGATGTTATGTAGTATCATTTGACAGAACGATGTTTAAGAGGGCTATTGTAAATAAAAGAGGACTATATTTGTTGTAAATAAATTAATTTATTGTATATATGTGCAATTATCCCTCCTTTTTTAACTTGTGATCCAAAATCATTTATAGATATTTGTCCTCCTTTTTTAACTTGTGATCCAAAATCATTTATAGATATTTGTCTAATAAGATGACACTTCTTTCTACACGAACCAAAAAAAAAAAGCCGACCAATAAAATGAGGAGGGAATGCTAACATGTTATAAATAGGACAACATACTAGTATCAAATAATTTTTTGTTGCAACACCTACATGCCCTACGGCTAACTTGATCTCGAACTTCATAACTTCTATCATCAAATTCAACAGCAGTAAACCAAGTGATATACTGGTGAATATATCAAGTCGTGAAGTCTCATTTGGAGGCGAATCCACGATTCAGTATTGATTCTTCTCCAAAGAATCGGTAATGAACATCCTGCCTGTAATAGCACAGTAAATCGAATTTTGCATTTGATCTATTGTATTAAAATGTATATACACAGTCGAAAGAATACAATTTCAGCAGAGGCTCAGCTCATTTCAAGTACTGCAGTAATGGAATCTCCACTAGAGAATGTGCCTCTTAGACGAGCCCCGCATAAGATGTTCATTATAAAAGCTTTCAAAAATGCTGGTGAGCCACAGATAACCTACTCGCTCTTCCCAAGCGTAATGCACTCTCCCTCCATATGAATATAGGTCACGCTAGTATGTCAGTTTCTATGTGTTGATGCAGTTAGAAAGAATCAAACCACTTGTTTGTTGTTTGGTATCGTTCTCTTTCATCCACAAGCCCAGAGCAAAAATGAGCTTGGTTGCTGTGTTAGGAACCAAGTGGTGTTCACAAATGGTGTCAAAAATCTCTTCTAGCAAAGATGTGTTACCCTCCAAGTGACTTTTGTTTATATCCACGTTTCATTCTGTCGTGTAGTTTCTCTCTTGTCTTTCTCTTCTTGTCCATTTTTTGCCTGTATCTCTCTTCTCTCTCCCTTTCCTGTATCCCTTGCCAAATTACTTCTCCCGTTAATGGCCACAACCACGTTTCATATGGATGGAAATTGTCATCAGCAGCTTCTGCCAAGTCTTCATCCATACTCTTCAACAATGTCATGTTGAAGTACTTTGCCCACATATATCCTTTTCGCTGCTCAATTGAATGCTGCTCTTCCAGCACACCTGAGTGAGGATTAACGTAAACCATCTGCCGTGCACTGTGATAGGCCCAGACATTTACCAACAGTTCCAAAACCCGACAGTAACAGTGCTGCTTCTGGTGGTCAGAAACAATCAAAACATGAGAACTTATCCTTCTAGCCTGCATTCATGTGAAGTTTGAACCAAACGTAAACTAGTACTAATGCAATTTATGTCTATAGGCTTACCTCCAAGGTTGAATTTGCCAGTATACAATGTGTCCTATTGCTTGAAGTCACATGCAAACTATCCAAAGCATCGACAAATATCCTGAAATTCCGACAATTTAGGTCAATTCATATTTTGAACTAGAATATCCAAATTTATGCAAGTAATATGACACCACAACATAAGTAGATACCTGGAAAACATAACAAACTCCATAAAAGAAGAGGTTGGCATAACCCAGCTATGTAGGGCTGACCATCTCCCACCATCTTCAGGCATGGGTGGGAGTGCTTCTATATGTGACGGTAAGCCATACATTATGCGAAATGCGTCTTGGAAAGCATTCCTGAAAGAATGTTAAAGAATGAGAGTCAGCTGAGACAACTTATAAAGGACAATGTCCAGTTAAACATTACCAGTTTCGAAAAAGAAGAAAAAACAAGCTCCATTTAACAGCAAACTACACTCGCCCCTCTACACATAAGGCGACGATACCTATTAAGAAGAGTAGGGTGTAAAATTTCCAGTTTCCTGTTTAACCCTCTTCTTTTAACATTTACATTCTAGGACATAAATTTATAAATCTTCATTTCCAGCTTCTTGGACTTCAGAACATGAAATAGTTGAAATAGAATCAACTTAAATTTGGGATTTATTATTGTATCAATATAAGATAAACCTAAACAACGGATCATTCATCCATA
>JAPFFP010000008.1:2870030-2888519 GCA_026153255.1 Solanum medicagineum | reverse complement strand
AATAGAATCAACTTAAATTTGGGATTTATTATTGTATCAATATAAGATAAACCTAAACAACGGATCATTCATCCATATTTCTACAAGAGAGATCTAGACTGTCAAAATCAATAAACCTATCCACCAAAATGATAAGAAAAAATGCTGGCAGGAATGCATAATTTTGAAATAAAACTATGTTCAGATCCCAAGTACATGATGTAATATTTACCTACAGTTGCCTCCATTCAATATATCGCACATTGACCAGAAGGTAAGGGCATCATTGCTTCCGGTAAATCCACCATCCACATCCAAATGTGCCCAATAGTATATTACATCACCTTTAGCCTTTGCCAGTATTGTTTCTTCTAGGGCCAGTTCAGCATTTTTAGATAAGGAAACCTGATACATTAGTACCAAATCCTATATGAAACTTGCTCACAAGAGAAGTGTACATAGAAGCTTATGTGTGAATATGACGATGCCAAGTTTAACAATTACAAGAAGAACAAGTTCACGCATCAAGATTCATCAGAAACAAATAACATACTTTTCTTCCAGTAGCTCGCCATGACTGGAATCCAATCCAGGGTTGTTTATGAATATTATCTAAACGGTGTGCAATTGAAAACATGCCACCCATCTCACAGAGAATATTCCGGTAGTAGGTATCATTCAAGAGGGTAAGCCGGGCAACTGCATCAACATCACCTGACCTTGATCTCCGTGCGTTAGTTGACTGTAAGAGAACATACCAGAGTTAGAACCAAAGAAACGAGAGAGGTAACATAATGAAGTAAATAAAATTTAAGAGGATGTACTGCATTAGCAATATGTACAACACATAGCATTATATTCTTAAAAACTTAATTTCTGTACCAAGGGATGCCAAAAACCGAGAGGAAACCATATGAAACTGAAACATATGGAATAAGCCACAGGAACTCACTAGGCTCAATCCACGGTATAAAGAGCTATGATGCAGAAATGACCAAGCTCCAGTTCCATCATAAACCTCATAAATGCATATTGGCTTCCCAGTCCTTTCCAGCTCTCCTTCATCTCTTTCATTAGTTTCAAACCGAAGCCTTTCAGCTTTTCGAGCATTACGATATATATCATCCCACCTACCAATGCTTTTTTCCATTCTTTCCTCAATCTACATGTAGAGAAAATGTGCTCAATAGATCTTGCATCAAAGGGAATTCAAGAAAATAGAAACATCGACTAGTAAAGATCTTTTTCTTTTCTTTTTTCCTTCTTGCTCTTTTCGTCTTTCAGTTATGGAATTGGATAGACAGGGAAAGACTGCTTGTCAGTAAAATTTATTCACATACCTCCTCCGTCTCAAGTCTATCTACTTCCTCAGAACGTTCCATTTTATTCAAGATGTCCCAATCCAACTCACTTGGAAACTCTTCCTTTAAAGCCTCTGGATCATCTATTGATGCATTCATCAAAGGAACAAACCCTGTCATCTCTAATTCAAGTTCGTACACAACACTGGAATTTATTGGATCCACATCCTTAATTTGAAGATCTTCTATGTCCTTACGATCCTCCAGATCCTTTTGGAAATAACCCCACTCCCACATATCCTGCTTAAGCTGAGAGGTATCTCCAGGAAGTATGACATCAGATGGGAAAGTTATGACATTCTCCAGCAGCTTTGCATACCCTGTAATGCATTCCACTGCAAACATGTTCTTGGAAAGCAGCCTCCCAGAAGATCCAATGGTGTGAGCAAATCTCGTGAGTTTTCCACCAGATATAAGTAGTGAGAAATCTTGCATCAATTCATTGGGATTGTGTTGAGAGAAGATGATTCCATGTACTTCATCAACAACCTGAATACAGGAAGTTATTCAGGGAAAGACAATATAAGAAGTAACGTATCAATTTTTCAGCTTAAAAAGTTTCCAACTACACTTGATCGACTTACATATTTCTTAATGACAGGGTAGTCTGGTGCAACAATTGGTTTTCCAAATGACATAGCTCGTATCAGAAAAGGAGGAAATTCTTGCTCATATTGGGGGGAGAAGTAGAGGACAATGTCAGCAATCAGTGTAATACCGTTAACGTCACCCTCCATATCATGGTGTGAAAGAGATCCCTCACGAAGTCCTAGACGAGTAGCAATATCCTACAAATTTTGAGACAGCATAGTGTTTTTTAATTTTATTTTGTAGATAATAGTAAGTAAACTGCACGTTACTGCTACTGCAAAATGCTGTGAAGCATTATTCAATATCACTTGAACTTTAATCTCAACCTAACAAATAACACAGTAAAGGACTAGCAAGCAGTGAAGACAACAAAAAATGGAAAACACATGTTGGATGACAACAACAACAACAACATACCCAGAAGGGTGAAAAGTTTACATAGGTAACTAAAACAACAAAACCCTTGAAGTACCAAATCAAGAGAAAACGATTTAGACCCTCCTTGTCTAAATGAGTTTCAGTTGTTATGCATAAGTATATCTAAGAAGATTTATCCATTCCCAATACAAGCAACAAAACTTCTTTTAAGATTATGATGAAACACTAGTGAAGCAGAGGAAGGAGAAGGCAAGCGATCAATTACAAGGACAGAATAAGGAGTGAAATAAGATGCTGAAATTCTGAATTATCAATATTACTCATAGAGCATTGAAAAATTCTACCTTCAACGCCTCATTATACCCATCACTGGAATTTCCGGACATGAAAACAAACTTCATTCTCTCTTCAACATCATTTCCAGCAAATTTGAGTAGCAAAGGTTCGATATTATGAATAGACAACGCATAATCCCAGGACAGCTCATTGTAGAGAATGGAACTTCCAAAAACCAAAACCAAGAGATCATCTTTGCCAAAACCAAATGTCTCCCTGGACTGAGATTTTGAATGTCTCCTACTATAACTACTAGCAGACCAACTGTCTTTTGGTGATCCAGGGATCACAAAGAAGTTTCCAGTGTCAAGTCCACTATATAACATCTATAACAGGAGAAATACAACGGTTGAGTATATGATAAGCTTGATGAGCACTTGACATAAACTATGAATTCTGAAAATATAAAATCCAAACGAAAAACAGAGAAGAATATTGTATATACCGGCAAAGAGTAATCCGGAAATACAATAACATCAGCCCTACGAAAAGCAGCTCTCCAATGAGAAATAAGATGTTCCCATCCCATGTTTTCATAGAGACGAAGGCGACTTGCTAGAGTATCTTGTTGAATTATCCATACAAGGGGCACAGAGCAAAAAGGCTCCTGCATAAGGCTGCATAAATGTAGAACTCACAAACCATAAAATCTCAAACAAAATAGAGGCAAAGCATTTTCTAAGTGTAAGATCTAGATTCATCTTTGTCATATGGTTTCCCAGTATAGCCGACATACACATGTCGAGAAGGACCGACAAGGATATGGTACTTTGTAGGCATCATTTAGGGTACATGAAGAATGTAGCAATAAAAATTGAATATACTAGTGTTGACATCATCTAATAATAACATAAAAGTCAACTTGACAGTAGCATTGATTTATTATAACATCTTACAGCAGTGTTCTTCATTCAAATGTTATTACAACATTAGGTTCAAGCATTTCCTTTATGTTGTACAAGTCAAGCATATACACAAGTAATGCTTAAAACTCTCTCGCAAGAGAAATTCAGAATATAGGACAAGGATACTGTAAAGAAAAACTCATTGCCCAAATATTTCACATTAAAATAGCTTAAATTTTCAAAATAGAAGACTAACACACATCTTAGTTTGTTATTGGTAAATAATGCTCACATGATGTTCATTCTGAATCTCCTAGAATGATGAACAGTAAGCTTCATTTAGAAGGCTAGTCGTACCTTGATATAGCATTTTTATCTTCAAGTGAATCAGCAATAACACCGTCAAAACTGCATAAATGAAAATGTAGAAACTAATATACACCAAGATAACTCAGAGTAACGATAGCGAAATAACAGAGATGGACTGTCATGAGGATCCAAGATGGCAGAGCATGCTTACATTGACCAATCAATGAGATCATATCTATCAGCAGTTAAAATCGATACTTTCCCTCCTATTTCTTCCCATATGGATCTCGCAATGCCATCCTCCACAGCATATATCTGCAAAGAAGAGTTTAAAGTAGGATATGTTGCACAAAACTATTATACGCCACTATCAAACAAGGTGTAGTTCTTCTGTCACAACTTAGATATGGTACCATATTTCACACTCATCATAGTTAAATCCCAGATTTAGATTGAGAACCAACGATTTTATAGGCAAATTAAAATGTCATAATCAGATGTGAGATGCATTATCATTTAAAGGATATGAAATGGAAAAAAGAAATGGTATCATAATAAATATAATAAACATAACTTAAATAAGAAACTGCAGAGAACATATGACATTGAAGTTCTATTAAAAACCTAATTCCACAACCTGCCAGATCAGTCCCCTCCCAGCTCCAAATGAAGAACCCCCTTCAATTTCCCAGAACCTAACGTGTATTAATCTCAATGGGCCATGGTGACCCAGTTCTTAACCCAAATTACTTCTTTGCAACCAAATTTTTACTCAATCTCAAATAAAAAGTTTGTCATATATGAATCTCAAATAAAAATTTCAGGTGAAAAGAATCTGTATAGCTGAAATACCATCTTCATGGCAGAATTATCGTCTGAAATTTAGAATAGTTGCAAGTTGCAACACAGATGTTTAAAGTTTTATCTCTTAGGCAGTATATATATAGGATACAGCAAGCAGATATTAAAACTTGAAGTTACCAAAAGTTACCTTAATCGTATAGCCTAGTCCCCGTAAGTTCTTCACCACAGTAGATAGCATCAATGACAGTGGGTCCTTCCTCATGTTCCCTAAGACCTTACACAGTCAAATTGAAGCACAGTTGAATTAGTGGAAGTTAAAGAGACCAATGCAACATGCAGTTTGATATACAATAATAGCAGCCTAGATATAATATATTATGACGACAACCAAATTACAAATGGAGACTTGACTCTCAAAACCAGTCTTTTCTCTATGCATTTTAAAATTAGCGATCGGAAAGGTATAATCCATGTAAAATAAAATCACTCACATCTGCTAAAACTGAATAACTGCAGAAACCAGGTAAAGATCACAGGTCATGAATAATGAGAAAGAGGGGATTGTATATATTATTAAATATGTCAAGATGTTGTGCTCATATTTTATTCTCACTCATTCAACAAATAAAAAGTCAAAGCATATCCCCCAAAATCAGACAAACTCTAAAATTATAGTTTCAGAATTGTAAGAGCATTATCCTGCCACTATCACAATTTGCACAATGATATAAAATTCTTAAGTTTAAATCAACTGCCATCATCTCACAAGCTTTAAAGCTCTAGTATAAACTGCACTTACATGCATCTAGACCGTACAGGTTCAACCAAAAAAAAGTTCTGCGAGTAACCTAGTTGGTAACTAAATCATTTATTTGATGCGCATGACAACATTTTTTTTTTTGGTTTCCATCCATTACATTTCTCACTACTAGAAATTACAAGTCAGAGGAAGAATGCCAAATGCATTTTTGTAAGTAACCATGAATGTGACAGAATTCATATGCACTTACCAAATAATTATTTGGCATATTCACATATATGAAACAAATTGATTTGTAAAATATATTCATAATTGAAAATTTTAACCTGTATCATCTAATTGCTCTCATATCAACATGCAAAACATATATACAAAAATATCAGGTCAAAATAAATCTGCTCAATCTCTATCATCCAGTTACTCTCCTGCAGAAATACAATGAGCAGCGGAAGCTCTTTCAACAACAACAACAACATTACCCCGATGCCGCAAAGGCTCCCGCCCATTGCGGGGTAAGGGGGGGTCGGATGTACGCAGCCTGACCCCTATGTTTAAAAACATAGGGCGACTGTTTCCAGATGACCCATGATGAGCATGGAAAGTTACATTGACTGACTGCTACTTCACAATTGAATTAAAGAGTCATTTTGCTTTATTCCATCATACCCCAAAGCCAAAAAATAGTGAATCTTTGGCTCCATCCAAGATTGGTGGATAGCAGCGGAAGCTCTTTCACTGTAATAAAAACACTGTATCAAAGAAGAGAACTCGAATCTTACCCAACAAGGTGAGCATGATCATCTAAGTATCATTCTGGATTGTGTTCCTAAATATTCACTTGGAACTATACCAAATAATCGCCCTCTCCTTAAATTTGAACTTGTTTTCTTCTACATCTTTATGACTATCGTTGTAACGGCTTCCTAAGATCTTCTATGGTGAATGCATATTACTAATAACCTCACATTTGCAGTTCGCATACTTAAACATGAACACAAGTATACAGAATTCTTACTAGTGCAATTCGAGGAGGCCGAACACCAATTCTAGGATGGTTCCTAACCAAGTCCAAACCATTACCAAGCTGAAACCTCCGTGGTTGAACAAACTCCAATGAACTTCCTATCTTCAAATCATCCCTAACAGCCCACCTCCAACGAGCTCTCTCATTCTGCCTAAACACAGACATGATTGAGCTCTGCAACACCATAGACGCTAATGCAAAAATAAACAAAACCAGAAATATGCACAAATACAACCATTTCCCTCTTAAACAGAAGAAAATCAGCTTCCTACTATAAGATCGGCTATGGTGATGGTGATGATGAGATCGTGCCGCAGCCTTCCACTGCCGATCCGGTGAAGAACAAGACGGTAACTTCTCCGTCGATCTCTGTGAATTTCTCTTGAAACGAAAACGGTCACGGATCGAGTGGAATCCACCGCCGGGACTCATAGGATTGTTATCATTCTTATCCTTATTCTCGTCGCCGGAGCTACGGCCGATTGTCATCGTTACCTAATCGGAATTTGAGTGAATTTGTGAATTGATTCCTCCTTCTTGCATTGAAAAGAGTGAGATTTGAATCGGAAAAAATTGGCAAATGGCGGAGGAGAAGAGTAGACAAGTCTGTTTATATTGTTTTTTGCTTTACACTGACTGTTCATTGTTTACTATATTATTAACACTCATTTCCTCATCCTTCAATTATTGAAAAATTTTAATTTCACCCCTTCTAATTATTGATTATTCATATTTGATCTTTAATTACTTTAAATATGCTTTTTAAATCCTTTCATTTATAAATCGACCAAAAGGACACTCATCTTTCGAGTTTTATACTTGAACTATCATCAAATGTCTATCGAAACATACTTCATGAACTATAAGTTATTTAAAATATCATCATTGTTCAAGTAAGATAACGAAATAACTGAAAGATCAAGTAAGAAATTCGAAAAGATCGAATACTTTAGTTGTGTTTTTAATCCTTCTGTTATATAAAGTTTACTTCTTTCGTTTCAATTTATTTGCCAGTTTTTGATGTGGTATGAAGTTTATAAATTTGAAAAAAAAAAAGATTTCTGAATCTTGAGGTTTTAAACTAAAGATATGTGGAATATACTAAAATATTTGAAATTAAAGAATTGTCGAAAAACATTTAAACGAATTAAAATGAAAAGTAAGACAAATAAATTAAAACAAGGATAGTAATAGTGTAAACTTTCATCATTTAAATACTCCTATTTTACATTAAACTTATACTATTATTCAATACTGGAAGATATATATTTTTTTAAAAAGAGTTCAAATATTACTTATTTCTTATGTAAAAAGATTAAAATCATACGTTATAATTATTTAAAAATATATGCAGACCTACCACTATCTTATAAAAGGTGGAGAAGCTATTTTCGGGAAATTGTCGTCTCAAAATCAAGCCTCATAAGCAGAATAAACTAGAAATGAAAAAAAAAGAGAAAAAAAAGAAAAAACAACTAATAACGAAAAACAAATGATAGTATGTAAATACAATAAATTTAATAAATATAAGATCGATAATGCCAACATAGGATATAAAGCTACGACTAATCCAACTACCTTACTATATCCCAAGGCTAAACATCAATCAACATATCTCTACTAGCCTATTAATCTACTACTCTAATTTGCAACCCCCACTCCTTTCTATCTAAGGTCATGCTCTCGGTGAGAAATAATGATAAACAGATGAGAGATTTATATAGTCATTACGTATAATATAAACTTAGAGTCTTTAGATTAAGACATTTTTTTTTTCTATTTAGACAATTAAGATTGATTAATGGGAGTTTTACTGACAAGATAAATGAACAAAAATGCTAACATTCCATTATTTTACTTTTTTTTTTCTTATTTTTGTTTAATTTCGTGATTTAATTTAATAGTTAACGTGATGGGATGATTTGTGGGCTCTACGTGCTTTGCCGGCAGGAAAATAAAGGAATAATTATTATTAAATGGAGAAAGTAAAAAAGTTGATGATTGATACAAATATTTTATCATAATTTTTATATTTATTGATGTTTAGTGGTAAATTTTAGAATAAGTAATTAATATTAAAATTAAATATGAAAAATTATTTTTAAAATAGTGTATAAATTAAAAATAAAAACAGAGGGAGTACTTGCCATGGACTCATGCTAACTATAAATATTTAATTTTAAAAATAAAAGATAAATATAATTATTTTTCTCTACTTTTATTCTGTACTTCAATAAATGAAAAGAGATTAATATGAGTAGTATTAAATTAAGATCAAAGAATAAATCTAGATAAGTAATCAAATTTAATCTTTTTAGTTAATGTTTTCTCAAAGGCATGCATAAGACAAACATGACAAATAAAATAAATTATAATAGTAAATTCTAATCTTAATTCTTAATTTTTGATTAATTAAAATGAGTATTGATTATTCCTTTGCATAAGATTTAAAAAAAAAAACATGTCATACTTAGAAGTTTTTAAAACTATATTATTGTCAATATGGACACTCTTAACATAATACACTAGTAAAGTGGTAAAAAATTAGTGATTACAAATATATAAATTTGTTTCAAATAATTTATATTTGTTAAGTAAAAATTTTGTAACATAATCTTTGTGAAAACCATGCAAAAAGCTTGTTATTTGTCTATATTGTACAAAAGTTTGTTAGAAAATTGCTTTCTGTTATTATTATTTTTTTTTTGGTCACCATTATTGATGTGAAAAGAAAGTAATTATGGCATTGATTATTGAAACAAAAAAAAGAAAAGATTTCACCATCAATAATGTTATAATAGAAAATCATCACATGGAAATAGGGTCTCTAGTTTGTTTGTAGAGTTTATTTTTTTAAAAAAAAAATTATTGGACGAATAAAAAGAGTATATTTTACTTCTCCCAAGATTTAAAGAGTGGTTTAAAAGAATTGTCGACTTGACCAAAAATTATGGTAGTACTCGTCTATCCTTAACTAGATCAGTCTCAAATTTGAGCAATGAAATAAAGTTACCTCACGCGAATCCAAATGAATGAGTAGAAATAAAAAAGATAAGAAAGAAGATAGAGCATGTTATTACTTCACTACAACATATAACTAGTGTTCATTCCATGTAAATGTATCTTATAATAACTCTTATATATACTACAAATCTAAGTTGCGCAGACTCTTCACTTTCAATGCCGCACTCGTGTCAGATTATCCGAAAATACACTACTTTTGGTGAATCTGACATGCACCCCTGACACTTCTGAAGAGTCCGAGCAGTATAGCTACTAATAGCTACATCTTAATTACAAGTGCTTTAGTTATAGCAGATTATTGGCTTTGTTTACAATTATAAAGAGCATAGTAAGTAACAAGTATGTTGTGCATCCATTTCCTTCATTCTACATCTGCATAAGCTTCGAGAAATTGTCCGATTATAAGCCTTTCGTCTGAAGTTAGATCAGGGTCATCACTGGTGAGCCTCTTCCGTATTGCTGCACTAGTGATGTTGTCTGGATTTTCGTCAAGAACCTGTTGGCACGTCCAAGTTGAACGTTAGAGGTAAGAGATGATATCCGTGAAGCCAAAGAATCGCAACTCTAGATAGTAAACATTAGATATAAAGGCTAAACGCTCTCATCATTGCAGCATATGTATATGGCGATGAGTTGTGATTTGAGCTCTGGTAAATGATTCGCGTTTATGTCTTGTTCCTCGGAAAGAAGGAATAGTGAAATAAGAAGTTCAAAATAATGAAGGCATAACCAGGACAAAACGGAGGAGGAAGGCATAGAACATCTCTCTCCAATCAACGAAAAGACAGTTGCTTACCTCGACATAGTTGTTAACATGTCCATCTTTATTGGGAGAAGTGATCGGCTCCAACTCGTTGCATATCCATTCACCGTCAACAATGTACTTGTATTCATATTTTCCTTCCTGTAAACGGAGACTGCATTAGGATTGACTATTTGTTATATGTTAGCCTTTAACCTACATTTCTGCGCTGTTTGATCTCGTGACCTCTCGGTCACAAGGCAACAACTTTACTAGTTTCCACAATTTCGATCATTGAAAGAAAAAGGAAAAAAACACTGTGAGCCTAAAACAATATACTTACAGGCAAATCCCTCTCGAGAGTCCATACACCTCGCTCTTCGTCAAACTTTAAGGGTATTCTCTGAAAAACATTATAAGAGTTCTTAATGAGCTCTAATAAGCATGAAATAGAGAAGAGTTGCATCAAAGTGAGAAGAATATTTCATGAACCATCTTTAAGAACATGCAAAAGGCAATGAAACGCTATGGATTGACAGTCGAAATTTCAACATGATGAATGTCCGTATTCTATGGTCAGATGAGAAATCGTAAAACGTTCTGAAGACAGTAACTAATACTACTTGTGAAGCTCGGTTAGTACCTGGCCCCAGCCAATATCAAGTCCAGATATTTCCACTGTAGTACAATCATCATCATGCCATGTCAACGTGACAGGCATCGTTTTAAGGCCTGTAAGCTTTAAACAGGAAGATACTCGGTCATGAACAGAAAAGCATATACGAGAATAACCACGTATCATAATTAGAAAGCAGAATGTGAAATGAAAAATAAATGTAAAGGTAGCTGGGGAACGACACAGTTTGCAGAAGTCATATCTAGCTAAAACGACGAAGAGAAGTGGTTACTGTTAAATATGGAAAAGAAACTCCATGACATACGAAATTGGTCAACATTTCTGTATGGAGCCAAATAGACAAGTCCAAAATCAGGAAGTCGGAGAAAAATGGAATCCCTTTCAGGTATACAAGTACACAAGGTATCCTTGTAGAGACACAGTAGTTCATGAAGTCGGTTTTTATTTTTAGAAAATTGATCCTAAGTAGTACTACTGATCCTAACTAACAAATCAAATTTCGAATTCGATAAATCAAATGATAAAAGTGCAATATATATTACCATGCATCGTACACCAACATCCAAAGGCACAGGTAACTATAGGAATGAATAAATTGTTAAAACGATTAAACGACAATAGAACTCACAATGTCTGCCGTGGCACTTTTGATGGCATCTAGTTTTGGAAAGCAGGAGCGTTTGCTCTGCAAAAAGATAGCAAAAGACATGGTCAAGATACGCAAAATCCAGTTCCCGTTGATCTTCCTCGAGGACGATATAGCAAGCCAGGCAGCAAACATAATATTTTTGGAAAGTGAAACTACGTAACCAACATAACTGGGAAAAAATTACCATGAGTAAATCGAAAGCTTCACTAAGCTTATAGCCTTGAACCCAAAACATATATGTCAACTGCAATTCAAAGTTCAAAAGCGAATGTAAGTTCAATCGCAATGTAACTTAAATAAACAAAATGAAATATTTCGAACTATTCATGATTGTGTATTCTTGCCATTCACAGGAATCGCTCCTCGGTGTTTGTTGATAGAAGTGTTATATAATATAGTCACCAAAAACAAGGGCTATGCGACAGTTATATATCAATCTACTTCTATTCAACAACAAAATTTCGGATCTTCCCAGAAGCCAGACAAATAAGTACTTTAATGCAATCGCATCCGTCAGGCGACATAAACAAACTCATCAAAGCACATACCGCAACTGCGGGAGCTCTGCCAAGTCCAGCTGTGCAGTGGATGTAAGTCACACCCCCATTTCTTTTGATGGCGTTGTTCAGTACGCTTATTACAGCTGGAAGCCGCAACCTCAAATCAAATGCATCAAAATCCCTGCATCATCAACACATCAAGCATCAACGAAGAACCTCTTTTCTAACGTCAGCAAGTGAGGTAGTGTACCGTTAGCAAATATTCTTGAAATGGAAATAACTTCTTCTTTTAGTATATTACAGCTCGGAATCAAATTCAAAATCCTTTTCAATCCTTCTTCGTATGTGTTTATGATAAAAAAGCGAAAACAAAATATTCACCCGGTATATAATATTATGTTGTAAGTCTAGCTGACTTTTTTTAATCTTAAACTAACCTTATCTCGGCTCGCAAGTGTTCAATATCACCACATTTGTTGGCATATACACGAATTGCCTCGATATCAACCCCAAAATATCTGGAGAACACTAATTAAGGACTTACAAAGAATATCTTAGATTGAGGGAGAAATAGATTTGTTGATCCGGCATGAAATAAATAATCATGACATATTTCATGGATACTCGAGATCTGGATTTTGTTGCAAGCAAAAAATAGTCTTTACTCCAATGCTCCGGAGCTTGTCCACATCCTCAGGAGTCTGTCATTTTGTTGGAGTCAAATAAAGAAGTACAACAACAACAACAACAACATACCCAATGGAATCCCGCAAGTGGGGTCTGCGGAGGGTAAAATGTAAGCAGACCTTACCACTACTTCATAGAGATAGAGAGGCTGTTTCCGAAAAAACCTTAGCTCAAAAATATCAGGCCCCAAAAGCAGAAGAGAGTCAAATAAAGAAGTGAAAAGGATACTATGTTTAAAGAAAAGGAATTACTCATTACCTGTAGACAAGACCCAACAATCAAATCTGGACGGATGAAGTTATAGTTCATTCCTAACTCATGCCTATAGGTTAAAACTGCATTAAGAAAGTCCGCGACGTGATGAGTGGAACACATATTAGTTAGTTAATCGGACCGTGCAAACATTTCTTGATTAGTTACCGACTAAAAGTGCTTTCATTAAGTTATATAATCAGAGAATCACGCTAATACAAATGAATCATTTCTACATAGCGCTAACTTGGATTTGTGGTTTTCAAAGGCAAGGATGTTCTTCAACAAAGGGGAACGCAAGAAGGAGAAACAAAGACGAGTAAATAGTAGAAAACGGTAACACATAACTTAACCTATAAGCTAGCATGTAATGTAGTTACGTAAAATTGCAAGGGAGTAATAAGTTTTCTTTGATAAGTTAACAACAACAAAACAACAACATACCCAGTGAAATCCCACAAATGGGATTTGGGGAGGGTAAGATGTACGCGGACCTTACCACTACCTCATAGAGATAGAGAGGCTGTTTTCGAAAGACCCTCAGCTCAAAAATATCAAGCCCCAAAAGCATATCTTTAATAAGTTTAGTAGCTCTTGCGTTCAGATCGAAAAAGTATGCACCAGAAAACTCCTCAAAGTAAAAGAACATAAAGTTCACAGAACTAAAAAAATGCTTAGGAAGATGACTAACCAGCTCCCATAGCTGCCGTCATGTCGTGACTGTATGTATCAGATTTTGCCTCATCCTTCTCTGTACTAGATTCAGCACCAGATACTACCTAGAAATAGAAAAAGTAAATGAATGCCAATTTACATTTTTTGAAAACTACACGAAAAGTACTACAAGTCAATAAAGCTAATCACTGAAAATATTTACAAGACAAAAAGTAGATACCAATGAATGATTCATCAATCGTTATTTCAAATATTACCTGTGCCACAACACTTAGATTCTGAACAGCAAACTTTGTCATCCCCTGCAAAACAAAACGCAATGACCATGATACTACAACAACAACAACAATATACCCAGTGCAATCCCACAAGTCAGATAAAATGTACGCAAACCTTACCCCTACCTTTGTGGGGTAGAGATGTTGTTTCCATATGTTAAGGTTCAATATTGATCACAACCAATAGAAAGTACAAATTACTACTCCTACAAGTAAAATACTAAAGAGATCACCATAAGAAATAGCTCTCCTTTAGCATCGAAGGGTGTTTACTAGTGGTCAATGAAATGGTTTAAGAACTATGAGGTCTTCTGTTCAAATCTCAGTGAAGGCAAACACACTACCTCTTTGACAACTCATCTTAAGATAAGAAGTCCCACAACGACAAAACACAGGAGAGATGTTGGTATATAAGTAAACAAGCCTTACCTACTAGTGCCACGTTTTAAAGCCGCGCGGGCCTAAGCCCAAAGCGAACAATATCATTAGCAGGTGGATCATTACAGGTGGTATCAGAGTCACTCCTGTGTGCGAATCCCAGTGAGACGGGTCAAACCACAGTGCTGAATCAAAGTTCAACTCTCTCAGCTTACACGCACCTCGACTAATTCCATAAAGTACTGCTACCTCTCATCAATACAAGTATCGAGTAACTCTATCTAATCTTCAAAAAGTACTAATTTGATTTGGTATATCCAATTTCTACCAAATGGGAATATACCCTCTATATAATTTTTCTTCCAACATCACTAAAATAATATAGAAATCAAATCAACATTCCAATCAAATCTAATTATCAATAAATAACACAATATCCATAAGCAAAAAATGATCATTACCAGTGAAACAATAGTAGAATAAGGCTTTCTTGAATTGCTTGTAAAGCTTCTAAGTGGTAAACTAGAGGATCTGAGAACCAAATATTAAAGAAAAAATTAATTAATCCAACAAAAAAAATTCTGTTTAAATTCAAATTAAATAAGAAAAGAATATATACCTGGGAAGATTCTGAAGGCAATTCATTGGGAAAATGATTGGATTTGTAGGAGAGTGAAGAAGAATTTGAATCTGAAATGAACAAATTTTTATATTTTTTTTATCAGTTTAGTGTATTACTTTATATACAGTTGTCTCTGATATTTTATTTTTCCTTCATTTTGTTGGCGTTTTATTTAAAAGATACTTTTTTATATAACTAACTTCCAAATGAAAGCTTAAAAGGCACCTTTTTCAAGATTCTCTATGATACCCTTTAGATTTTTTTAATGGTTTTCTGGGTACGTACATTTCTTCTCTTTCTTTTTCAATAGAAGAAGAAGATATTTTTTAATTTTCATATTGGTATTCAGAATTTATATCGGAGCTTCGATCAATTTGAATGACACATTGCAAGGCCTCTTAATAGTATTTTTTCCATATCCAGGGCTTGGGTTGTAGGCTTCAAACCCGAGATGTCTGATTAAGGGTGAAACAATCCTACCAATTACTTCAAACCATGTCGGTAAAAGAAGAAGATTATTACAATTAAACGTTTATTTTTTAGTACTTTTTATTTATATTTCTTCTATATTTATTATATGGTACGAGTAAAAGAAAATTTTTTGATCTCAAAATACTTGTGATATTAAAGACAAATTAAATAAATTTTAATTAGATTTTGATATGTTATTATACTAATATAAGAAGAAGCGTAGTTGTAATACTTTTTGTATTGTTTTTTAAATATTTAAATTGTAACTTTAAAATTTTGTTGAAATAGAAGTTAAGTTAGCTTTGAAGATAGTTAAATTGAATATTAAGAAACAAAATGTAAGATATTGCTCCAACATATTCGATATTGCTCCACAAGAGAAATTTAAAGACATAGATTTATAGAAACTTTATCTCTATCTTGAGAGATAAAAGAAACTGCTTCTTAGAGACACTCGACTAAAAAAAGTACTTTTTATAGATTGTAAATAAAAATCATCTATGTTTTCCAATTTAGTCATTCAATTCCTCAATTGAAATCAGTAAATCTTGAAAATCCGAATTCAAACAACAACAACAACATTACCCCAATGCCTCAAAGGCTCCCGCTCATTGCGGGGTAGGGGGGGTTGGATATACGCAGCCTGACCCCTATGTTTAAAAACATAGCGCGACTGTTTCCGGATGACCCATGATGAGCGTCGAAAGTTACATTGACTAACTGCTACTTCACAATTGAAAGAAACGCAGATAGTTTAAAGAGCCATTTTGTTTTATTCCATCATACCCCAAAGCCAAAAAATAGAGAATCTTTGGCTCCATCCAAGATTGATGGAAAATTGAAAATCCGAATTATCATATCAAAAAATAAAACACACAACTTTCCTTAGAAATCAATAGATAAACATGCCCAAATTCTTTGCAAATCTTGATGGAGTTCTTGATCATCTAAAAGTCTTTGATGAACTTGTTGACTTTGCTCAATAAGTCCTACTACTCTTGAATTAATCACACACAAATCTTTTCCAATTTCTGAAATATACTTTTCTTTTTCTTCTAATAAATCTTTTTGCAATTTCACAAATTGATTTTTTATTTTCCCAACTTCTTCACACCAATTTTCAACTTCTCTTTTTCTTTTTCTTTTCCTTTTTCCTGCTTCTTTCACTTGTACTTCAATGCCATTTAATACCTTCATATTGCTTTCAAGGCTTTGGAGATTGTACACAAAGCTGTCTTGGTTGTTCCTTATGGAAGAATCTACCATATCAACCTCCATATCCATTTTGTTCCAAAATTATTCTACATATAAAGATTAAAAAGATGAATTTAGATAACCATGTTTAGAGTGAAAATTGATAAAGATGTAATAAAAAATGAAATCACTAGTACTACACCTTTGATATCCAAATAACAACCCAACAAATTAAAGATAATCGTACAAGTAGAGTTTGATAATCGTACCAGTAGAGTCTGATAAGGCAAAGCTAGGCAAACCTTATTTTTATTTTTGAATAAAAAAGTTATTTTTAGTAAGCTCTCGATCAAATGAATAGTGATCAAAAGACAGAAACAACAACAAAACCTTTGATATCCAAATGTTAAAAGTCAAATATTGAACCATCAACACTTGATGGCAAGAGAAGCATATAGCTATGCCTTTTTTTAATATATAGACATTAGACAAGATGGATTTGAAAATTAAAACATAGAAATTATAATATAAGAAGAAAGAAAAAGTCAATTTTTTTTTTTTAGAGTAGATATATATCATGTAGTGACGATTTGATTAAAATAAAATTACTAATAATAAAAAGGGTAGAACTTTGGAAGCAACCTTGAAAATTCCTTCCAAGTGTAATAGTAATTTATTTCAATGGTCAATGGGTAAATCTAGATTAAGGACATGAAGATATGATAGTTTCTATAAGTAATTTAAAAAAAAAAAAAACTACATAGACTTTCTTATTGTATTAGATTTCTTAATATCTTGTGTTTCAAATTAACATATACTACATGATTTATTATCATCATTTATCCCTGGTTTTTCGATCCTATTTGATATTTATAGTGAAATTGTATTAATTCAGATTCGCATCAAATGGTGTTCATTTCAGAATAACGCTTTCTGTCAAGCAATTCTGTACACTTCACCACGTTGGTAATGTCATTTGTCTCGTAAGATTCAATTTCCTAGTTTTTTTTTAATACTGCCATTAATTAATTGATTTCACCATCATTTGTCCACCACTTCATCTCCACATTTCATCATTTGTTAGTATATATTTTTTCTTCAAGTAGGCATAAATTATTGTTGGTAAATAATATATATATATGTTCTTATCGTAAGCTTTCATAATCCTAATTTGCCTATTAAACCAAATTTCATGGGACAAATTAACTTGCTTAGCAATTTTTTTTCCTAATGGTCTTTCATATTTTGCAGGTTGTGCAAGATTTAACTAAATATATTTTTAACCAAAAAAAAAAAGGCATTATAAATATATATTTAGTACTCCACCCCCACAACCTAAGAAAGAAGTGTCAAATTTACCATGAAACTATTTTCTAAAAATGGACATAACCCTATTTGTTTATGTTTAATGGATCAACCGTCCAAACTATTTAGCCGCTTACTCCACTTTTTCCCTTTTTATTTTGCTACTCTGCTGGTATATTGTTACCATCTTGACATCATTAGAGGCTGAATTTAATTCTTTATGATGCTCTATCAGTGTCTTGATACCTATCGATATCATATAAGATTGGATAATTTTTTTAAGAAATAAATAGAAAATGATTAAGAGAAAATCATTTAAGTCACAATACTATTTATTAAACTCTAAACTCTGATGGTATCAAGTAGCAATTGAGCAATCTTTTCCCTGAAGAACTGTCATTTCCTTTTTGATGCCATCAGAGTATATATAGTCTGATGATCAAGGAATATATATATATATGTTTCCGAAGTTATAAAAGGAGGAGTATCATTGAATGGGCCAAAACTATACGTTCCTGGTAGGGATGACAATGGGGTGGGTGCGGGGCGGGTTAATCTTAACCCGCAATTTTTTGAAACCGCACCGCATAGACCCGCCCCACCCGCCATGTTTAAATTTTAAAGTTCTTTCATTTTTTAATTGAATTTAATTTTTTTCGCTAATTAACGTCTCAACAACTAATTAACT
>JAPFFP010000008.1:2844707-2867037 GCA_026153255.1 Solanum medicagineum | reverse complement strand
ATGTTTTTAAACATAGGGGTCAGGCTGCGTACATCCGACCCCCCCTTACCCCGCAATGGGGGGAGCCTTTGAGGCATTGGGGTAATGTTGTTGTTGTTGTATTTGCTCAAATTAGATGAGTGAACGGAGGAGGTAAACGATATTTTATTTCCTACTTTCCATCCATTGGGGAAAGGTCATTTCTCTATATTGCCCATTGCTTACGAGCATCAAGGATCCATGTGGCGCAACAATAAAACTACAGTTAACAGATATCTAACAAGTTATGAAGCTGAAAGTTTAAATAGTCAATATAACAAGAACCTCATCTTTTCGAAATTACCGGATAAAGTTCAACAGGTGAAGATGGCCTGATATTGATGATGTTAAGGATCTCAGCTTTCGCGAGGTTGATAGTTTTACATTTTTCCAAAAATTCACCAATGACTTGCCTTGTCTGATTGCAAGCAGCAGTTTGCTCTAAATAATCATAAACCTAGAAGATCAGAAACATCAGATATTGCCAAGCACAACGAAATACTCTCAAACAAGAAGTTTGATATTGTAACTTCCAACCTTGAACTCTGATGGCGCAATGGGAACTATGACCCGCGTAGGATCCCTTCCTGCACCTCGCGAGCGTAGAAAATCAAGCACCTCAAAATTTGTGAGAGCACCTGCATTTGCTTCGAGGCTGCAAAAAATAAATAACAAAGGCCATGTACTTAGTAGCTCAATGAAGCAATCGGCTTCAATCAGAAACAAAGACATAAAAAGTTCATACATCTTCATCACCAGAAACCAGGACACCGTGTTCAAAATACTCTCCTTCAATCACTCACATGAAAATAAGCAGCAGCAGGAAACCAAGTAAACAAGCTGCAAGAATCCAGAAACTACCCTGAAGTGAAATTATCCGTCAAGATATGATTTTTATGCAACAATAATTCATTCCAGAAAGAATCTTTAACGAAAGTTAGAAAATTAAAGATTCTTCAAAAAAAAAAATGTTTGTCACCTAAAATTATAATCTGTTTAGAACTTAATTTACATTAGAGAAGCTAGTTGCTATTATTGTTTTGGCTGTATGTCCTTTAATCTACTTCTATCCCCGACTTTGACACGGTATTTGGACCAATGTACCAAGCTGCTGGAGTGTAATAAAGAAGTGAAATCTGAAATGGCCATCACCAAGCTGTGAGCTTTTGTTCTTATCAAGTTGTGATTTGAAGTGAGAACTTGAAATTTTGAGTTTTTGAGTTGTGATTTTCGATTTTTTGACACACATTATTCTTGGAAAAACACTTGAACTTTTGTGAGTGACAGTGAAAGAGAGTAAGATGTTCGAGTCTAGCTACAACTTTAGTTCTAGATAAATTAAGCAGTTAAAGATTGAATTAGCTCAAACACACCCTTCCTTCTATCTCAAAGTACAACTTTCATCCAAGGATGTGACCTAGTCGTCAATGTGAGTTCCAAACCAATGAGATACAATGACAGAGCCAGCATTTTTGTCAAGGATGTTCATACTTTTAGAACATGGATGGATGACTTTTGTAGTATCAACGGTGTTCGACAATGAATATATATCAAAATATCTATATTTAACCTGTATATTCGAAAAAAAAGTCCGACGAAGGGTGCTCATATGACCACCCTTGGGTGAATATAGCTCTTACAAATTCCACCAGAGACAAAAACACAAGGTTATTACTATCAACATTTCCAAGCCTTTTGTGGACAAATCATCCCATAGAGATTACATGTATCATGTGGAATTAGTCAAGGTGCACACAAATTAACACATACACCACTGTAATTAAAAGAAAGAGTTCCAAACCATGCATTACTTCCCATGTTTCCTAGCCTTGGCTGTCAGATTACCTGGTAAAGGTGGTTCAAAAGTGTCAACGGGTGCATGTAGGATTCGCTAAAAATAGTGCATTTTCGGAGAATCCAACACGGTTGCGGTCCCAGCAAGTTAGGGTGGAATTAGTCGATATGCACGCAAGTTAATCTAGACACCCCCTTTAACAAAAAAGAAAAGTACAACCTAAAATCCATGAAAAATAAGCAGTAGCAAGAGGAAACCAAGTAAACCAGCAACAAGAATTCAGAAAACTCCCCCTGGTGTGAAAAATACCCATCAAGATTTGATTTTTATGCAGAAGATTCATTCACACTCGCCTATTTGGAGATTTAAAGTGTAAAAATAAGCAAATTGATGGAGAAAGAACTTACCTTTATCACTGATGATTATAGAGACGGAGGAAAGAAGTACAAATAATGGCAGAGAAAGAAGAAAAGAAAATTAGGGCTTTTAGTCAGGGTATTATTGGAATAAGAAAAATTTTTATGGGCCATACAAAACTTTAACACTTTGTTTGGATTGCATTGATTAATAAGATAAATTGTATTATTCTCTGTTGTTATATAATATTACGAATGAAAAAAAATTAGGTACAAAATAGAGTTGATATGAAAAAAGCAGGATCGAAAGATTAAATAAAATTATTAAATAATAAATAAAGATAAAATAAGAAGAGAATATTAAGTTAGCGACGCAATCACACTAAATCAATCATTACACAATATCGAACTTTTCGGATTTAAAAGATATGATACAGTGAAGTTTAAGTAATAAACAATTAATACAAAACAACGAATAACAATCACCCAAAACAAGGTTTAAACATCCCACAGCAAACAAGAATAATATACCCAGTGAAATTCTACATTCATACAATATCAAAAAATATATTACTCCCTCCGCTCATTTTTTTTCGAGTATTTGTTGTTTTTCTATTAACTAACAAATTCATTCAAACAAATAAATCCATAAAAACCGACACTTAAAAATATTAGTTTACCAAATTGCCCTTATTCTTTTTTAAGGAAAAATAAGTAGAACTTATTTAATTTAAGGGATAAAAGGGTAAAACGAATTTGTCTTTAAAAAACTTACTCCATATAAACCCTGCAATTTTTGCAAAAGGGTTTAAGGAGACAAAGAGAAGAAAGAAAGCAGAAGGAGAAGCTGAAATTGTGTCGGAATGAATAAAGGTTAGATTTTTTTTCTTTTCTCTATAACCCCAAAGCACTAACTTGTTGATTCTTGATTTTGATGACCCAATATTTAATTAATTATCAAAAAGAAAAAAACTTTATTTCATGTTTGGAGAGCTAGTTATTGTTGTTATTGTTGTTGTTTGGCTGTATTTTTTTTCTTTTCTTGAACATGGGATTTGGACCAATGTACTAAGGTTGAGTTTTATGTGAAGTTGCCATGGATGGCTGCATGATTGTAATAAAGAAGTGAAATTTAATGGAGGAGTCTTAGTGTCATCTGAGAAAGGCTAGAGTCATCACGTTTGCAAGTGAGCTGTGAGGTTTTGAGTTTTCAGTTTTTGAAGTTGTGATTTTTGGCTAAGTTGTGCGGACTCTTCAATTTCAATGTTGCACCCGTGTTGGATTCTCCAAAAATACACTATTGTTGGAGAATCCGACATGTACCCGCCGACACTTTTGAAGAGTCCGAGTAACATAGATTTTTGGAACCTGAAGTTCGTTTAGACATGCATTTTACTTGGAAAAAGATTGAACTTTTGTTGAGTGGCAGTGATTGTTCTGTTAGATGCTATGATGTTTGTTACTCGAGCCGAGCGTTTTTCAGAAACAACCTCTCTACCTTGTTGAGGTAGTGGGGAAGTCCAAACTCCTCTTTTGGGACTATTCTGGGTTTGTTGTTGTGAGTGACAGTGAAATTCTTTTGAAGAGATTTGAAAATCCGCGCCAAAATCTACGGCCAAATGCTAGCAAGACTATGATTCTAAATTGTTTTTACATTTTCAAATTGCTTGACTCAACCAACTATTTCACAAGGTGAACTAATGAACAACATATTCTGTAGCATTTCGGCAGTTTGATTTCTGATATGTTTTTTGGTTGTCATGTCTTGGCTAGCTTTGTAGTGCTTCTAAAACGAGTCACTCAAATGTAGTCATCTGATTTTGTTCACATTGAAAATACTTTATATGTTTTCTCATGGACATTACATGATATTTCTTATTTAATTCAAAATTAATTAACAACTTTTTTCCTCCTCCTCTTCTTCTGAGTCAGTAGGATTTACTAGTTTCAGTCCATTTGTAAGTGATTGTACAATTATCCATATATTGGCTTAAATACGTGTGATTTTTGGGTCCATCAGGGCTTTTACTGGGCTTATAAAAGCATAATTAACACCTAACATATGAATGCATACGAGAAATATGAGATTTCTGGCGCCATCAAGGTTAATATGTTGAAAATAGTAATTTAGGATTTTAATTATATGAGACTTGTCGAATGTTTTCTACTCTCTTCCATCGTTTTTTTCTTTTTTCTTATTCTACTACTGAATTCATGTGCAACTAGTAATTTGATACCACCTATATTCCTAGGAGTTGACATTGGTTTTTGTCCTCACTTGGTAAATCCAGATAAAAGCAAACTTCGAACAGCAGCAGGTCCGCCTCGCACCCTTAATGTGAACAAATTTGCTGAGTCTCGAGCTTCTGAACTTGAATCTCTCCACTCAATTGTAAAAGAGCGTTTAAGTAATGATTTTAGATCTCAAAGAAGTAAGAGAAGACGAACAACTGGACACGACAATAGAGTGGCAAAAAGTAGAGTTAGAAAGAAGCAAAAGCCAGGGGAGGAGAATCTCAATAAACCAGACCATTTGAAGAGCGATAAAAAGACACTTCCACGCCATGTTCGTAGGAGAGTTGAGCTTAAAAGGAATCCTCTGAACGGCTTCTCAACTTCAGGAGATGGGACTAAGAGACTCAGAACCCACTTGTGGCATGCTAAACGTTTCACAATGACAAAACTTTGGGGATTCTACATTCCCCTTGGTGTGCAAGGCCGGTAATAATGACTTTCTGCTCTTTGGCAATATGTCCTAAGTGAAGCTACAAGATTTTAATTAATCTTAGTGCATTGGAAAGAAGCATTTGTTGTCTTGTGCTTAAACAAGAAAAAACACAGTTGTTCATTGTTCAAAAATTGTAGTTTTTCCTTGTTGTATGCTTTCTATTGTGGGAAAGAAGGTCCTTTGACTGTTTATATTTCATTAATCATGAGTATATGATGCAGGGGGAGGGGCTCGAGAGCTCTTCTAAAGAAACTAAAAGGAGGAGTACTTGTACACGATGCAAGTTACTGCAGCGCTGTCCAGTTGGAGGGTCCACAGGCAGGCATTTACTCAATCTTGCCTGCCAAAATTTTGCTTGATTATTGTTCTTCCTCTTTAATTATTTCCTTTTGGTCACTGGATATCTTAGAAAGTGATGGCATAATTAAATAATTATTTGCCTTATATTAAATAAACAGTTGCATTTATCAAATGTTGGCCATAACTAGCAAATATGGTCCCAGAAAAAGGATTAGCAAGGAAAAAGTTGACTTCTGTTAGCTAGAGATTGAGCTTATATAATATGGCCATTCACATGTTCTTTCAGGATTTATTGCTGTCAATCCTAAATGCTGTGCTTGTGCCTTCTCCATACTCACATTGTGAAGATGCTCGTCATGACGTACTCTCTGGTGCTATCTATGGTAGTGCTGAGGTGGGTGGTCCCATCTTGGTAATTTGATTAAAGTGATATGGCCTCCAAAATTTGTTTGCTTGATACTTGTGTTTCTTTTGGCAGCTCCATCATGTAGGAGACACCTTTTCTAAGATAATTGCTCCTGTAACCTATATGTGGCAACCGCAGCAGTGTAGGAACGTTGATACAACGGTCGATCATGCCTATATATGTGGTGAACAAAAGAACATTGATGGATGTGCTTCTTTAAGACGGCTATGGGTTTGGATTCATTCTGCTGCCTTCCGTGAAGGATATAATGCTTTGCAAAATGCTTGTGAAAGGCAGGTTGAGTAAAGAATCATGTGGTGTCCATTTGTAATACTAATATACTAATCTCATTGTTACGTTCTTCAGTCTCAGATGGTATAATGACATGGTGATGGCTGAATACATATTCCTTCTTGATGTAGATCAGAAAGATTTGCTTCTTGTTTTCAGGTAGATGATGCTGGCTCCAGCGTTAGTTGCATTTCGCTTGAGGATCATCTCGGGAAGTTGGAAGTGACTGGATCAAAGGCATCTGAGCTTCTTAAAAAGATTTTACATCCTGCAACCTGGTGATTTTTTGAAGGGACAACCTTTCTATTTTAACTGATTTATAAACATGATAACTGAACATCGTAGTTTTCTATGCAGTTCTTCAGTAAATTCTTCCCTGGTGAAGTATGCATCCTACATTGAGAATGACGGCCAAATCCTTTCTTCAGCAATCTTTTCTCTCTCTGTCAATGATCCTCGGTTTTTGAATAAAGATATTACTGATCCTTTGGAAGCAAAGGGTCAAGATACACTATCTAATAAGAAGGATGAGAATGGAGGAAATGGAACTCCGAAAAGGGATATGAAGTTACTCGCATGCTCGTCCTTAGAATGTGAAGGAAGTCATGGTTTATCTGAGTGTATTGATCTGTGGGATGCCAAAGAAGGCATTGACCCTCCAATAGAAGAAAACATCCTTTGCATGGAGAAACACCATCAGCGTATGGAGTTGTTTCGCATTGGTGATATGAACTCAGGCAGAAAACAACCTTCTATGGAGAGACGGTTTTCTAGAGTCTGCCCTATACTGCTTCTGAAAAGTGATAACCAGAAAACTTCTATTATAAGGTGAATCTCCATGCATTGGCTTTGGAACTGAAAATAAGTCTGATTTATTTTTACACATGGTTGCTCAATATACTCGCATGACCAGAATACATATTGCATGTGTCGGAAATGGAACTTTCATGCTATAAACACCTGTTCTCGAGTTTTGATGTCTCCAACCTTCAACCTTTATGCGTAGGTTGATGTCATTATTTTCATATCCTGTATTGTTCTTCTTTCACATCTTTTTCTGGTTTTGTTTGTAGGCTTAGCTTTTGATTTATATATATTCATCCACCCTAAAGACACCACCATCTATTACCAAATAAAAGATGGTAATTGCACTTTCTATAGTTGATGGCATACGTAATTGTCCTATTGGTTTGTGCTAGTTTCTGGCTTTCTGCAGGTGTATCACGTAAGGTTATTAGTGAATGGAAACATTGCAAAAGCGTATTTTACTTCTTTATTAATTGCCTACCGGAAAGCTGTGTAGGGGCTGAGCTAGACAAGCAACTGTCAGCCCTCAAATAGTCAGGGGGAGATCCTTACCAGTACATTTTCGATCCATCTTAAAGACAAACCAAAAGCATGTCTTACAGTTCTACAAATAGAAACAAGAAATAAGTGAAAACAATTTTATAGAGAAAGAAATGTGTAACATAAAATGCATATGCGTATGTCTTTGTGTGTGCCTCCTATCTCAGTTGTTTATCTATTATATTTGTGTAGCATGTTACTCATTTTTCTCTCAATCTTTTCAATGTCAATAGCATAAAAATCAAATTTCACTGTAAAGTATATATGTTCATAATTTTTCCTTGATTTTATTTTGATAGTCCACTTCTGTAAAGTTTACTTTTCTTTCTGAAATAACATTTTTTGGTCTTCTGCAACAATCTTGTCACATCTCTTTTGCTAGTCTAACCACTTGGGAGAATCGGCCTTCATAGTACTCACCGTTGAGTTTTCCTCAATCCTATTACATAAGAAAATGAGGCAATTACACGTCATGCTTTAATATGGATATCATGCTCATATATAGAGAATATCTCATTGTTGTTCTTTTAAATCTCTCTTCAGATGGTCTATTATTCTTCCGCTGTGTTGGATCAAGGTCTTCTGGATCTCTCTTGTGACCAGTGGTGCTCAAGCGATTGGTTTGAGGGAGAAGCACTGGATTGCTTGTGATGTTAGTATGCATGTTCTGATTTCGTTCTGAATTCGAGTTTGATGTCAATTTTAAATCCTAATATATGTTTTTCCTCTTTGCAGCTTGGGTTGCCATGCTTTCCAAGGGAATTCCCTGATTGCAACGCCTACTCTTGTTTTATGGCCTTGGAGGAAGCTGCTTATGATGAAAAGTCTGAGCTCCGTTCTCCTCACACAAGGACTTGGAGAGTTCCGATTTCATCTCCATGGGACAGTATTCGCCTTGCTCTAGAAGGACTCAGTGGGGCGGGTCATGATCGGATGCAACATACACAACTTTCTTCAAATGATATGATAAACTTAAGAATGAATACTCCATACTCTAGAAGATGCGTAACAGACACAGAGAGTAGTTACAGTGCTCCATTCGAGGGATTTGTGGCAAGGACGTCTTATGTTCTGACTCAGTTTTTGGATGAGATCAGTGGTAGTCATTTGCTTTTATTTCCCAAAGTGCTTCACAGGACGAAATGCATATCCAAATTTATGAAGGACGAAAGAATATTCAATAAGGACACAGATAAGGTCATTTACCAGATAAATCAGGACCAGAAACTGTGTTTGGTCAGAGTTCTTCTGCACGCCTATAGAGAAGGTTCCTTTGAAGAAGGAGCAGTTGTTTGTGCACCTCAAATTGAGGATGTAATGTCGTTCACAACCAGGTGACTATAATTATCCAATTTTCAGTTATTTGCTTGCCATAATCCCAGTTACTTGTATTTATTTGTTCATTTTAAAAATTTTATCTGCAACACAATTGCCTCTTCATTACAATATGCATGACTAAGTCTACTGCTAAATGATGACGCTTTGATAACAAATATCTTTGGTGGATTACTCTTATCCTTATATATGTGATGACTCGTGGAGTTCGTCATAACAATATGTGCTGAATTAAAGCATTTGGAATCACTTCAACCACCATTCCATAGTTGGGAGTCTATTCCGAGATAGTACTCAAATCATTTCAACAGAAGTACTAAACATGATCCCAGTTTGAACATTAAAATATCCATATTTGAGTATTGGTTAATAACTCACCAATTTACTTTATACCTAAACATCCTTGTGACCTCGAGACATCAAGAAGCATAAATTTAAACAAAAATATTTGTTTTATTTAAGGAGGTGCAGCTTGTTGTCCCACATCCTACCTATACACATGCCTGGGATGCCGGTCTATATGCTTCCTTCTCCACGATTGAAAATTGAAATATAAGAAGGCGGACTTACATGGTACTAGATGGAGTGTAAATTCGTGTCCTCTTTGTTTATGATAGAACTAATTATCGATGTATTATTCTTAGATACGACTTTCTTAAGACATCTGGATAAGCACCTATGAGGTGGAAGGATTGGGAGAACATGATTTTAGAAACACAGACATGTATGAGGCTCTAGTATTCATCTATTGATAGATGCATGAGCTTATACTTAGTAGATTGTATCGATCTCTTCTTGTTATTTTGGCCTGTGTTTTGCCCTTCAACTAAAGGAAAGGAGATCAGAAAGATAGGCGAACCACTTGACTATAGTATAGGTCGTATGTTTCCGTGAGCAGTAAAAATAGCCTTCTTGAAAACACTGTTCAAGATTCTTAATCATGTTTTCAGCTAAATGGACAGAACACAATTTTTAGTAGGTTTGTATTTTGACGTTTTAAAAGGACTAATTTACTGATACTTGTTGAAACTGATTTTACAAAGAAGGGAGAGTTTAGTGGTGCTGCTTATTCTCAAATGAACCTGCTTTTGAATTATGCAGATCTGAGATTTCCAAAGGAGAACTTCACGTACCCGATTCCTTTGTGAGATCGTGCTTCTCCCAGCAAGCAACTGGTAAATGGGAATTTCAAGTACCTGAAGATCCTGCTGCCAAAGAATTTTATAGATTACCGATTGGCTTTATTACAACAGGATTTGTTCGAGGAAGGTTAGTAAAATGGTAATTCTGGATGTAATTGCAGCATAGCATTTACGACTTGTTCTTTCATTTGATACTGAATTCATCTTAATTTATCCTGTAGTAAGAAGCCTGTAGCGGTGGCTCTTTGTGAGGCTGTCTGTCTTGCTCACCTGAGAGAGGAACAGTGGAAAGCTGTAGGTGCTCGGAAAAGAAGGAAGGAGATCTATGTCCTGGTTAGAAATTTAAGGTCCACAGCATATAGACTTGCTCTTGCTTCTATCGTCCTCGAACAATGGGAAGATGATGTTGAATGCATATGATTAGACGAGGGTTCGCGATGGTTATTTACAGTATTTATGCAGAAAACTATTCCCAATGAAAGACGCGGAATTCCAATCTCATGTTTGGTATGTATTTTTTTCCCATAACATTGTATTTATCCAAGAGCAATTAATCTAGTTAAAATTCTTAGGGAGAAACTTTGCTATCATTGTATTTTGTTTGCATCACAGAAGTTGTTTTTATGTAGATTTTGTTATTCCATGAAGGGAAGTTCTTAATGTGACAACTCATACTGGTTTTTTTTTTAAAAATTCTCTTATAAATTTCCTGAACACTATCAATGCATGCTTCTTGTGAATACTCCGTCCGGCTCATTCTATGTGGCACCCTTTCTTTTTTGATTTGTCCCATAAAGAATGTCAGCTTACTCAAATTGGAAACAATTTACTTTTAAAATTCCGTTTTTACCCTTAATGAAATGATTCTCAGCTACACAAATATCTAAGAATGATTTTAGACCACAATTTTAAAAGTCTTGCTTTTTTCTTAAACACCATGCCAAGTCAAAGGGTGCTACGTAAAATGGGACGGAGGGAGTATTATTAATGTATAGAACTTAAGCTCAATGAAAGTAAACTAATGGCATAATACATAAACGTATTTCAGGTGATATTTATACCCTCCAACTTTATATCCTCCAAGTTTAGATGTGCACGAGATTAGTTTCTTTTTCGGTTTGACCCAAAAAAAAAAAAGACATGAAGGGTCTAGATAGATTCAGTTAATCTTTGACTAATACAATAATTCCAAGGACAAACATAATTATCTCCTCTCCTCTCCTTAAATTCACCTAAAACTAATTCAAACCTCAAAAAACCCTAACCTATAAATCATGAAACATTCAATTACATACATTCAAACAACAATATACATATATATAATCACTTAAATTTTGTCGTTCCAAAAATACTATGGCATCGAACAACGTTGTCATTGTTGTGCTTTTCATTGCCATGGTGACAATGTATGCTGCTTCAAACGTTGTTGTTGTTGTTGGACAAGATGAACAAAGTCCATATTATAAGGAGTGTTATGAAAATGGCATGAAACTTGGTGGGGGTGAAGAAGATGTTCAAAGAGCATGTAAAAGCATCGTCTTTGACCTAGAACATTGAGTGATACGACCAGAGGGGGTTGCTTAGATGATATCTCAGTAACTTTGAACGTTTGAGTCACCTAATTAAGAAAGTGATATATATAATTTTCACTTCAAATCTTTATAGTGATGCATTTGTCATTGGCTTTACTATATGTTGTTTGACAACTTATAAATAAAAATGTAACTTCAAGAATAATGAAAAATTGAATTTTTCTGCTACATTTAATTCCTTTTCTTCAATTCCTTTTCTTTCTTTCTTCTTGCAAAAGAAAAATAAACTAAATATTTCTATCAAACCCCTTAAAAAATATTATTCATAATTTCATGCCACAATCATATGAAAATAAATACAAACGCATACCTGGTATTAAAAAAAAATAAAAACAGAAGTAGAGAAATTTCATAATCATGCAAGTTTAAAATACTGTGTTGCTCGGATTTTTCAAAAATGATGCTCCATCCCATGTCAGATGGTCAAAAAAAGGCTCCATGTGTGTCGATATTTTTGAAGAGTCCGAGCAGGATAGCTTGAATCAAGACCAGAATCCTTACAAATAATTAAGAAAAGGCTGGAGTTCATTTCTTGTGTTTGAATGATCCCATTCCAAAGATTCCCACCATTCCTTTTCACTTGAATTTATAGCAATTTCTTTAAGTGTAGAGGGGATTTTGAGTTCCTCTTCATGGGAAAAAAAGAATGGCAATTTCCTTAACTTACCACATTCCTTTATTGACACTTTCTTGATTGAATTGCACATCATTTTTCCATTGCATATGCTTTTCAATTCTGGCAAAGACCATAGGCTTATTCTTGTCAATTTTGGAAGGACGACGATTCCATCATTTTCGCCTCCAATTATTTCTTCGATTTGACTACATGATAGGACATATATCCTCTCTAGATGTCTCAGGTTCGAGCATAGATTGATTGGAAGTAGCTGGTTGATATTGTGACATCTTTCGATTCGTATCATTCTAAGGAGGGAAAAAGTACCAACAAGAGGAATTGAAGGACTCAAACTTGTGTCACATTCGTCAAAAATACCAACGAAGCTAGGTAATTCGAGGAGGTCTAGATGCTCGAGAGAAGGAAATAAGATGGATTCTTGTCCCTCTTTTACCTTCATAAGGTACTCTAGTTTGTTGCACCAACGAACTTTGAAGTACTTTAGATCTTTTGAATCGTAAAGACATGGCAAAATGTCCGAAAGACAACTGCTGAAGTTGTTGCAGCTTTCGATTTTCAAGTGTTGAATGTCTTGTGGAAGCAATGGTGCTTCATCTTCTTTTCCAAGTCCATAGCACTTGACTAACTTATCCGAAATTCTTCCATGATTGAACTGGATTTGTGTCATTGGTCCTAAGTCATCATAGTCACCTACTAGGATTCTGTAAAACCTGAGGCATCCCTCGTTTTCTTGAGCTCTGATGAATCGGTTGAAGTCATGAACAGTAGAGAACCTGCCTTGAAATTCCTCCAACTCGTTTAACACCTCTAGTTCCTCACCTTGCACGTCTATATGGTGCGATAACACCAGGCGTTGCAGAGTGGAGAGTTGGGGCAATATACCTATTGGTATTTTCTCAATCCAACGCATTGCATACATATTCAGGCATTTGAGGCTCAATAGAGCCTCGAGGGATTCAGGCAAAGTTTGAATCCCCGTGCCACTCAAGTCCAATTCTTGCAATGACATGAGCTTTTCTAGAGTTGGAATTGACCTTAGATTCCAACAAAATGCAAGGAAGAGCGCGTTGAGATTCTCCAAGTCGGATACAGAATCAGGCAACTTCTCAATGCAAGTGTGGCTTAAATCAAGAACACGTAATGCCTTCATGTGCTCGAAAAAAGAATCTGGAATCTTCCATAAGTGATAATTCTGCTGCAACATCAAGGTTGTCAGCCTAGGACACTTAGCTGAAGTTCCTTCTGGTATTTCAGCTATCTTGTTCCTCATTAGAGATACCTGTTCGGAACAAAATTTTAGATGAAAATTATTGAAAAAAGAATCCAAAATCTATCACATCAAAGTATCATCAAGTCTACAAAGTTCTGCTCGGACTCTTCAAAAATGTCACTGGGTACATGTCAGATCCTCCAAAAATACTGTATTGTTGAGGATCTGACACGGTTGCAACAACATTTTGAAGAGTCCGAGCAACGTACTAACAATACCTTGTCCAAATCTTCCATCCATTCATCCTCTTTTGGTGCATCAGTAAGTTGAACTCCAGATTTTACCATAAACATAGGATTTTCATTAGTGATCCTCAATGCCATATCTCTAATCAAATTGTGCATTTTCACATATTGATTGCCTTCACTATCTATGCCACTTTCCAACAAACAAACACCTTCTAATCTGTTCAATATTTCATATCCCTCTTCAAATTCTGCCTTGCGACTCTCATGTTCATCGATTAGCCCCTCTAAAACAAATCGACTTATCAATTCATCTTTCGGGATTTTCTCATCTTCTGGATACAAACAACAATACAGAAAGCATTGTTGTAACCTTTCCTCCTTCAAGGAATTAAAACTATATAACATCATCTTGTAAACATCATTGTTCTCGAATGATTCTTGAATACTTATACTCTCCAAAGCCTTTTTCCATTCATCAACATTATCTAATTCCGATTCTTTTAGTCTTGTAGCTAATGTAATAATCCCAAGTGGAAGGCCACTAGTACAATTATTCACCATAGACTTAACAATTCCTTCAACTTCTTGAGGAATTATTGTCTCATTTCCAAGTTTTTCTCTAAACAAACTCCAAGATTCATCTTCTTCAAGTGTTTTCACTCCAAAGTTCCTTTGACATCCCATTTTTCGACATGTTTCGAGTAAACAACTTGTTACTATCAACCTTCCACCTTCAACTTCTAGAGGATTACCTAACATTTTCAGAGGTACATTCTCTAAGACATCATCTAGTACTAAAACAAAGTCTTTTTTCACTTTGAATGACTCGTGTAACGCAATCGCCCTCTTTTCTTCATCATGTTCCTCTAAAAGATCCAATCCAAGTGCTTTAGCAACATCACTTTGCAACCCCTTGACGTTACATTGTTGAGAAACATTAATCCAAATAACTTGGGAATTAGTTTTTTGTTCAAGAAGATGATTGATGAGTTTGACTAAGGTTGTTTTTCCTACCCCTTTAACTCCATATATACCTATACTTGTTATGAGTTTGTCTTTCCTTAAACATCTCCAAATTCTTTCACATGTTCTCTTTGTTTGTTGGCCAAATAACTTTGTTGGGGAAAATGACTCCCTTGCTTCATTTGCTTCCATTTGTTTTTTAACAAAATCTTCTTTCCTCTAGTATTAATCAAAAATAGAAAATCATCACATTTGCAAAAATACACAAATAAGCTTTTTAGAAAAGACAGTCTAGTGCACTAAGCTCCTGATATGCATGGGGTCCGAGAAAAGACCCAATCATAAGGACTATTGTATCTTGCATAGTTTAAACTGGTGACCTTTTGGTCACATGACAATGACTTTATCAATTACATAAATAACTATCAAGAGGAAATAAAACTTAAAGAAAAGACAACCTTTTTAATGAACTACAAAGAGTTCTAAGGTGAGTTCAAGAGAAATATGGAAAAAGATATTTAGAGAATCAGGTCACTTTAAAGATAATTGCAGATAATTTTTATTTTGAACATTAATTTGTAAGTTAATAAAATTGATAACTAACCCATTTAGCACGTTAAAATTCACTAATAGTATAAAAAATGATCATATTGCCAGCCAACACATCACTTAAACATATGATTAAATAAGCTAGTTGAAATACTGCAATTGTTGGCAAATAAATATTCGTTAGGATGGCTCTTGATATGATGGAAAACATTTTCTGAAAAGTATTTTGTTGAAGACTTAGTTTTTTAAAAATATTTTCCTAAAAATCCAATGTTTGGCTAAAGAATTAAAACATTACTCAAAAAAATCACCAACCCAGTTTTAATTAGGCGGATAAGCAAATATATACTAGTAAATTAGCTAACATAGTTATAGTTTGAATTAATTACAGTTTGCAGTAAATATCTAGCTATAATTACAATTTGAGTTTTGCATAATTCGCGAGATTTATACAAACATTGTGCGGGAATCAAATTGTATACCGAAATATACAAACATTGTGAATTATATAGCGAACTATACAAATGTTGTGCATGAATTATATAGCAAAATATACAACGCTATACAAATGCTGTGAATTGTATAGTAAATTATACAAATGTATACAAGTGTTGCGCGGATTATACAAACGTTGTTATAACTATAGTTACGAAATGCAATTATCCAAATTATAGTTATGGAGCATAATTAGACTTTATATGTTTGCCATTATGAAATTTGCTCTTATTATATTACTTACATGAATTAACTACTTTGGGCTAATTAGATCAAGTCGCTAGTTCAAGTCTTGAGAATGGAGTTATCTGTAATAAAGAACGTCTTATTCAAAAATGAAAATTTCCTGTGTGAATCTAGGTATTGATCAAATCCCAAAATGATTTACGAACATAAGATATGAATAGATGCAATTTTATCATAGAAAACTTGGTTGTTATTTTTTTAAAATTTTTGCTTTATTGCTTGTGTTTATCGGAAAAATAAATTTAAAAATGAAGAACGTAATTTACGATAGCAACAAGAAAGAAGAATTTTAGGCAATTTATATAAAATATGAGAAGTTGCAATGTAAGATAAAGCAAAGAGAGCACTATACCTTAAAAACTTTTGTAGTCCCTTTAATTCGAAATGTGAATTCAGCTGTTTCTTGAGGTTCGTTCTGTCATATTTTTTTGAAAATTAGACAAATACAAATCATAAAGAAAAAAAATAATACTACAAAATAAATGGAAAGAATATTTGTTGAGCAAAGAGTTCAAGACCAATGAGTATATAAATGAATTAATGAAAATCATGAAGCAAATGGAAGGTTTGTGATGAAATGCTTACCACTAAAATCAAGTAGAAAAATACTAAGTCAAATATGTTTTAATAAAATTATTAAATTGTTTTATTAGTTTGGTACATAATAAAATAAAATGTCATATAATTATAAGCATTATTTTCAACCCAAAAATCTTATGAACCTTCTAACATGTAGACCACTACAAATGGAATTTTATTAAGCATATTTAAGTTTATTTTATTCTATTTTTGTATGTATAAATTAAAATTTGAGAATATTCTGGTAGGTAGATCTTCTAGGTCTTCCCTTTTTTCTTCAACCAAATTTCTTATGTAAATAACATATCATTATTAATGTTTAAGCAATTTTTTTGGTACCAAGACAAAGGTGCAATAATTATTAATAGAAAAATTACGCGGATGAGCAAATATATACTAATTAATTAGCTAACATAGCTATAATTTAAATTAGTTACGACTCGTGGCAAACATGTAACTGTAATTATAATTATTTTTTGTATAATTCGAGCCAATTTATATAGACGTTGTGCGCAATTATACAAAAATTGTGTGTGAATCAAATTGTCTAGCGAAATATACGAATATTGTGAATTGTATAGCGAATTAACAAACATTGTGCACAAATTGTATAGTGAAATATACAAACGTTATACAAAAACTCTGAACTGTACAGCGTATTATACAAATGTTATTTTTGATAGACCCTTGAGTCGCCAAGGAAAAGAAATGAAAGGCAAGTCCAATGCACTAAAGCACCCGGTGTCTACAGGATCTGAGGAAGGATCGGACCCAAGGGTCTATTGTATACAGTGTTACCTTACATATTTGCCAAAGGCTGTTTTCAATGCTTGAACTCATGATCTTTCTGGTCACATGACAACAACTTTACCAGTTACTCCAAGGCTCCCCTTCCGCCGAGGAAAAGAAATAGCACAACAAAAGATAGAATGACTTTTCAAACTTTTCTTGTTTTCTTCAAGTGCAACAACCATATATTTGTCATTCCAAGAAACTTGTCACAACTAAAACAAACTTGCAATATGCAGCATCATTTTTTTTCTTCTAGTATAAAACTAATCATAAGAGAGATTCAACACCCAAAAGAGGCAACATTATCCTCATATTTTTAACATCCTTCAGTTAGAAGGCATACATACATGTTAAAAGATGACTCCAAAACTAGACTTATTTTCATAATGTTTCTTCAGTTCAGGCATCCTGAAATCCGACGAAAACGCGACAAGAGCTTACAAATCTACAGGTCCAAAGCTGCTCCATTGTTCTTCAGATGTTGCATCTACATGGAGAGTCTCAATCTTAGGTCTTGTTGAAGGATCAGGGAAGTTCCAGAAAGACTCAGAATTTTCGAAGAACACGTAAAATAGAATAGCTGATGCCAAAAACAATCCCAAGAGTAGTACATAAATCTGCCACTCTGCAATTGAAGAAAGACGGAAAACAAAGTCAATCTTGGAGACAAATGCACGCGATTGTCCCTACACGTATGGAAAAGAAAAGAGAGATGGACCTTTCCAATCGGCTGGGACGTTTAACTTGGTCACCATTGCTCCCCATTGAGAGGAAGTGGTAAGAGCAACCCTGCCAAAATGTGCACCAATGTGGACTTGTAAGGTAAAAGTAAAGCAGACAGAATAGGAGCTCCGATTCTCAAAGAATAGTTGCTGAAAAAGATTAAGATGACAAATAGAAACAATAAAAGTAGCTTATACACTAAAGATATTCATGAAAGGTCCTTGGCATCGCTAAAGTCACGAGTTACATCTACTATAATTTCTTCTTTTATCTCCACACATATCGTGTAGAGAAAAAGGACAAATGCTAGCACAGTTTACAATTCCCTGAAAAAAATGGCTTCTAAAATGAAAAGGCATAGGCTTCAGAACATAGGACCAATGACAGAGGCTCGTACTTCATAGAAAATTATAGCTAGAATTGCACGTACCTTTCACTAGGACAAAACTCCAAAGAAGTAATATTAGTACCCAAGTGCACTCTCTTGTGCAAAGCCGAGATCTCCATCTTTTTCACTTCAATAACACAGACATCACCATCTTTGCTTCCCCTGCATTTAAACGAGAAGCACTGATTCAGATTAATGCATTACCAAACTAAACGCCGCAGCAGATTCAATTCTTTTTTATGTTTTATCTTTCTTTTTGGCCGGTTCAGAAATGAGCATGTAAATGTACGCGTTAAGTCAAAATAATGACAAAATGGACAAAAACTTAATAACTATCTGCTTTCCTTTTATAGTTTAGATACTAAAATTTAAATTTTCTCAGGGATCAAGACAAATGAACACACTGTTTGAAAGAGCAACTCTTCTAAACGGATCGGCATAGTAAATCTTTCATCATCTACTTCATTCCTATCAGTTTTAAATTACGGAAAAGGCATAAGTACACTATTGAACTACAACCGAAGTTCGAGGAACACACTTTATCTTTACGAGGGTTCTATTATCACCTTAAACTATTTAAAAGTGTAAACACACCCTTAAAACGCAATAGTCACATCCGCGCCTGACACATCATTTTATCACTTTAATTTTTTTTTTCTCGTTTCTTTCTCATTCTTTTTGCTCTCCTTTGACTAGTAGCAACAAAATCTCCATGGAAAGCCCTCAAGCTTTCTCAGGTCTATAGGCCTTGCTTTTGGACTATAGACCATGTATGGAAAGCCCTCAAGCTTTCTCAGGTCTACAGGTCCCCTTCATGCCTCATTTCGGCCTATCACATCACGAAATTTTAAATGACAAATCAACTCAATGATTCATTCAATATCCATGCAAAAAAAATACTTTAACAAAGTTTCACAATTGCAAAGTTGATGTCAAAATTCCCCAGCTTCAACAGTGCATGTCTAAGGAAGGTATAAGACGATGATAATCGAAGTTCAACATGACTAGGAGACACAAAAGTATAAAGATCTTACACTGCAAGATATTTCCCGTCCAGACTAATTGACATGAGGGAAGCTGGCTTTTTTAACAGGCTTTTATGTCCAATTTTCTTCCATGTAGTGATGTCCCAAACTGCAATCAACATCTTATTGCCTGTTTTGTTGACACGGTTTTGGATAGTTACACGATGTTTTCAATAAGAAAAGTTGCACAATCTCAATTTAATAACTTCATTAACTAAAGCCAGGACTTAAGCATACCTTTCTGAACAGTAGTGAACAAAAACGGTTTTGTCCCATCTTTAGAGAACCTGCAGAGCTCAATATTCTCATCCTGCGATGTGGAAGACGGGATATTGTAAAATCAACATAAAATTGGATAGGCAATAGTCTGACAGGTAAGACGTCATGTTATTCAGAACCTACTGAATTTCGTGACAAAGTTACTGGAACGCCGTCCCTTGTGTTCCATATTCTGGCAGCACCATCTGTGGATGTGGAAGCTAAGAACTCTGAATCTAAGCTGAAGATGTATAGAAGTAGGGAAAAGACATTAAAATCTTGGTCAAAAGAATCACTGGAACAGTAATTGTTAAGATTTCATTATCGATGGATTAAGTATCATTTCTACAACTGCAATAAGAGGTTCAGTAAATAAAAGACTCTTAAATCTTTAGGAAGATTTCATGATCATATCAAAAAATCAGATTCACACTTCGAAACTCAAAGAGCGTAACATGAATGCAAATCCATGTGTAAATGCATGTATTGTAGGGTTTCTTGATCGGGAAATGTATCATTCTTGAAATATCAACATGTCTAGTTCTTCTATGACGTTCGTCACTTCTTTACATAAAGAATTAAGTATAATTTTTACATCCCATGCTATAACTAGGTCAACATTCGTCTCATTTTTCACTTTTAATTCCACGTGAGAACAATCTACTTCAAACGCCGCAAAAGAGCACACAGAGAATCAGCAAACAACTTGAAAATCTGGTGTGATGCATGACAGGTAAACCAAAAAGATTCAAAAAAACCACATGGGACTATGATTGAATGAAGATGATAGGTCCACAGAGCTCATATCAGATAAATTCTCTCATATCACAAATAACGGAGGATTCTGCAGAACAATAATCTGAGTAAAGCTAACTATACCTGAAATCCATGTCTCTGAATGACTTGTGAGCTTTAGGTTCATCGACAATAATACGCATGGTTGGCCACTCAAAAAGTCTAAAATGTCCATCCTTCAAGATTCAATGAAATAGAAAGTTATAACAAGAAGGCAATATACTCATGGAATATAAGAGAAATAATCTTTCACAAAATTGCTTACAACTCCGCCCGTGGCTAATTTGGAGCCATCAACACTAAATGCCATGCATTTTTGTGGACCAACATCTTGGAGAGGAAACTCCTTGCACACAAATTTTATATTATCTTCATGACCATACAACTCAAATAACCTGCAGGAAACAGCAAACAATATATCCTCTTCCCAGGCTAATAAATAAATAAAAGACAATAATCATATTAAACATATACTAGTCATCTGTCAGTAATGCGAAAGGATAGCTATCGGCCAAAGCAAGACCTAAATAACATTTGCTTCAAAAGGGGGTAATGCGTGGAATTTATAGATGGAACATATTTATATAATGGAATGTTTTCTTTCATCAATAGATCAAGAATCTTGAATGCAACATTCAGGATCGTCCAACCATTGCTATTCGTATCACTAGCAATCAGATCCTGAGATGTTCTAACCAAATACCAACCTATACTGATGATGCCAAATTAAAACCTTCCCCTATTACAAATGAAACTAAGTAGTTTAAGTTGTATGTTGTCTAACACCTTTCGTATCTTGTTTGTGTTCCGTGACCTTCATTGAGGTTTTTGATCTACCTCTGAAACCTAAATTCATCTTTTTAAATAGATAAATGCCTTGATTAGGTCTTTAAAAAAGGGTGTCCATAGAAAGAATTAACTCCATGCGGCATTGCTTGAGGTTTACTCAATATCCGGATTCCCTCTGAGATTATTAAATGCGTATACAAAGAACATTTAACAAAGCAGACCAGCACTTTTTAGGTCCACAGTTATTAATTAAGAAAGCTAACTCATAAAGTTTCTACACGGGAAACTGTCATAATAAAACTCATGAACAAACAGTACCTATCCTGTTTACCTACCATGCAGTAATGCAACTACCAGTCATTTATTTCATGAAACACAAAAGCAAAACATGCATTTATAAGCTTCACTCAATAGAGAAACAAAGTCAAAAGAAACAATTTGAAATCTAAAGGCATTAAACTCATGCTTTTCTTCTTTAAGAAACTACCAACTGCCAAAAGAATCAATCTTTTTTCTTTCTTTTATTTTGATCCCTCCCCAGACCCCACTTGTGGGATTCCATTGGGTATGGTGTTGTTTTGATAACCATAGTGTCGGGACTAGCTTTCATGCACCTCAACTAATTCTACACGATACCTCCTACCTCTCACCAGCAACAAGTATCCAGTAACTCTAGCCATCAAGCTAGAACATACGAGAAAAAAGAGTTGAACTCGAGACTTAACGATGCGCACTGCACAACCACGTTATTGACAAACCACACCCTTGGTGCAAATAATCAATCTTTTTTTCTTTTTGATAAGCATACGCCTCCTCAAACCGCACTTGTGGGATTCCATTTGGGTATGTTGTTGTTGTTTTGTAATCATAGCGTCCGAACCATCTTTCATGCACCTCAACTAATTCCACTAGACACCTCCCACTAGCAATGAGTATCCGGTAACTCTAGCCATCAAGCTAGAACATACTAGAAAAAAGAGTTGAACTTGAGACTTAACGATGCGCACTGCACAACCACGTTATTGACTACTAAACCACACCCGTGCAAATAATCAATCTTTTTTCTTTTTGATAAGCGTACGCCTCCCCAAAACCCACAAGTAGTGGGATTCCATTGGATATTGTTGTTGTTGTTTTGATAACCATAGTGTCCAAACCAGCTTTCATGCACCTCAACCAATTCCACAGGATACCTCGCACCAGCAACAAGTATCTGGTAACTCTAGCCTTCAAGCTAGAACATACGAGAAAAAAGAGTTGAACTTGAGACTTAACGATGCGCACTGCACAACCACGTTATTGACTACTAAACCACACCCTTGG
>JAPFFP010000008.1:2808064-2831149 GCA_026153255.1 Solanum medicagineum | reverse complement strand
TGATGAAGAGTGGAGCCTTCCCTTGATTCCCAAGCTAAGCCTTTAATAGAGTCTTTGAGAGGAGTTCTTAAGAGAGATTGAATATAATCCAAAGTGTGAGAGTGAATTTGAATGAGGGAGGAAGAGTATAGGTCATTTGAATGTATTAGGATAACATAGAAAGTCACAGAAGACCCTCAGGAGTAGACAAAATTTTGAGAACGCCATTAATGAATCATATAGAAACATATTTCTAAGGATCCTATGGAAAGGTCATATAGTCCGTACAAGGTCACACAAACCGTATACCTGACAGTGATAAAACACTTAGAAACATAGTTCTTTGATGATGGTCTGAGATGGTAATTCCATACTAAGAAATATTCCACGCCAACACCCATATGGAGGGTTTCACGACCCCTGAGAGGTCACATGGACCATGTGACCTCCCGTGATACCACACTTAGGAAAAATTCTTTCTTGACAAAGTTCCAAGATTATGATCTCATACTTAGAAAACTTTCACACCAACGCCTATACGGAGGGCTTCAGTGACCGTGAAGGGCTATATAGTCCGTGAGAGGTCCATGTGTGAAGTGCCTTGGCCAAAATAAGGATTTTCAAGGCCATGGCCCTCCACATGCTCCACCACATGGCCAGTGAAACCTCATACGAACCGGTGGAGTTAATGTGATTTATGCCTCAGTATTAAACTCCACATTAATGTGAATACTCTACACACAAGGCCAAGGGCCACCACAAGCACCTCCACATGGCTCATGGTGAGCCATACGACTAGTGGAGGCTTCCATGTAGTGTCACCCTAGAACCAATTTGCGAGCTCCATCAACGTCATACAAAGTTTGGGTCCTTAAGACTGTGAAAGTAGTGTCTTTTTTGGACACATCCAATATGAGCACATCCGGTGTACATGAGCTCGAGCCTGAGAGAGCATTGATTAATTTTGAGAGTGCACTCATAGATGAGGGGATGGATGCCCCCATGACCACTTCTCCAGTTCCACCACCACCATAATAGGATTTATTTGGACCAGGGGGATTCTAACGATTATTCATTCTTTTTATGCTTGATTTCTATTATTCCTTACACATTAAGGACGATGTTTTTTATTTAGGAGGTGCTGAACATGTGGATTTCTCTATCTCTGTTATTGATGATGATTACCTTATGTTTCTGTTATGACTTGATGAGACAATGATGTTTATTTTGATTTTGTTGATGAATATTGAGACAATTTTAAATTTTTGGGTTGTAAATAAGTTTTAATTTAAGTTGTAATAGAGTATTATTTGTTTTGCTAATTTGTATTTTATTCTTATGAGTTGAATGGATCAATAATTGCAAATGATGTCCTTGAATTTTATGAAACCCCCTGCGTATATGAAAAGTCATTCTAATGCGAATATTATGTCTTTAGTCCTTAGCAATTTGAGCATCGATGATCCATATCTTTTATTCAAATGATGCCATGGACAAGGAGCATGTACTCACTCACTCATTAGTCTTTTTCTTGATAAATTAGTCCATGTATGGATTTGATACATATTGAGTTGACTTTGTGAGTAATTCAGCTTGGATATGTGATGATCAAAAGTTGTGAGTGTTTTTCCATTGTTTAAATGCGAATCCACTTTGCCATTGTGAGATTAGGAATTTTATTGTAAGGTATGTTTCGCAGCATCTAGAACTTGCCTGATTTGTTTTGAGGACTTATTTAGTTAATTCTGGATTCAGAAAGGACCTCAGGCCTTCTTTGATTCTGTTGAGTCCACTTTGACCATATGGACATCCATTTACAATGAATTGAGTCCCTATTGAAGCCCTTTAAAGCTTGATCCTTTCTTTGGCAACTATGTAGCCTTAACTTACATTTGTGAAAGACAATTCCTTTTTGTTCCTTATCAATCCCTCCTTGAGCTTGAAATGAGCAAAGTCATAGTCAAAGGCCAAAGTTAGGGGTGTTGGTAGAAAGATATGGGTGTCACCTATGAAAGAGTCGGGGAAAGACAAAAGAAAAAGAAAGAAAGGTGAGGAGTCTTAGAAATGATAAAAGCGACAAAAATGTTGAAAAAGATGAAAAAAGTTGAACTGAAAAGAATTTCTTAGAAAATAGAACCATCTAAATTTGTGAAAGATAGTGCAAAAAAGAGAGACACTTAGGATGAAAAGTCAAAAGCAAAAGAGGTGTCAAAAGGAGAAGAAAAAGAAGAGGACAAAAAAGATCCTTGAGCATGAAAAAAAGGTGTAGAATTTAAGGAGGGATGAGCCATTACTATCCATATGTATCCTTCCCAACCTTAATCCTCTATTACAGCCCTAACAAAGTCCTTTGGTATCCTAGTCTGGAAGAAAGTCAAATGAACTCCGACTGAGAATAATGGCAAGCCTATGGGTTGAAGCTTACATATTAAATCTCAATTGGGATAGTGAGTGCTGAAGAAATCCTTAGAAAATAATGTTATAATCTTGTGTGTTCAGGATCTTCTTTGGCATGAGGGCAAATGGTGCTGGCTTTAGGCAGTGATTACCAGCTACATGAGCAATTATGAGAATAGCCATGTTTTGATTACTCCATAGTCATCTCTTGAGGCTTCAAAATCACGTAGTGGTTTGTGGAAGTTCAAGAGTAGGTGAAAAAGATGGAAGTGTATGTGGTGGTCCCTGTGGCTCTCTTTGCAAACTCTAGAAATAGATTGATTGATGTTTGATTTGCTTGACGGAAAACAAAGGCTTAAGTAGGGGGTGCTGATGAGTACATATTTTGGACTCATTTTGAGCTTAATTTGCAAAGAAGTATTATCCTCGGTGTGCTATTATTTCCAATAACTAATTAATTTGCATGTGTCATGTCAGGAAATGGAACTAAAAGTGCATAAATGGAAAACACTTTACAAGTCTTTGAAAAGGAATAAAAAGTGAGAAAAAGGTTGTTAGAAATGACATTGCCTACACGTTTGATGATCTGCCAGACACTTAAAGAAACCACCTAGTATTGTAGCAACCAAGCATCAAGTGTAAGGTAGGAAGGCAGTTACAATGGACATCATTAAACATATTTGGTATACACTTAATGGCTCAAGAAACTTCTTAAAGTTGCAGGACTCAAAGCCCCAAAATCATGTTAGAAAGGCAATGACAGAGAAACTTTAGTGAATCACGGAACTGTATCGAATGAGTGAAGAACCATCGTCCAATATTTCAGATAAACAGTCTTAAGGGGATGTAAGGGAAAGCAGTTAAGCGCATATTCGGCTCATCGCTACAGTGCTCGGTGATGGCTAGCCTTGACTGCCGAATGACAACTCAGTACACTAACTCTTATACATTTGCATAGACTCTTTAACAAATTTAGAAAGGATATTGTACATATTTGAAACTCTCCAAAAATGTGCTTCGGGATATGCATAATCCTAATTTTCATATATCACAAAAACCGTCACTGATATTAAAAATCAGACTTCATATTCTCGTTCACGAGGCAAAATTGAGTAGGAGATGGGTAACCCAGATTTTAGAGGACTTGTAGGAAAACATAATTTTCGCTAATTTTCAATATCCAAAGAGCATCCACACCCTGGCCGCAATGCGCTAGGGATGCGGAGCAGTATATTTTTCCACTTCGTGTTTGGTCCGCGTCGTGGACTAGACGTCGACAAGTTTATTATTTTTCCTTAGTTTTTCTTTTGCCCCCAAGGGCATAGGGGTCATAGACCCATGCCCATTTAAGCATGAAATCACCATACTTAACCATTTTTCAACTCTATAACTCACAAAACCCTCTTTCAAACCCCTCTTAGACTATCAATTCTCTCATTCAAATCTGAGCATCTCAAGCTCAACTTGGGAACTCAAGGATTCATTTCAAGCTCTAAGACTAATTCAAGTTCACCTCAAAGAATTTAAGGTTTAAGGTATGTGGGTTTCATCCATTGGTCCTTTTACCCTTGGAGTCCAACCTTCCCTTTTCATAAAAATTGCATGTTTTCAAGTTGTATTACCTATGGGTATATTTTATTATGTATTATGAGCATAAATTTTGTTGTGATTTTATGAAATACTGATTGATTATGCATGATTATCTATTTTAAGCTTATACCATGACTTGATTATATTTATTCAGACTATACATATTTTGAGCTCTGAAGCTATGCTTTATCATGAACTTTTGTAATGGATTTGAAGGTTCCCTACAGGAGGGTTTTACTATATGTTGGTGGGTTTATTTTCATGAAGTTTACTCATCTTATTTCACTCTTGAATTGTATGACTTTGAACAAATATCATGAACCTACCATTTGCTTGATAAAATGTCAAGTTAAGAGTTCTCAAGTTAATTGATGATCTATTTCATGATTTGCAAGTCAAGTAACATTATGATGATTAAGGGCTTTCAAGTATGTATTGAATTCATGTAAAGTACCTAAGATTTTACAAGTATCAAGTTAAGCCCTATTTCAAGAATTTTACCTCTTGTGAGCCATTCATATTAAAGCAAGGGTTCATGTATGATTATGATCTACTCTTATGTTTAACATAGGCTTACTACTAGAGGTCAAGAATGTTTCAAGAGCTACTCATGTCATGTTTTCATGTTTCTTATGAGTTATACAAGTTATGAATATTTCAAATATTTTGTGGTATTTTACTTAGCACCGATTGAGGCTTATGATGGGAGCTCGACTCCAGGGGTCCTTATGTAAAGTCATTAGTCTCTAAACTATGTGCCACCATAGGATTATTATTATTATCCTTTCTATACTAGTAGATCCATCAAGTTCAAGGCAACATCTGTAGTTTGCCTTGGCAAGTAGACCACACTTCAGCGGGGGGTGTCATTCCCAAGCACCTGAACTGAGGGCATATCAGGCCTTTAGAGTCCAAATTATAGATGTTTGGTCTATGTCGATTGAGGTCACTTCCCACATATGTATGCTATGTATATTGTGCAAGATTAATGATTTACAAGCATGTTTTATTATGAACATTGATCGATCATGCATGCCATATTGAGATTATATACCTATTGCGTATGATTATGCATTTTGACTATATTGGCTTACGTCTTATTGCATTGCATCCCGCATACTTAGTACATTCAAATTTACTAACATACTCTATGCCTACATAATATTACAATGTAGGGACCGGAGCTCCTTTCGATCATCTTCGACCTGGCTATTTCGGTACTTCGGAGATAAGCATTGGCGAGTTCCCAAGTCCTAGGACACTCTCTAAACTACTCTTACTATTTTGAGACTTCATTATGTTGAACACTTGTTATTATAAGGGTGAGCTCGGAAAGTGTCTTAGGCCCCGCTCCTTTCCAAGTTTAGAAGTGGTTCGAGATATTATGATGTACTTATGCTATAAGCTAGACTCTTTTATGCCTTTATGAATATCAAGATTTCCCTTAGTCCCACTTCCCTTTTTATTATATCTCTTGTTGTTTATTTTGCTTCCGCGACCAAGGATGTGTGATTGATATACTAAGAGGTTTGTTAGGGTCCCTTTGGGTTCCCATTCACCATGTCACGTCTAGGCCCTAGGCTTGGGTCGTGACAAACTTTGTATCAAAGTGCTAGGTTGATAATTGTCCTCAGAAATCCAATACACAACATCGATTAGAGTCTTATTCATAATTGTGAAGCGCACCACAACTATGAATAGGAGGCTATGAGGCGTTTTAGGAAATATTTCACTTCTTTATGGTGTATATCATTCTTTAGATGTTACTATAAGGCTTTTTTCCTAGCGAATGCTCTTGTTTCTTCTGATCATATCGATTCCAAGGGGAACATTAAGGAGAACCCATGCTCCCAAGGATCAACTGACCCTTCTCGCTTCTCATGCTCCTCAAGATGGAGGGGTATCCCAACAAGAGTTTTGAGATGCTATCACAATGTTGTCCCATGCTATGACCAACCAAATGAACCAAGGGGCCCAAGTCCCTCAAGCTCCTACTCCGGCCTCTAGGGTGACGGATTTCACAAGAATTAACCCACCGGAGTTCTATGGATCCAAGCAGGAAGAGGATCACCAAGAGTTCATCGATGAGGTGTATAAAATGCTATATATCATGGAGGTCAATTTGAAAGATAAAGCGGAGTTAGTGGCCTACTAACTCAAAGGTGTGGCCAAAATTTGTTTCACCCAATGGAAATTAGAGAGGAGAGATGATGATGTTATACCATGGGAGGAGTTCAAAGCTACATTCCTCAGTTGGTTCTTTCCTATCAAGCTAAGGGAGGCTAACATGATAGAGTTTATGAACTTTAAGCAAGGTTCCATGAGTGTGAGGGAGTATGCCCTAAAGTTCAACAAGCTCTCCAAGTATGCTCCACATTTGGTGGTTGAGCCTAAAGCTAGAATGAACAAGTTTATGTTGGGAGTGTCCAACTTGGTTAATGAGGAGTTTCATACCACCAAACTAGTGAGTGATATGGATTGATCTCGTCTCTTGACATATGCCAAACAAGTAGAGGGGTAAAAGCTTAGAAAAAGAAGAAGCGGTGAGTCTAAGAGGGCTCATTTTGAAGGTGGTTTTCAAGGTCCCAAGGGTGGTTGGTTTCCTCAAGGCCATAATTCTCAAGTCCAAGGGTCTTCCAATGCTCCTTATAAGAGATTTTCTAGTGATAGTCCAATATTCCAAGGTGGTAATGGTTGGATGGCTCACACCAAGTGCCAAAAGTATGGAAGTAACCATGGTGGTCCGTGATTGAAAAATTCTAATGTTAGTTTTTATTGTGGTGAAATAGGTCACAAGGCTATTGTTTGTCCTTATGCTCAAAACAAATGTAGAGATGGTCATCCACAAGGCCAAGGAGCTAATACGAGTCCAACGGCAAAGGGAGGTCAACAAGGGGGTGTCTATGGCAAAATAGAATCTATGCTCTTCATGGAAGGCAAAAGGGTAGATGAGGTGCCCAATGTCATCACTGGTATGTTAAAGGTTGTTGATTTTGATGTGTATGCATTGACAGATCTGGGTTCCACCCTTTCTTTTATTACTCCTTTTGTCGCCAAAAGCTTCATGTGAGTCCCGAATTGTTGTGTAAACTGTATGAAGTGTCTACCCCCGTTGGTGGGTCCATTATTGCTAAAAAAGTCTATAGAAATCATCCCTTTTCCATATTGCATAAAGTCTTCCCTTGTGATTTTGTTGAATTAGATTTGGTGGATTTTGATGTCATTCTTGGGATGGATTGGTTGCATGCATATTATGCTTCTATTGATTGTAGAAGTCATAGGGTTAAGTTCAAAATCCCTAATGAGCCCATCCTTGAATGGGAAAGTTATGACGTAGTGGTCAAGGGTAGACTAATTTCTTGTCTTAAAGCCCAAAAGTTGATTTCTAAGGCCTACCTTTATCATCTTTTAAGGATTAGGGATGTTGAGTTGAAAGTCCTTCCTATTAAGTCGGTTCCGGTGGTTAATGAGTTTCTTGATGTCTTTCTAGATGAGCTTCCTGGTGTTCCTCCCAAAAGGAAAATAGACTTTGGTATAGACCTCAATCCCGATACTCAACCCATTTTCATTTCCCATTACCATATGGCCTCGGCAGAATTGAAGGAGTTAAAGGATCAATTGAGAGATTTGTTGGAGAAGAGTTTCATGAGGCCTAGAAAGTGACCTAGGGGTGCACCGGTGTTATTTGTGAAGAAAAAGGATGGTTCTCTTAGAATGTGCATTCATTTCCGGTAACTTAATAGGGTTACTATAAAGAACAAGTACCCTCTACCAAGGATTCATGACCTTTTTGATCAACTACAAGGGGCTAGTCACTTTTCTAAGATTGATCTTCGGTCCAGATATCACTAAGGTTAGTAAGTGTGCCCAAGACAACTTTCTGGACTAGGTATTGGCACTTTGAGTTTGTGGCTATTTCCTTTGGGTTGATTAATGCACCTGTTATATTTATGGATCTCATGAATAGGGTCTTTAAACCCTACCTTGACATGTTTGTGGTGGTCTTTATTGATAATATATTTATTTATTCTCAAAGTGAGGAAGAGCATGTGAATCACTTGAGAGTGGTGTTACAAATCTTAAGAGAGGAGAGGTTGTTTGCTAAGTATGAAAATTTTGAATTTTGGTTGAAAGAGGTTGCTTTTCTAGGGAATGTGGTGTCGGGTGATGGCACTAAGGTGGATCCTAAGAAGACGGAGGTGATTAGAAATTGGCCTAGATCCTTCACTCCGTCAGATATTAGGAGTTTCTTAGTTTAACAGGTTACTACCATAGGTTTGTGAATGGCTTTTCTTCTATTGCCTCTCTTATGACAAAGTTGACCCAAAAGAAGGCAAAATTTGCATGGATCGACGAGTGTGAAAAGATTTTTCAAACCTTGAAAGATTAGCTTGTCTCTGCTCCTATCTTGGCTCTACTAGGAGGATTGAAGGGTTTCTGGTATATTTTGATGCTTAAAAAATTGGTTTGGGGTGCATTTTGATGCAAAGTGGCAAGGTGATAACATATGCCTCTAGACAACTTAAGGTACATGAGAAGAATTATCCTACCCATGATCTTGAATTGGCAGCCTTGGTGTTTGCTTTGCAGATTTGGCGTCACTACTTGTATGGGGATCATGTAGATGTGTTTACAGACCACAGGAGTCTCCAATATGTGTTCACCCAAATATCTTAACTTGGGAGAAAGAAGGTGGTTAGAGCTCTTTAAAGATTATGACATGAGTGTGCATTATCATCTCGGCGGAGCTAATGTTGTGGACAACACTCTAAGTAGAGTGTCCATTAGTAGTCTTGCCCATATTGATTATGGTGGCAAAGAGGTGGCTAGAGAAGTTCATCGATCGACTATATTGGGGGGTTAGGTTCAATGAAGTTGAAAATGGTGGTGTAGTGGTTGTTAATGGTTCTAAATCTTCTTTGATTGAGGAGGTAAAGTCAAAACAAGATCTTGACCTCGCTTTGTTAGAGTTGAATGCCTTGGTGAAAGATGGTAAAGTGGAGGTTTTCTCCCAAGGGGGAGATGGTCATGGAGGCTTTGGAGAAGGTGAGGTTGATAAGGGAGAGATTTAAAATAGCCCAAAGTAGGCAAAGGCCCTACTCCGATGTGAGGAGAAGAAATCTTGAGTTTAAGGTTGGTGATTGGGTTTAATTGAAAGTCTCACCCATGAAGGGTGTGGTCCGATTTGATAAGAAGGGGAAATTGAGTCCAAGGTTTGTGGGTCCTTATATAGTTTTGAGAAGAGGGTAAGGTTGCATATGAGTTGGAGTTTCCTATGGAGACGAATATGGTTCATCCGGTCTTCCATGTTTTGCATGTTGAGAAAGTGTGTAGGTGAGCCAAGTGCTTTAGTGCCCTTGGATGTTGTGGGTGTTGTACAAGATAATTTGACCTATGAGGAGGTCCCGATGGAGATTTTTGATAGACAAGTGAAGAGGTTGAGAAACAAAGATGTAGCTTTCGTCAAGGTCCTTTGAAGGAATAGTTGAAAATGCCACGTGGGAAGCCGAGGCAGACATGAGAAAGCAATACCCATATCTCTTCCTCTCTACTCAAGCCAAAGGTACTAATTTAAGTCCCCTATATGATTTAAAGTCTTAAGTTTCAACCCTCATATCATTTTACATGCATTCATGTTTATGTTAACAAGTTTATGGTGATTTCTGACATTCATGTTGAGATTTTTGAAAGTGATGTCTAAATGCATTTGTTGCATTTCATTTCAAGCTAAAATCTTCATGATTACACCTTTTATGCATGTTTCTTTGATATTCGGGGACGAATGGAGATATTGAAACGCCCCAAAAATGTACTTCCGAATACCAGTAATCATAATTTCAGTGTATCTCAAAATCCATGCGTGATATCAAAAATCCGACTTTGTATTCTTGATCAGGGGAAAATCAAATGGGAGATGGATATAACCTAGATTTTAAAGTACCCATAGCGAAAAATAATTTTCACTAATTTCTTATTTCCAGAGAGCATCCGCACCTTGGCCGCGATGTGCCAAGGGCGCGGAGTAGTTTATTTTTCCCCTTCTCATTTAGTCCACGTTGCGAACTGGACACATACCAGTGTATTATCTTCCTTAGTTTTTCTAGTGCGCCCAATGGCATTGGGGTCATAGCCCCATGACCACTTAAGCATGAAATCACCCATACTTAACCATTTTCCAACTGTATGACTCACAAAACCCTCTTTCAAACCTCTAAGAGTCTATCAATTGTCAAATTCAAATCTAAGGATCTCAAGCTCAACTTTGGAACTCAAGGATTCATATCAAGCTCTAAGACTAGTTCAATTTCACCTCAAAGAATTCAAGATTTAAGGTATGTGGGTTTCATCCATTGGGTCCTTTCATCCACGGAGTCCAACCTTCCCTTTTCATGAAAATTGCGTGTTTTCAAGTTGTATTACCTATGAGTATCATTTGTTATGAATTATAAACATAAATTATATTGGGGTTTTATGAAATATTTATAAATTATCCATGACTATCTATTTGAAGCTTATACCACGACTTGATTATATATGTTGGGTCTATGCATGTTTTGAGCTATGAAGCTATACTTTATTATGAACATTTGTGACACCTCATAACTCAATGCTCTTATTTATCCATGTTTCAATCCTCCTTTGGTTAGGTTGGGATTGTATTAGGGTCGTGGGAGACTTCTAGTACTTAGAAGAGTTCGAGACTTCCCTACGAATTGAGTTTTGGGTATTGGTTTGTGCCAAGGTCAACTTTAAATGAGCGTAAGTTTTAGCACACTTATAACTGAAGACCCACAACACGTCAAATTGATAGCCTTTGAGTTAGCTTTCCAACACACTTGGAGTCACCTCATTCGAGTTCGAATGAAGGATTTATGAGCGTGTTTGTGAGACCTTCTGGTGTAGTGAGACCATACAGGCAACTTGACGGGCAGTGGGTCCTTGGATGGGCCACGGAAGGTCTGACAAGTCATGGCCCTAGGCAAAGGGTGGCTTTGCAACAATTTTCTCTCCAATTGTAGTTCAACGGACCACTACATGGACCGTGTAACACTACACGGCCCGTGAGGGCCCGTCAAAGTCACGATGACTTTAATTTTTCTAAGTGTTCCCAACTTCAAATTTTTTACCAAGTATCATCTCACGGGCACTCCACATGACCCGTGGGACCTTTAATGGTGCATCACTTAGCCAATTTTTTCATTCGTTCATTAATGGCGTTTTTGTGATTTTAATCTACTCTAATGACCTTTTTAGACTTCCAATACTATCTTCACGTCCCAAAAAGACCTAAACCCTATTCCAATGGATCAAAGTCATCACTCTAAACTTGAATAAACTCTCAAATCCTCTCAAAATCCTCTACCAAGATCCCAATACAATTTCATAGAAACTCAAGAACAAGTTTTGGAATTCAAGATCCCATTACAAGCTTCCATTCCTTCCCAACTCAATTTCATGAAACTCAAGGTCTAATGTATGTGGGTTTCAATCATTGGGTTCTTTCAACCATGGTGCCTAACCTTCTTTTTTACATATTATTGGTATTACTTATCATGAATTTTGACTATAAACTATGTTCGGATTTCATAATTTTGGGAACTTTTAAGCATATTTTGAGCTATGAATCTAAGATCCATTATGTGATTTGAAGAAGGGTGTCAATGTTTCATGTTTGAGGGTATTACCAAGTGTTGGTGGGTTGTTTTACATTAAATTTTCTTGCATGATTTCACTCTTGAATTGCATGATTTTGTACTAGTATTGTACACCGCCAAGTGTTTGATAAAATGCCTTTTCAAGGATTCTTAAAGTTTAGATGATTTATTGGTTGATTTATAAGTCAAGTGATTTTATATTGGGCTTCCTAAAGATGTGTTTAATTCATGAAAATGTTGATGATGTTGTAAAGCCGGATTAGGCTCTTTCATCAAATATTTTACCTCTTGTGAGCCTTTGATGATTTTGTTAATGCAAGGGCAATGTTGATGATAATCCATTCTTATCTTTGAAGTTATGCTCTTCGTTTGAGGTCAATGATGTTAAGAGCTACTCGTGTCATGTCTTTCATGTTTCTTACAAGTTATTAAAGCTATTATTATTTTAAGTATTTCGTAAGAGTAGACTTAGCACCAAGTAGGCTAAAGGCGAGTACCCAAGTCCCAAAACTACGTCCCACCGTAGATGAAGGGATTAGAGGTAAGTATCTGAATCCCTAAGAGTCGAATACCCTAAATATGAATGGCTTGAGGTGAGTACCCAAGTCAAAGGACTAGACGCGAGTACCTGGTTCATATAAGGCTTAGTGGATCCATATAGGCATCTGAAGTTCACCCTGGCAAGTGATTTCCCCCTTTCTTCTGGTGTATGGTAAACATCGAGACTCCATGGAATAGCTCATATGGTTTATGTCGATTGAGGTTTCTTCCCACACTTATACATATATTATGTTCTATGTAAGATGAATGATTTGCAAAGCATGTTTTACTTTAAGAATTGACCAGGCATGCCATATTGCTAATATACTTGCCCATTGCCTATATATATGCATTTTGATTATATCTCTTGTTGAACTGCATCCTACATACTTAGTGCATTCAAACATACTAACGCATACTCATTGCCTATATGATGATACCATGGAGAGATCGAAGCACCTATTGACCATCCTCCACGTGACTAGATTGCCTTCCGAAAGATAAGCTTTGGCGAGTCCCCAAGTTCGGGGACACTAGCTATGCTACTCTTACTATTTTATGCCTTTTCCTCATGTTGAACTCCTGATATTAAGAGGGTGAGCCTGGAAAGTGTCTTGGCCCCTGCTCAAATCTATGTTAGAGGTGTTATTGGAACAAGTGATGTGCTTATGCTATGAGCTTGACTCTTAAAATGTTTTATGACTATTAAAGCTTTTTCTTTTCCTTAGTCCCAGTTTCCCCTTAATTTATATCCGTTTTGTTGATTATCTTGCTTCCGCGAACAAGGATGTGTGTATAATATGCTAAGAGGCTTGTTTGGAGTTCATTCGAGTTTTTCATTCACCGTGTCACATCTAGGCCCTAGTTTGGGCTGTGAAAAACTTGGTATTAGAGCACTACGTTGTTAATTGTCCTCGACATCCAACACACCGCGTCGATTAGAGTCTTATTCATGGTTGTGTTGTGTACCACGACTATGAGTAAGAGGCTATGAGGCATTTTAGGAAAATTTTCCCTTCTTCATGGTATATGTCATGCTATAGAAGTTAAGGTAAGGTTTTCCCATGATGAATATTTTTTGCTATTCTAGATCATGCCAATTCCATGAGGAAGAAAAGCTCATACACCCGAGGAGCAACCGGCTCCTCTCGCTCCTCAAGATGGAGGAGTGGTTCATGAAGAATTTTGGGATGCTCTTACCATGTTAACTCATGCCGTGACTAATCAAATTAACCAAGGGGCCTAAGATGATGCTACATCACCGGCCTCAAGGGTGAGAGATTTTACTAGGATGAACCCGCCGGAGTTCTATGGGTCTAAGATGGATGAGGACCCTCAAGAATTTATTGATGAGGTGTACAAAGTTTTGTCCATTATGGGGGTGAATTCGAAGGAAAAGGTGGAGTTGGTGGCCTTACCAACTCAAGGGGGTGGCTCAAATATGGTTTACCCAATGGAAAGAGGAGAAGGGAAACAACAATGTCATCCTTTGGGAACAATTCAAGGAGGCATTTCTCAACTGGTTTTTGCTCTTGAGCTAAGGGAGGCCAAGATGATGGAATTCATAAATTTGAAGCAAGGGTCCATGAGTGTGACGGAGTATGCCCTCAAGTTCAACCAACTCCCTAAATATTCTCCACAATTGGTCGACGAATTGAGGTCTAAAATGGACAAGTTTGTGATAGGTGAATCTGATTTGGTGAATGAGGAGTGTTGTGTGACTATGTTGATAAGTGATATGGAGTTGTCCCGCCTCGTGACCTATGCCGAACAACTTAAGGGGGAGAAGCTTAGAAAGAGGAGAAGCGAGGGATACAAAAGGGCTTGAGTTGATAGTAGCTTCTAAGATCAAGAGTCCGACGATACTACAAACAAGAGGGTTGCCAAGGATGTGGTGGCTAGCCCTAAGCATCAACGAAAAGGTGTTGGTGGACAAGCTACTACTACATGCAATAAGTGTGGAAGGTATCATCCGGGGAATTGTTTAGCTGCTTGGGGTGCGTGTTTTAGGTGTGGTGGAATGGATCATAAGTTGGGACATCATCTGTGGGTCCCTCAAGATCATAAGGATAGTCATTGACGTTCTCAACCATACCCCTCTAGGAGCCACTAGGCTTGGCTTGGTACTTTGCAGGTAAGTTGAAGTTTTTGATTTTGATGGATCCTATTTCCACTATTCCTTTTTTTGGTTACTTGTGGGCTTCTTATGTGTCTTGAGCTATTATGTGAAACTTTAGTGTCTACACTCCCACCCTTTGTTGAGTCTATTGTTGCTAGAAGGTTCATAGGTATTGTTCCATGTTCATATTTCATTATGTCTTGCTTTGTGACTTTTTGATGTGGTGGATTTTGATGTCATACTTGGGATGGACTAGTTGCATGCATATTACGTCTCCTTTGATAGTAGGACCTGTCGAGTTAGTTTCCAATTCCTTAATGAACCAATTTTTGTGTTGGAGATTGTCAAGTTGCAGCAAAAGAGGTAGGCTCATTTCTTGTTTTAAGATCCAATCGATCTCTAAGGGTTGCATTTATCATCTTGTAAGAGTAGGGGTGTTGAGCCTAAAGCCCTTCTTATAGAGTCGATCACGGTGGTAGATGAGTCCTTGATGTCCTTACCAATATTTTGAATTTAGGGTAGAGTCTTTTGGTTTGGCTAGTGCACCAGCTATGTCTATAGGTCTCTTGTATGGGATCTTCAATCCCTACCTGGTTATTTTATAGTGGCCCTTGGTGATAATATGTTGGTTTGTTGTCGGAGGTAAGGGAGTGCTTGTGGATCATTCGAGGGTGATATTGTTAATTTTGATGAATGTGAGGTTGCTTGCTAATTATGGAAGTTAGGAATCTTTAGGGTGAAAAAAAGGGGTCGTTGGAGAAGTTCACCAGTTGACTATGTTAGGAATGAGGTTTGTTGAAGTTAAGAATGGTGGTGTAGTGGTTTTGATGGTCTTAAATCTTCTTGAGTTGAAAGGGGTCTAGTTTAAGCAAGGCCTTGATTCCACCATGATAAAGTTAGAGGTTTTGGGTGAAGGATGGTAGAGCAGAGGTTGTCTCCCATGGGTGTTGGCGAATGATGGAAAAGGCGGAGTTGGCATCCTAACAACTCAAGGGTGTGACTCAAATATGGTTTACCCAATGGAAAGTGGAGAAGGAGAACCACAATGTCATCCTTTGGGAAGTGTTTAAGGCGGCATTTCTCAACATGTTTTTCCCTTTTGAGCTAATGGAGGCCAAGATGATGGAATTTATAAATTTGAAGAAAGGGTCGGTGAGTTTGAGGGAGTATGCCCTTAAGTTCAACCAGTTCTCTAAATATGCTCCACAATTGGTTGACGACCGAGGTATAGAATGAACAAGTTTGTGATAAGTGTATCTGATTGGGTTAATGAGGAGTGTTGTGTCACTATGTTGATAAGTGAGATGGATTTGTCCTGCCTCATGACCTATGGTAAACTACTTAAGGGGGAGAAGCTTAGAAAGAGGAGAAGTAAGGGATCCAAGAGGGCTCGAGTTGATGGTAGCTTCTAATATCAAGAGTCCGACGATTGTCCAAAAAAGAGGGTTACCAATGATGTGTTGGCTTGCCCCAAGTATCAAGGCGAAGGTCCTAGTGGCCAAGCTACTACTACATGCAACAAGTGTGGAAGGTGCCATCCGGGGGATTGTTTAGGTGGTTCTGGTGCGTGTATTGTGTGTGGTGGAATGGATCATAAGTTGAGACATCATCCGTGGGTCCCTAAAGATCATAAGGATAGTCATCGACGTTCTCAACCATACCCCTCTAGGAGCCACTAGGCCTTGCATGGTACTTCACAAGTAAGTTGAAGGTTTTGATTTTGATGGATCCGAGTTCCACTATTCCTTTCATTATTCCTTTTTGGTTTCTTGTGGGCTTCTTCTATGTATCGAGCTATTATGTGAACCTTTAGTTTCTACTCCCTCCCTTTGTTGAGTCTCTTATTGCCAGAAGGTTCGTAGGTATTTTTTCGTCTTCATATTGTATTATGTCTTGCTTTATGACTTTTTGATGTAGTGGATTTTAATGTCATACTTGGGATGGACTTGTTGCATGCATATTATGTCTCCTTTGATTGTAGGACCTGTAGAGTTAGTTTTCAATTCCCTAATGAACCTGTTTTTGAGTTGGAGATTGTCAACTCGTAGCAAAAAATGTAGGCACATTTCTTGTTTCAAGATCCAATCGATCTCTAAGGGTTGCATTTATCATCTTGTAAGAGTAGGGGTGTTGAGCCTAAAGCCCTTCTTATAGAGTCAATCACGGTGGTAGATGAGTCCTTGATGTCCTTACCGATATTTTGAATTTGGGGTAGAGTCTTTTAGTTTGGCTAGTACACCAGCTATGTCTATAGGTCTCTTGTATAGGATCTTCAATCCCTACCATGTTATTTTGTATAGCCCTTGGTGATAATATGTTGGTTTGTTGCTGGAGGTGAGGGAGAGCTTGAGGATCATTCGAGGATGATATTGTAAATATTTATGAATGTGAGGTTGCTTGCTAATTATGGAAGTTAGGAATCTTTGGGGTGAGAAAAAGGGGTGGTTGGAGAAGTTCTCCTTTTGTCTATGTTAGGACTGAGGTTGGGTGAAGTTGAGAATGGTGGTGTAGTGGTTTTGATGGTCCCAAATGTTCTTGGGTTAAAAGGTGTCTAGTTTAAGCAAGGCCTTGATTGCACCTTGATAGAGTTGGAGGTTTTGGGTGTAGGATGGTAGAGTGAAGGTTGTCTCTCATGGGGGGAAATGGTCGTTTATGGTGCCAAGGGGTCTATGTGTGAATAAAGTTGAAAATTGGGTTAAGGTTTGTAAGTCCTTGTAGGGTTCGGAGGAGGAATTAGTAAGGTTGCATAAGGATTGGAGTTGCCCATTGGATATCAATATAGCTCCTCCAGTTTTTCCATATGTCTATGTTAAGGTGGTCTATGGTGACCAAAGTGCTATGGTGACTTTGAACGTTGTGAATGTGATGAGGGACAGTTTTATTTATAAATAGGGTCCGGTGAAAATTTTGGATAGTCAAGTGAGGAAGTTGGGGGAAACAAAGATGTAGCTTCCGTCAAGTCCTTGGGAGGAATCAACAAGTTGAAAATGTTATATGAGAAGCCAAGGTGAACATGATGAAGCGACATCCCTATCTTTTTCCAACCTTCTTAATCCTAAGGCATTAGGTTCTTTCTTTCCCAAGCGGTCCTAATCCTTCCAATTCTTAAGTCTCGTGGCATGACATGCTTACATGTGCATTAAAATGATATTCGTGATGTTTAAAATGATTTAAACACATTTTGGCATGAGCTTTAACTACTTCATGATTTTTAAATAGTAAGCTATGCATAGAATCCCATGGTTGGAAGTTTCGCATTCTAAATCTAGCCTTTCAAGCCTTGTCCTCCCACATTCATTGACGAATGTTACCAAGGGGGAGATATTGTGACACCCCGCTTAATCACCATTCTAAAACAGATAAATTATGCTGTTACATTTGTTTAAATTGGCTGATGATGTCACATGACTTGTCATTTTAACATCTTCTTGGTGAGGAATCCTACTGAGAAGGAGGAGTAAGTTGAGTCATAGAGTAGGTAGTGATGGAAAGGTTAATAGTGTAGTTCCATGACATTATCCTTTTGGATGTTGCTTTCCTTGGTTATGCTTATTGTTCTGCAGTGTGTGGGGCGTATACCCGTCCCTGAGCTAATAATGTGCAAAAACATGGGATAGAAAGAGATAACTTCGAGTACTGGACAAGAGAAGAGTCTGCTCCCTAATATTCCTGCACTTCTGTGTGCAAGGACCACATCCTGATGCCACAGATATGCAACCGAGACAAGAAAAATTGGATGGAATCCGTTATAGATGAGATAACGTTGTGACGATGGGCTAAGTTGCTCGAACTCTCCAAAAATGTTGCCGCATCTGTGTCGGATCCTTCAAAAATACACTATTTTTGGAGGATCCGACACGCACCCGTCGACATACATTTTTGAAGAGTCCAAGCAACATAGACGATGGGCTCGTTAATCTCTAGGGGTACAAAAAAAGTACAGATGACTGGTCAGAAACAAATGGTATAGATGATGTTTGGAATATAAGAGCTGGAAAAATGGATATATATCTTTGTTTCTGTATAGAATTGACCTTTCTCTCTGAGGCAAATTTCCTGTATCACAAATATTCGATTGATATCAAAACTGGTTCAAAATCATTTGTTTTGAGCTTTAGACCATTCTTGAATTTTTAACTCTAAGGTCGCACGTCCTACATGTGTATTCTAATCCTCGTCTTAGTCAGCTAATCAATTTAATAAAGGTAAGGAATAATTTTTCACCGTTTATTTCTGCTTCTGAACCTGTGATCTTTAAGTAATTTCTTTAAATATCTTTACCATGGTTTCCTTCAAACTAAGCCTTCAAGAACTACTCTTTGCATCATAGAACATTATATATTTTATCAAGAGCATTTGAAGAATGTCTTTTCATTTGTATTTTAGATATATTGTTGTCTCAGTTGTGGCATTACTCATCTGAAAATATAAGATATTTTATGTTTGTACTATTTTAACTGGTGTGTTTGGTTGTGCTACAATCTTTAAATTCCTTTGCTTTAGTTCATACAGGATCTTGATTGTTATTTTTCTGTTTAATTATATGTTATCCAGGGAGACATCCTTTACCTGTTCTTTGAAGCAAAGAACTCAATCACAATGCAAGGAGATATTGGAGTTGCAAGAAGTACTGATAAAGGAGCAACGTGGGAACAGTTGGGCGTGGCTCTGGATGAAGATTGGCATCTCTCCTATCCTTACGTCTTTGACTACAATGGCAATGTAAGATTCTTACTTCCTGAACTATTTATGTGTCGTGTAACTCAAATTTGTCTGGAACAACAACATTCAACTTGCTATATCGAAGTCCTGAAGTTTGGTTCGTAAAAAGCTTAATGGGGTGAGAATAGACGATAGATGTAAGAGTGCGGAGGGAGGCGAACGACTTAAAAATACCTCACCTGCTAGCACCATGTGACAGGCCTTGTAGGTAGCATGTGTGAATGTGATTTCATCTTTATGATTGTATCCGACAGACTCATGAATAAAATTATTCAGTCTCTATCAGAAGTCTTTAAATATTTTGCTATCATTGAAGTCTATTATGCGTGAGCTGTGATTAATATCTCCTTCCATCTGTATTATTGTTGTGCAGATCTATATGATGCCTGAGGGCAGTGCTAAAGGGGATCTTCGTCTTTATCGAGCTGTAAAGTTCCCTACAGAATGGAAACTGGAAAAGATCCTAATGAAAAAGCCGCTTGTTGATTCTTTTATTGTTCAACATGATGGGAAGTACTGGCTTTTTGGTTCAGATCACAGTGGAATTGGTGCCAAGAAGAATGGTCAGTTGGAGATTTGGTATAGTAGCTCACCTCTCGGTCCTTGGAGACCGCATAAAAAGAATCCTATCTATAACACAGATAAGAGCAAGGGAGCTCGAAATGGAGGTAGACCATTTTTATATAATGGTCATCTTTATCGTGCTGGTCAAGACTGTGGTGAGACATATGGGAAGCGGTTACGTCTATTTAAAATAGAAGCTCTAACTCCTACTGAGTACAAAGAAGTTGAGGTGCCTTTGGGGCTTAAAGAGTCGATGAAAGGACGAAATGCCTGGAATGGTGCCCGCAGTCATCAACTTGATGTGCAGCAACTAAGCTCTGGGGAGTGGGTTGCCGTTATGGATGGGGACCGAGTCCCTTCAGGAGACGTTAATCGACGGTTTATTTTAGGTTGTGCATCATTTTTAGGCGTTGTTATGCTGGTTATAGTGTTCGGTATGTTATTAGGAGCAGTGAAAGGATTAGTTCCCTTAAGTTGGTGCCCTCACAATGTTGGAAAGAGGAGTGATGCTACATTCGATTGGGAAAGATCGAGCTTGTTATCTAATAGAATGAGACTATTTTGTAGTCGGTTGAACAGAGCAAGCTCGTCTCTCCGTGCCAGAATAAAGCCAAAAACATGCAGTGGAGGGTTGGTTCTTGCTGTAATATTTATAATCACTGTTGTGTTAATGTGCACTGGGGTTAAATACATCTACGGAGGCAGTGGTGCACAGGAAGCTTACCCGTTGAATGGTCAGTACTCTCAGTTCACTTTATTAACAATGACCTACGATGCTCGGCTCTGGAACTTGAAAATGTACGTCAAGCATTACTCAAGGTGTTCTTCAGTACGTGAGATCGTTGTAGTGTGGAACAAAGGCGAACCTCCAGAACTGAGTGAGCTAGATTCAGCAGTGCCAGTGAGGATAAGAGTAGAGGAAAAGAACTCGCTAAACAATCGATTTAAAGTAGATCCTTTGATAAAGACACGAGCAGTTCTTGAGCTTGATGACGACATTATGATGCCTTGTGATGATGTTGAACGGGGATTTAAGGTATGGCGTGAGCACCCTCAGCGCATTGTAGGTTTTTACCCTCGGCTTGCTGATGGAAACCCATTGAAATATAGAGCTGAGAATCATGCTCGTGAACACAATGGATACAACATGATTCTGACTGGAGCTGCCTTCATCGACAGCAAGATGGCTTTCGAGAAGTACTGGAGCAATGAAGCTGCAGCAGGCAGGGCAGTGGTGGACAAGCTTTTCAACTGTGAGGATGTGTTGTTAAACTACTTGTATGCAAACGCGAGCTCTTCCAGTACAGTTGAATATGTCAAACCAGCATGGGCAATCGATACTTCAAAGTTTTCAGGCGTTGCAATTAGCCGGAATACACAAACTCACTATGGACTCAGAAGCAGTTGCCTCCAAAAGTTTTCAGAAATGTATGGAAGCATATCAAGTAGAAAATCAGAATTTCACCAACGAAACGACGGTTGGGATGTATAGCAGGGAACAAATTTCCTAGCATCATAGTTGAAAGTTAGTGTTTTCTTGTGTTGGTATAATTTTGGTTTTGTGATTTTGGTTAAAGCTTTATTTACCTCCTGTTGTGAATTGTGCTTTGGGAGGACTTTTGTCAAGTCAAATGTACATTAGTTTAGATACATAAGTTGATATAGTTCTTTTGTTGTTCAGCAGATTTCAAGATATACTTTCACCAACATATATTTGTGACATGATTTCAATGCAAAGCAACATAGTTTCTCTTCAATTCAAAGCAATATACTAGATGAACTGGAAGAAAGCAAGTTTTATTTGGTGATTTATGAAACACAATGGCACTCTATGTTGTTTATGGTATCTCTTCCTTCTGGCTGTTCTAGTGAATGTGCCATTCATGGGGGGACATGTTCAAATGTAGCTAATCTTACATTCGAGGTCCTCCTTTTAAACTTGTTTACTGGCTGTGTGAATGTGGTGCTTTGTGCACTAAGCTGCCCTTTTTAATCGGCTGTGATCATCTTGAAAGATCAAAGCTATAAGCAGTGCATGATGCTGATATCTTGATCAATTTCTAATCAAGTTAGGGAGAGAATAAGTTGGGAGTAAAGAATTAAATGTTTAAGATGGTTACCACCTTGGCTTCTGTAGGAAGAGTGAGATATCTATCAACTTAAAATCGGAATTTGGCAATTCATTATTTCGTGTGTTTTTGGACATCAACAACAACATATCCCACAAGTGGGGTGTGGGGAGGATAGAATGTACATAGACCTTACCACTATCTCATAGAGATAGAGAGACTATTTTCGGAAGACGCTCGACTCAAATATATCAAACCTAAAGCAGAAAATACTAGATACAAAAATGACTATAATGGAAAGCAATAGGAAACTTATAAGTAAAATACACATAGCAAAATAAATGAAGGTTAATAACAACAGAATCATGTTAAATTAACTATTTATTTGTCCAGTGGTTCTTTGTTGAGCAATGGAATCAACAGTTTGTGAACAAGGATCACCTGCTAAAGCTGCTTACATTGAGAAGTTTCTGTTTGCATATTGCTTCTTTATTCTCAAACCAGCTGACTCTATTCTGTGATGAATTTGTTTCTGCATGTCATTATTCGTGCATAAAAAAGATCAAGGGATAAAGGCCTTTTATTGTGAACAGAGGATTTTAAGACTTGAGACTTGGAAACTTTTTTGATTTGTTTTATTGCAAATGCGGAGATATTGGTTAGACAATGAGAGATGCACTGCACAACTTCATTCAAGAGCGAGGAATTAACGAAAGCCTTTTTCCATTTCTGCAAGCTTGGCTCTATGTGAAGGACCATCGGAATCTTATGTGTTGGTTCGCTAATTAATGACAGAAACCAAGGAGCTTCTCATGCCTAATCTTTCGTTTCATGGTTCTTTAAAGTGTTTTGTGTACCTTAGGAAAAATGCCAAGACTTGTAGAAGCGTACTCAAGAGTCAGAGAGTTCATCGAAGGTAAAAGCATCAGGTTAAACAAAATCAATATGCATGATGGGTCTCAATGAATGTATAGTTCGCTTGTGAGCTGTAACGACTTACAATTGTCTTGATCGCGGAATATCATTGACTAATAGGAATCCTTGTATTGTTTTAAGAGATCAAGCCCATATTTCCTTTGTTTTCGATATCTGATTCAAGCTCTGCTTTCTACTTTTCAATTCATGGATTTTATTTGTCATTGAAGTACACTTTTAAGAGTTTGACCAATGGCATGATATTGAGGTCTGTTATTGTTGATTATTGCCAACTTGAGTGCATCTTGGAGACATTGCAATTCCTTTGTCTGCCCTAGTTTGAAAAACATACATCAGCTGTGTAACTCTCTTTTATTTGAAAAGATCTTGTCATATAAAGTTCAACATGGATAAAAGATAAAAATTAAATAAACTAGTATTAGTTAAAAGTTAAAGAGTAAAGTATTGCTATTAAATTAAAAATATATATATATATATATATATATATATATAGTTTTTTTAAATAATTATTTTA
>JAPFFP010000008.1:2770872-2807964 GCA_026153255.1 Solanum medicagineum | reverse complement strand
AATTCTCAGTTTGAGTTTATTTATTTAAAAAGCTTCCGCATATTATATCTATTTATTATCCTTTTTAATTAAGGCTGACTTGCTCGGGTGGGATTGAGCGAGTGCCATCACGCAAATTTTCGGGTCGTGACAGGATAATACCACTGCTATGCCTTATAGGATAAACTTGCTTCTCTCGAAGATCGGACAGAAGGATCACTCGCCGTTGATCATATGTGGCTTCGGAAACATTCCCATTTATGATATGCACAACATTTTCAGTATGAGCTTCTCTTAGGCATAATTGGCGAAGAAGACCGTGAATTTTGCAAGTTTGAATCCTTCCATTAGGACTTCTTTGTGTACCAGTCAAAATCAGACTTCTATCAATCAACTCTTCTAGATACTCCTCAGCCACCAATTCTAACCTTTTGTTGCTTCTTGCCTTTACGAATTGGTTGGCGATCCATAGCCTAATCAACTTGAAAACATCAATCTCTCTGTCTTCTGGAAAACCTCCAACATAGAGAAAGAATGGATTGGCACCGTTCTGATACAGTACCAAAGAATGAGTTCAGATTTTCCTCAACCTTCGTCCAATTCTCATGCGTTGGGTCCATTTTTCCAACAAGTCCAGCAACGACAACAATTGAGAGAGGTAGTCCTCGACATTGTTGTACAATATGCTTCGTTATTTCTTCTAGGTGAGGAGGACAGGGATCCTTTTTGAATATTTTTTTGGTGAAAAGATTCCAGCTATCCTCAAGACTTAGAAAGGACTTACAATGAGGTGGAAAACCAGGACAACTAACATAATCAGCAACATGCTTGATCCGAGTGGTTAACAGAATTCAGCTTTTATTATCATCATTTGGAAATATTCTTTGTACTTGGTCCCAAGCTTCAGTACTCCAAATATCATCTATGACAATTAGAAATCTCCTCTCCTTGAGACTTCTATACCCAAGCTCCATCAGTTGATCGTTGCTCATTTCTTGATTGCTTCCAGTAACAATTGAAGAGACAAGTTCAAGAAGCATCTGTCTCTCATTGTATTCTTCGGAGATAGTGACCCATGCATGTTTATCAAATCGAGAACGAAAATATGAATCATCATAAACTTTCTTGGCAAGAGTTGTCTTACCTATACCGCCCATACCAAAAATTGGTGTGACAGTCAACTCCTTTGCTTGGTCAGTGACGCGATCAAGTATGATGTTGAAGTCATCCTCCATCCCAACAATTGTACTTTTTTCTTGTGATGAGAAGGTAGTTGTTGCTAATTCTTCAGATTTGCTCCCATGCTTGTCAAACTAGATCACGGTCACCTCTTTTTTGAGAAAATAAACTTGTTTTTCCACTTTCAACAATTCTTCATAAAAGGATCTACAAGCCTTTTGACGCTTGTCCTCACCATCTGCTAGAATGATGCCACTTAGAGTTGAATCAACTTTATCTTCTGCTTTGTATGCTACATCTCTGATCCTCTTTTCTATAACCTAGAAATTGAAAATCGATAAATTAATTAATATTAAAAAGATTTCCATCAATCTTGGATAGAGCTAAAGATTCACTATTTTTTGGCTTTGGATTCGATGGAATAAAGCAAAATGACTCTTTAAACTCTCTGTGCTTCTTTCAATTGTGAAATAGCAGTTAGTCAATGCAACTTTCGACGTTCATCATGGGTCAAAGTCGCGCTATGTTTTTAAACATAGCGGTCAGGCTGCGTACATCCGACCCCCCTTACAGACGTTGGGATAATGTTATTATTGTTGTAATTAATATTAAAAAGAATATATAACATGTGTAAGATTAAGATATTTACATACCTTAAGAGTTTCAATATCCTTGGGAGTAGTTTTTTGAAGGAAAAGTTGCAGATGAGAAAGATCCTGATGGAGAGATTGAAGATGCTCTTGTATACAGTTTGTACAAACCAAAGATTGATTGGGTTTCAAGAGTTGTTCCAATGTATACATGAGTGAAGTAAGAGCAGCATAAGCCATTTCTCTTTGTTTGAAGATCTAATCTCTCTGCTTTGTTATTAGGGAAAGAGGAATGGTTCAATGGGAAACAATGAGAGACATAGTGCAGCCAGTTGCAATTTTTTAATTAAAAGGATTAAGCATGAATCTCCCATTTAGTTATGGGCCGGATTTAGAGCTATGCATAGCGAGTTTGGATCAGGTTTAGAGCTATACAGAGAGGGTATGAATCGTGTTTAGAGCTGTGCGCAGCGGTGCAGGTTTAAAGTTACGTAGGATAGAGCAGGTTGAAGTAACTATTTTAAAAATTAATGTAGGATAGGGCGGGTTGAAGAAACTATTTTTAAAATTAATGTGGGGGTGGGACGGATTGTGGGTTTAAAGAACCAAATAGGAATTTGAAAAAAATTAAATCGTTGTAATAAGTAAAAATAAAAAATATAAATTTTTTATATTAGACATTGACTTTAATTTTATTTTTTCTTAAATTTAAACTAGGCATATCCGGTAAATTATTAGTTGTTGAAATGTTAATAGAGCTTTTAATTAAAGATTAAGAGACAATTGTCGAAATGTCAACTAAAATTAGTTAATCAGTTGTTGAGATGTAATTAGCAAAAACTTAAAAAATTATGAATTTTTATTTTTTATATTAAAAATAAAATAACTTCAAAATTTAAGCGGGGCGGTTAAAAAATTTGCAATTGAGCTCAATCCACCCCACCCCCTCCCCATTCTTATCTCTATAACTGACATTTCAAAAGCTAGCTTAGAGGGAGAAGGATTGTTCACGCCTTATAAGAAGTCTACTCATCTTATTAACCATCAATGTGACTTTTGTTATTCTTTTATAATTGTATAAATTCCACAAAACATTTGGGCTAAAATTTATTGTATAATACCCCTTGAAACATCATATTTTTATTCACACCAAATTATTTAATTTTATAACAAGGTTTAATCTCTCTAACAAGTTGGACGATTAAATTATTATATAGTTTGAAAAGTCTTCAGGAGAGCTACAAGGTTGTCTTTATTTTTCATTGGAAATTTATTACATTAGTGCAACTTGATATATCATGTCTTTATTTTTCATTTCTTTTTTCTCATTTTGACTTGTCATTCCATAGTTTCTCATCCATGGATCACAAGTACCTAAAAATTTTCATGTAATTAAAAAGAGGAGGGAACACTCGTCGTAAAATTTATATCGAAAAAATAATAATTAAAAAATAAAAATATAATAATATTTGTATTTAATTGATTTTAAAATATGAGCGACGATACAATCTCTATACCATGCAGATATGATTAAGGAAGAGATCAGAAAGGTTTTTGCTTCAGGGCTACAAAATTTTATAATTTGAGTTTCTTCAAAAATATTAATTTTGTTTTGGAAAAGATAAAACTACAAATCTTAAATAAAACAAGAAGACAAAATAACTGTATTCTGTACTTTTAAATAATAGAATATTATAGAACTTTGAATTAAACTATTCAAATTTTTATATGGATAGAACTGCACGGGTCGGTATGCACAGCGCCTAGTATTCATCGTTTACGCTTAGGACTACTAGGGTATCTCCCATTCACTCCCCTAGCTTTCGTCTCTCATATGACAACCAAAGTAATTTTTGGACCCCTTATTACCACTATATTGAACACAAACAAAGTTTTTAATGGGAGATTTTCTTTTGATGAAAACTCATATGAAAATACTATAATCTAGTCAATCATATATTAACAAGCAGAAAAAATATACATTTTTCTAAGAAAATGTATAACTCTTTTCTTTTACTACCAAAATATAGGTTGCCCTGTGTTTTAACAAGGGTTTAAAACAAGTTGAGAGAAAATTAGAATTCAAATTCCAGTATACAAACAAAAATATATATGCTAGGTGTAATATTCACAAATATCCATTTTAATTTTTTACCTCTAAAATTTATAAGTAATTAATGTCCTGGAATAATTGATATTTTCAAAAAATAAACTTTGATATCATATTTGTGTAAATCTTGAAAGCGAAAAAAGTTATTCAGTGCTCGTTCAGATTAAAAAAAATCAATATGAAATAATCAAAACGTGAGTAAGTAAATATGAATATTATCGATGGATATTATTTCTATAACTTCTTCTGATCTGCATAAACTTTTAATGAAAAAAGATTAATTTAACGATAATTTTTGTGAATAATAATAAATATTTAATAAAATAATTGAAATATGAGTAAATTAGATTGAACTACAAAATATCCAAAAAGTGCAATGTTTCCCATCCAAGTTATTGTGCATGTGAATTGATTGAGGGAATATATTAAAGAAGCATATGGAATGTGTGAAGGGAAAATATGTAGGCTCTATGTGTGTACAAATGGGACCTAAATAAAAATGTTTGTGGTGCTATAGTCCCTTTTTGACAGCACATTTTAACATCATTGACTCTTCTGGGTCCATGGTATAAATAATATCAGACGCGTATCTATAATATAATTTACAAATTCAGCTGAAAATCAATAATTTTGATTGATCAATGATTTGTCGAATGGATAAGTCAATTTCAAAATCAATTTACTAGTGATGAGTGCGTTATAACTCGTGGTTGCCTACCTGTTGGGATTTCAGGGCGGCTTCTTCATTGTGATAAATGAAAAAATTAATTCTACAAGTTTGAGAAAAGGCTACATAACAATATACGAATGGATATTCTGATCATTTTATGAATTTTAAATTTTGAATCTGTCTCGAATATTAATTGTAATGTATATATGGATAGATAAGGGTATTTACTATCAAATCTAAAGTTTTTGAGTATCCATGCTTTGCTTGCAAATCTTTCTTTATCTGAAACTTTCATTAGTTTGGACTTTTTGGGCTTCAATGGGTCCATTTCTCTTTGCTGTTTATCTTTCCTTTGGAGTTTGGACCATGATATTGAGATTTTTTATTTTTATTTTTTTATTCACATTAATCGTCTATTTGGATGATGGATTGTCGTGGTTCATAATGTATGATACGATATGGTATAGTATAATATAATATTTTGTAATGTAAACAGTTTACGAAAATATTTTTTGAGTTTTTCATTCATTTAAAATGAGCTCAATAAAAAACAAGTTCCGTGTACAATTGAGATAATATATCTCTAATACAGACAAACAACACAAGAAACAAAAAAGCATGAACATTTAAAAAACAAATCAAAAGAGAGATCGAAACGTAGGAATGGGGAGAAGGCTGAAGGTGGAAGAGAATGTTCAAAAAATGACGTGGAGGAGGATGAGTAATATGATTGTGAAAACAATAGATATATTAGGATAAAGTTTAATTAAGAAAATAAAGGGTAAATTGAAATTATTAAAAATTAAAGATATAATTGAAAAAAAAAAGAAAGTAAATCATGGGATATTACTAAATTAGTGGTTTCAAAAAGTGGGAGTTTTCATGGTAACAAAACTATGAAACCAAATCTTACCATACCATATAATTAAAGAAACAATCATAACAAATGTGATTTTCTTACTAATTAACCATACCATACCACGAAAACCGCCATCCAGATAAGCTATAAAAGATATCAGATGAGCGAATTGAGCTAAATTTGAACATATTAAAATGGAACGAGCTAATAAAGAACGTGTCATAACATGTGTTGGAATCAATAGATAAACCGATTATTTGAGCTGAATCTGATTGGACTGAAATAGGCTAAAACATGGGTCACAATCCAACTCATTTAAAATGGAATGAATTATACGGGGAAAATAAAAGAAATTAATAGATTAAGCAGATTGTTAACTCACACAATCTAAATAAATCGGTCGAATCATGATTTTATGAACTAATTTTTCAATACATACATCTATGATATTATATGTAAATTACAGTGATTTCTATTTTAACATTAAGGATGGTGACTTTGTCTAGGAACATGAAGAGGTTTATTTCAACAATCAAGAAAAATGCCTCAAATTATTAAAAAAATAATATTCTTTCTACTTTCAATGAATGATCCACCAAGAAATAAAAAAGACGCCAAAAATGAAAGATCTCTAATGATTGATATATTTTTATTTTAATAAAAATTATTATCGTAAAGAAATATGAATTTATCTTATAAAAAGAGAAATTTTGGATGAATTATGTGGAAAAATATTGATTTGTTTAATATGCATTCAATATATTTCTCGTTGAAAATTTCGATATTCAAATTGTAGTAGAAATTTATATTTCTTAGTTGAAATAGATTCATTTTTAAAAATGATAATTCCAACAGTTTTTTTTTCATCTTTTTGAACTTAAGTTTGAGATTTTTAATTAAAAGAGAAAAGCATTTCACCGTTGCAATAATTATCATTATTGACATCATTTCTCATATATATATATATATATACAGTAGTAGTTGTTGTTGTTGTTGTTGTTATTATTATTATTATTATTATTATTTTATTATTTTGACTGTAGTACTCTTGATTTTTAATAATTAATGTACATTGTAATGTTCTCTCACACAAACAAGAATGTGTTCTTTTTTCCCTTCTATTCCTTTTCCTATTCATAGGCTTATCCCTCCAAGGGGAAAAAAATTATACCACCAGCTAATTAATAACTTTAACGGAAAATGGTCTAAAATATCCTTCAAATACTAGAATTGGTGCATAAATACCCTTCGTCTATTTATCGAGCTAAAAATGCCCTCCATGTCAACTTTTGGGGTCTTTTTTGCCCTTATTTGTAACAACTGAAAATTAAATCATAATTTTAAAAAATCATTAATGATGTGTCATTGTTCTATTGACTAACCTAAAATTTAATCAAAATAACTTTTAAAAAAATCCAAACCCGCCCCAATTGAAAAAACCCACCCAAGACCCATATCAAACCCCCAATTCCCAATTATACTCTGTTACATTTTCTTAGCAAACATCAGAAATCTCCATTAACCCCATTTCTTCTTCTTCTTCTTCACTTTCAAATAAGTGAAATTTCTTTTACTTAGAGATGGTTACTTAAAGTTTACTCTTATTGAGAAATTATTTTGAGAGGGATTTGAGGGGTAACTATGTCATTATTTTTTTCTAATATACTCTAATTCCTAAATACATCTTAATTTTTTTCATTCTATATTTGTTGCTCTATTTTTGATTTCCGATTAATTTAGATTTTCTTTGTTCCCACGACCCTCAGGGGTCATTTGGTTCAAAGACAACTAGTACTAAGATTAACAATATTAAAATTAATAATATTGCGATTAGTTATGTCAGCACACTGTTTCTTATCGACTAATTGATTTGTTATATTAAAAATAATACAAATATTAATTATAATACTGATAGTAATTATACAAAGTGAACACATTACTAAAATTTACTATCAACATCATTCTATCACCAAATAATGTAATCTAGTGGATGAGAATCTTTGACAGGCAGAGCTACTCCTCAAATGAAATCCTTCCTACTACGAATTAATTCAAATTAATCAAAATTCAATATAAATCTTGAAGATCGAAAAAAAACCCATTATTTTAACTAATACATCATGTCAAAGAATCTCTTTAACAATGAAATGCTTGAAGTTGGTCAATTTATCCAAGAATAGTGTCATAGTGACATAGTAAATTTGTACTTTTCACATAAAAACAAAAGTGTCAAGATTGTAAAATCCAAAAAAGCCCATTAATATTCAAAAGTAACTTGTAAACCAATGACCATGGCAGCATACAATGTATATAACTATTGATGCCATTTTTTAAGGACACTCCCCAATCATAGGAAGCAATTTCAATTTTCATCCTCTCCCCTTACCCTACATTTTTGGTCCTATACATTAAAAAAATTATTTTTTATACACAAAAAAAGATAAAGGGGGTGTACTATCTACTTATATTATACATAGAGAGAGAAAAAAAAAAGAAGAATTTTTTTAAGATAGAAATCATCAAGAATTGGGATTTTGTAATGGAAATGAAATGATATTCATCATTCATTTTTATGTGCTCTTCTTCTCTTCAATCCCCATATAACGTATTGTGTTCTTCATTCATTTTTCTTGTGAAATTATTATTATTATTACCTTAGCTTTCTAGGGTTTTGAGAAAAGGGGGGAAAGAAACTTAAAGCTTTCACCTTTATACATAGATATACATAATGGTGTCTCTCCTTTTTTCATTTTAGTTTTTTTTTTTTTTTTTTGCATGTATAAGGAATCATTTGCTTTTGGGTGTCTTTGACATATGGAATTGCTTTATCTGAACAAAGAAAAAGAAAGAAAGAGAATATATAAAGAGAATATGAGCTTATGTTTAATGGGTTCTTTCTGTTTTTGCTGTTATTCATAGTTTGTTGTGAAAAAAATCCAATCTTTTTGAAGATTTAGGAGAAATATATGTGTATTGTTTAAAAGGGTTTGTGGGGGTGGTGAAAGATTAGGTTTTTAGTTTGTTTGAAGGTGAAATGTTGGCATTGGTAGGGGGAGAAGGTGAAATGGAGCAAGAATTTGATGCAAAGTTAAAGATTCAGAATAATTCAGCTAATACTCAGAGATCTAAGAGCTTTGCATTTAGGGCACCACAGGAGAATTTTACTGTTCAAGATTTTGAATTGGGAAAGATCTATGGAGTTGGTTCTTATTCCAAGGTCACTTTTTTTTTTCAATGTTCCTTTTTAATTTTTTTGCCTGACTTGATAGCATCTATATATTTAGTTTCTATTGCTCGAATTTGTGTTCAACTGTGAAAATTTTAACTTGTCAGCATTTCTATATTGTTCTTGTGCCCTTTTTAGTTAACCTCTATTCCCCTCTCCAAGCTATTTTTCTCTGTTTAGAAGGAAGGATTTGGTCACTGATTTGTCTCTGTTGTCATTTTTACTGAACTCCACATGTCTTCCTATGAAAATTTTAGACGAGGGTTTTTCGGAAATAACCTCCGGTGAGGTTCGATGCGATCATACCAGCACTAACGCACCGGATCCCATCAGAACTCCGAAGTTACACGTGCTTGGGCAAGAATAATATTAGGATGGGTGACCCCTGGGAAGTCCTCGTGTTGCATCCCTCCGTTTCCCGGACCCCACTTGTGGGATTCCATTGGGTATGTTGTTGTTGTAACCTCCTGAGAGGTAGTGGTAAGGTCTGCGTACAGTTTACCCTCCCCAAACCCCTTGTGTAGGATTCCACTGGGTATGTTGTTGTTGTATATGTGGAGAAACTATGCTTCATGGCATTAATGATTTTAGGGATGTCAAAAGATCATTCATTTGCTTTTGGTGTAAAGAGAGAATTCTCAGTTGTATTACCTTGCAAAAAAAAAAAAAGAATTCTCAGTTGTATTGTTAGTTTGTGTAATCGAATGGTGATTTTGGTTGAACCACAATTTTCTAATGTATTTTTGGTATTGTCTTGGTGTATTGTATATGAAATATATCTGATTTGTCAAAAGGAATGAGAAGAAGAAGAAACTTAGTGTCACTAATTGAAGATCATACTTGTAGTGTAGTGCTCCATTTCGGCGGTTGCCATTGTCGAATGTGTGATCGTATGTCCTGTAGTAGGAACTTACGAGAATCTTCTGAGATGTGTTCTCTATCCCTTTCATCTTTTCACTTTTTCTTAAGGATAGATTACGGATATAATTATAAGTACTTGAACTCAAATTGTGGTGTCAGTGCTTAAATACCAACATGTCAAATTGCAGTTTTACCATTTAAGTTATTTACCGTCTATGATGTATCAGGTTGTCAGAGCAAAAAAGAAAGATACTTCGAATGTTTATGCCTTGAAGATCATGGACAAAAAGTTCATCACTAAGGAAAATAAGACTGCTTATGTGAAACTAGAGCGTATTGTACTTGATCAGTTAGATCATCCTGGTGTTGTCCGACTATTTTTCACCTTTCAAGACACTTTTTCACTGTGTGAGTATTTTATACATTCTTCATTTAGTCTATTTACCCCATTTTGTCTGCATGCTTGTTGATCTTTGGTTTGTGTAATTTAATTGTATTTGTCTGTATTATGAAGACATGGCGCTCGAGTCTTGTGAAGGTGGAGAGCTTTTTGATCAAATTACAAGGGTAAGTAAATGAAGAACCTTGATGCTCTTCTTGTTGTTATATGAAGTGTCCCAAGTAAAACCTGGTGCAAAAAGAAAAATGGAAGTTCCTGTCAACCCGTGAGCCTTTTGCAGAGTATTACAAATATGCAAATTGCGCTCTCTTGAACGAAAGCTGAATGATTGAGTTCCTCAATGTTAGATATTCTGCTCATCCGGCATAGGCTGAAACGTAGCCATCAAAAAATAGTTTCTAGTCTGTATTTTTTGATGTTCTGGAAGGTGTCTGTTGCTGTGTTATTCTTTCCAACTTCCCAAAAGAATGAACTTCATCTCAAACATTCCCTGTATATTCTGGTTTATCCTGTCGAACATGGTATTTTCATGAATTTATTGAAAATGTTCCCGTTCTTCCTTCAAGGTATTTCATTTCTCTTAAGTTTTTGGCCACATGTATGATGTGCTGATATTCATGAACAATACTTCAAACTTTGTGGGTGCAGAAAGGCCGTTTATCTGAAGACGAGGCACGCTTTTATGCAGCTGAAGTTGTAGATGCTCTTGAATATATACATAGTATGGGATTGATTCATCGAGACATTAAGGTATTTCACAAAATGGACTGTTACTTGAATAATATATGGTGGGGGGATTCTGACAGTTCGCATATTTGCAGCCAGAGAACCTGCTTCTTTCTTCGGATGGACATATTAAAATTGCAGACTTTGGCAGTGTAAAACCTATGCAGGATAGCAGAATAACAGTCCTTCCGAATGCTGCATCAGGTAAACATTGCTTCCTATGAGGATACTCCCTCAAAATTGGATTCACATTGACCCAAAGAGAGTATGTTGTTGTCCTGATCATTATTGAATCATTGGTTGTTCTTTTAATCCAGATGACAAAGCCTGCACTTTTGTCGGAACTGCTGCTTATGTCCCTCCTGAAGTTTTAAATTCTTCTCCTGCGACTTTCGGGTATGGAATGCTATGCTTGGAAAGCCATAGTACTTTTCTTCTTTGTGTTTTATTAGGACATATGTCAAGGTCCATGTTGGCATGTTTGCTTCTTTTTAACTTCTACAGCTTGTACACATATCAACTTCTAGGTTTCTTTTTATTATGAATTGTAACATCATTATTCGTTTTGAACATGTCCTACCAGAAATGATCTTTGGGCACTTGGCTGCACACTCTATCAAATGCTTTCAGGAACTTCTCCGTTTAAAGATGCCAGTGAATGGCTCATCTTCCAGAGGATCATTGCTAGAGATATTAGATTCCCAAACTATTTTTCAAATGAAGCCAGAGATCTTATTGATCAGCTGCTGGTAAGCTATTATTTCGTATATAATATTTACTGTGGTTCCTCTTTTTACTTCCTCTATTATGTTAGCTTTTTTTCTTTTATGTTTTATACTTGAACATTTGAACTCTTGTCTATAAACAGCGTCGGCTCTACTCTAAACAACATTCCTTTAAGTGAGGGGTGACCATCATTGTTTGTGGAATTATAGTATTCCTGATCAAATAAGTTGCTGGTGTATTGTGGAGCTTTTGTGATAATGTGAGCAACGTGTTACATTGTCTTTCACTAGTTCCTACGAAATCTCAGGTTATAGAACTTTAGGTTGCCGCAGGCAAGGGTGTGGCCTTGTGATCAATGAAATAGGTTGAGAACCATGACTCAGTTTTCTTCCATCTGTCTAAGCCTTTGCGACCAGAGTTATTGGGTAGTTGTGCTGGCAGGATGTCGTGTGTACTCTGTGGAATTAGTCTAGATGCATGCAAGCTAGCCCAAATAGCACATTTACTGCAAAAGCAAAAACATACCTCGTGTAACACCACAAGAGGGGGTCTAGGGAGGGTGGTGTTATGCAGACCTTAACCCTACCTTGTTTCCGATAGATGCTCGATGGAAGTAAAGCCATATCAAAGCAGGTTTGAAAAGGATATATAGTAATGAATAATCCATGTCGAAGTATGATGTTTGTCTGTCGGTATGTTAGATATATCTTCCTACTCGTGTTCTCTGTTCTGCTGATTGACTTGTGCTAAAACGACTCAGGATATTGATCCTAGCAAAAGACCTGGTGCTGGACCTGATGGTTATGCTTCCTTGAAAAATCACCCCTTTTTTAGTGGGATTGATTGGGAGAATTTGAGGTCGCAGACCCCTCCAAAGCTTGCCATGGAGCCAAGAGTATGTCATTCATTTCGCTTTATGTTTTACGTCTTATTTGCCTCAACAGATGGTTCTTTTCCAGTTTAACAGTTCTAGTATTATTGAAGTGCTATATGAATCATTCAGGCCCCGTCAACTCACAGCAGTGGTGATGAGCAAGATCCTTCATGGAATCCATCTCACATTGGAGATGGTTCAGTTAGACCTAACGATGGAAACGGTGGTGCTGCATCAACTTCTGAAGCTGGTAGCATCACCAGGCTTGCATCTATCGACTCCTTCGATTCAAAATGGTAAGTTCATGAGCTTCTGCATTGAAAGACACTTTAGTATTTCAGATGCAGTCATATTTCTGTCCATAATTCTGTAAGACCAAATGCTCACTCGCGCGCTGTTCCTTTTTGATAACTTATTCATGTTGACTTGTTTCTTATGATGGCATCAATAGGAAGCAATTTTTGGATCCTGGTGAATCCGTCCTCATGATCTCGATGGTGAAAAAGATACAGAAACTCACAAACAAGAAAGTTCAGCTAATCCTAACAAATAAACCGAAGTTGATTTATGTAGATCCCTCAAAGTTGGTGATCAAAGGGAACATTATATGGTCCGACAATCCTAACGATCTTAGTATTCAAGTTACAAGTCCTTCACAGTTCAAGATTTGTACAGTTAAGTCCTTTCGCTCTGTCGCAGTACGTTTTGTTACTTTTAGCCAAGACCTGTAGAGTTTAACTCGTTTACACTATCTGTGTATGATCCTACAGCCAAAGAAAGTTATGTCATTTGAGGATGCTAAAAACCGAGCACAACAGTGGAAAAAGGCAATCGAAGCTCTCCAGAACCGGTGATTCTGGTCTTTTTGTTGTTTTGACTACACATTCTTTGCAAACGTAAAGAAATTGTAGAGCGAACGGGGATCCAGAAACAGTTGGATGCTCCCAAAAGAATTTCTTGTCAACATCACTCAATTTTTCAGTTTTACTTTCTACTAGAAATGTTCACCACACTTGTTATCCTTGGATGAAGCTCACTATTTTGTTTACACAAATCACATTTGTATGTTTACAGATATGTAAAGACATAAGTTTTAATTGAAAAGAACTTGGTGAGCTGATTTTATCAGCTATTTTCCTCCCTATTATTTCATTATCATTTTTTTTGGGTTTCCCAATGTATCCCAAGCCCGACAGGCCAAGGACTAATCCTCCGCGGATCTGAACTCCATTTAAGGGTTTGCTGCTGGCCAATCGGTTGTTGCATGCACAAGGCAGGGATCGAACCCCCGACACTTGCTTAAGCGACCTAGTGAGCTAACTACTAGGCCAATCAAGCTTGGTTATTTCATTATTCATTTATTCATAGTTCAAGTAGACTATCTGTGGAACCCAAACAAATAACAATAACAACATACTCAGTGGAATCTCACAAATGAGGTCTTGGGCAGGTAAAATGTACGCAGACTTAACCACTACTTTATAGGGATAAATATGTTGTTCTCGAAAGACCCTCAGCTCAAAAATATCTGGATTTGGCCTCAGAAGTAGAAGATATTAGATATAAATGACTAAAGCGAAAAGCAAATAAAGGATTAGAAATATATACCAAAGCTGATGCGACACTACCCGTGTAATCTAAGGGGGGAGTTTGGGGAAAGGTATAGTGTACGAAGATTATACTCCTAATTTTTTCAGATATAGAGATGATTTTCGAAAGACCTTTGATTCAGGTATATATCAAAACAGAAGAAAGTCATGATTATTCTTCATCAAGGAAATCATATGTCCAAAAAAAAGTTGACATAACCACCTTGTACCAAAGAAATGGAAAATTTTGTTGTACCAAAGAAATAGAACAATTTTTTTTTTTTTTTTTATGAAGAAAAGAAATGTACAAAATCAACATGATCAAAAACAGAAGCCAAGTCACAAATACAGATTATGTATTAAATTTCTTAGTTAATATCATTGATCCTCATAATTCTTTAATTAATGAATAATACTTCATGGGTTTTTTTTCATCCGTACAACTAAGACGATTGAAAATAACTCAAATAACAAGCTTTAGACCAATATGGGTTGTGGTGAGTCATGTGACTGCTCCTCCATAATTAGAAATCTCGAGTTTGGCTCTAAGTATGGGAAAAATTTTGTTGAAAGTGTCACTCCTGAATGGGTCTTGCAGTACAACAACAACAATAACATACCCAGTAAAATCTAACAAGTGAGGTTTGGGGAGGGTAGAATGTACACAAATCTTACCACTATCACGAATAGAGAGACTATTTCCTGGAGAGGGTCTTGCAGTGCATGATTCAAATTTAATCGGAGTCGGTTCTTTTATTGTTTGAATGTTAAACATGTGAGTAATAGAGTTGATTTGCATCTCATTGGTTTTGACGCAATTTGTCTTCCTATAGCTGCGCTTCATAAAAACAAGGTCTTTTCTAGTCTTATAGCATCGAGTTCATATAAACTCAGTACTTTTTATGCCAAACATAAGCAAATATTAAACAGTAGGTTTAAACTTACAATTTGCAAATTTTAATAGGTTTAGAAAAGTTTAAATTTCGAATCTGCCTCTGAGTGATATTAGTTAGTTTATGTTCTCTTCATATTGTATTTGCCCAAGGAAATCTAGAGATAGCCACAAAATAATAGGAATTGTTAAGTCAGTGTTGGTATGCTCCTTTCCTGTTTGATAAAATGCCCGAAAGAGATTGAATTTATGTTCTTTCAAGTCTTATTGTTAAGTAAACTAAATTTAGCATCTATTAGTTCATTTATGTAATAGGATGTTGGGAGTATGTATTGGCTTTTGCTTGGACTCTTTAAAAATGTTGCCGCAATGTGTTCGATTCTTCAAAAATGCACTACTTTGGAGGATCTAACACGTACCTGTCGACATTTTGGAGCAACACAGCTATAAGAAGTACTTTTGAACAGGAGATTGAGGGGGAAGTTATGTGGTGTCATTATCCGTCTTATATTTGTTAATTTTATTGTATTTACATTCTATCATTGATTTCGTTATTAGTCGTTCTTTTCCTTTTCCTTTTTCCATGTCTAGTTTATTCTGCTTATGGGTTTTTGAGACGAGGGTTTCCAGAAACAGCCTCTCTACCTCTATGAGGTAGTGGTAAGGTCTGCGTACATTTTACCCTCCCCAGACCCCACTTGTGGAATTCCACTGGGTGTGTTGTTGTTTGTAGAAAATAATATGTTGCAGCTACTGGATTAGTTAACGGATGTTTATTTGTTTACTCTAGTAACACAATGATGTGTATTGTGTTTAGGCCATAGTTCAGGGATATTTTTAGCCAAAAACTCCATAAAATTCGTTAAACTTGTAACTTTGTTTCATTCATTTCTAAATTCTCAGATGAGGAAGGTCATCAATATCTATGCTCGTCTTCTGTTCTAGGTCATTATTGTTCATGGCTGCGACTAAATTGCTTACAATCTCCATCGCACTCGCTGCTCTTTCTGCATCAGCAGCAGCCATAGGTGTTGTGTTTTGGAGAAGAAAGACAAGGACAGATGAGGAGAAAATCCGCGAGTTGGAAAAGTCTTTGCAGGCTGCATTGCAAAATTGCAGTGCTGAGAGGCAAGGCCGCATTAGAGCTCAACAGTCATTGAGGAAAGTTGCCAAGTCAAATGATTCTAATAGTTCATATCCTTTTGCATCTATTGCAGTCACACGGTCATGCTTTTCCACGAGGTACCTTTTTCCCTTTTTACATTGTGTTTTCTGTCTTTATATCTTGTGTTGTTATTGTCTGGCTTATATATGTTACTTTTATTGTAGTTATATGTTATCATTAGTTTTCCACTTTAGTCATTTTTCTTTTCTTTCATATCTAGTCCGAAAACAGCCTCTCTATCTCTATGAGGTAGTGGTAAGGTTTGCGTACATTTTACTCTCCCAGACCCACTTGTGGGATTCCATTGTGTTTTCTTGCATGGTCTATAAATATAGATGGCAATGTGAATAATATGTTGTGGCACTAATAATTGTGAGTAGGAATGGGACGCCGAGGCAACCTTTGGTTGTACCACTTGCTAGAGCATGTCTAGTATTTGATCAAACTCGAGTTCCACCAGCATCTCTCGAGGGTCTTGAAAGCTATTCACATTGTTGGATAATCTACGTCTTTCATCTAAATACGGATCTTGACAAGTTATGGAAGCATCCATCGCGGTCTAAGTTCAAGGCAAAGGTAAGAGTACCAAGGCTAAAAGGCGAAAGGATGGGGGTCTTTGCCACAAGATCTCCTCATCGCCCATGCCCTATAGGCCTCACTGTTGCAAAGATTGATGCTGTAGATGGGAATAAAGTTTTCATTTCTGGTGTTGATTTAGTTGATGGAACTCCTGTCCTTGATATCAAGCCATATCTTCCATACTGTGATAGCATCCCTGGTGCAATGGTACCCGATTGGGTAAAGGTGGATAATATGTTAGCTGTAGCATCCGTTAACTTCTCTCATGACTTCTCTGCCTCTCTGAATCAATGTTGGTCGCGAAAAATGCAAAAGAAGAAGAGAACTGAGATATCACTTTATACATCTCCTACTGAATTCCAAAACTTGATTCAACAAGTTCTGTCATGGGACATACGATCAGTATCCCAGAGGATTCGTCCTCATAAGACTGAAAATACCAGTACGAATAATGTAATGCATGAAGATGATAACAGTCGAGAGGAACTTAATTGTTCTGATGATATAGTTTATCGCCTTATTTTGGAAGGCCTTGACACCTCCTACAAAATTGACTATGATGGCAATGTTCATGTTGAAAAGATTGAACCTTGCATTCCAAACTGAAGAAAGTGATGCAATTCATGACAAGAAGAGGCATATTGGTTTCTGCTTTATCAGAGCTAGTTGGTTAGTTCTTTCATGTTGTACTTTTATCTGCTGTGATATGACCAGCCCTTTTTTGGAGTTTTACAATCATGGCTTTCGCGATATGACTTTCCCTGTGCAGCTACCAGATAATTGATCCTGGTAGTGAGACTTTTGCAGTGTGAGTCTGGAATATTGTTACTTTCTCTTCTATCTATCAAAGTGATTACCCCTTATAGAGAGTTATCGCGTCTGCAGGTTGATCCTTTTGTCATAGTGCTGGGAAGGAAATCACAAAAATCGACATGTGGTATATAAATGATTCTTGAAGAAGAGAAAGAGAACAAATGGTTTCTGAATTAAGAAAAAAATGTTACATTCAACCCTTGTCACAAAATGATAAATGATCTGACATGTAAACAGCTAAAACCCAACAGCATAGGTTATATGAAACACAATATTTTCCTTTGAAGTATCAACATAATCATTTGTAACGTGCCTCGTTATCTTTTTCTGACTTCAAATGCAATAATTCTGGAGTGTCAGTAGTTCTCTTGATAGCTTCAGCAAAAAAATTGAACCTTTGCATAAGCCATTGATGAAACGAAAACTTGCTTTTTCAACTGCTAGTTATTTCTTTTTCCTTTGACTTGCACATATCTTCTGCTGACTTTATGAACTTTTTAGTCAAATCATCAATCTGAAAGAACACACACAAAAACAAATAAACGAGCCTGTAGAGAATAGAATATAAACTATACAGAACCTAGCGATTACTTCAGCAAACAAATATAACGTACTTCCTTCTCCAGTCTTTTTGCATCATCTTCTGAGAAAGCTGAAGACTTGTCTTTGTCTTTCTTCTTGGGCAAAGATTTCTTTATAGTGTCCAAAGCCTGATAAAAAAGGGGGAATTAACATCTTGTAGTATCAATGTGAAAATATTTATACCATCACATAAATTCTTCGATTACATTCAAGCAAATACTACGTGCATATGACGTGCTTTCATCAGCTCTACATCATTTTCTTCCTTCTTTACTTCCGTTGATTTGGGAAGTGGATTGAGTTCAATAAATCTAGCAGCGAAACTACTGGCCGTGCTGCCATCTTGCATTAAGAAAATGGTATATAAATGTTCGACCACATAAAGTATAGGTAACAAAAAAAGGTAATTGACCATGTCTTCTTCAGTACATCCCAAGTCATGCGAGTCGAGTACCGTGGACATCATATAAGCATAACACAACTTTTGAACAAAGATGCTTCTGTCAACTCTAAATAAGAACTATGAGAAAGAGATCCATTAATTTGCTAATAGAGGAAAGCATACTGAAAACTACAGTAACCTCTTGTTCGTGGCCAAACTGGGTTGAAGATTAATCAACTAAGTGATCATTCATTAGCATCTCCGTAATTGGAGTTTCCCTGTTTTTTCTCTTACATATTTTGTTTTTCCTCCTCCACTTCTCTGACTAAAAAGTAACTAGAATGTTAAACCTCTCAACAACATCATAATACCTAGTGCAAACCTACCAAGTAGCGGTCTGGGGAGGATAGAATGTTAAACCTCTCGCAATGCCAATATTCTTCTTTCTTATTCCTGTAAAAGCACCTTATTTTTATAATAATATCCTCTAAAGCACTTTTCCCTATACATTGCTGCAATCAGATACAGCCAGAATTCAACTACACAATATAACCCCCTCTAAAGCACTATAGTTGTTAACCATTTACTTTTTGAGCTCTCCGTACTCAATCACATCAGCAAATCTGAGACAGAAAGTCATGTCTTTGTTACCCAGCAATATCCAAGTCCAAATTACCTCCAGCTTCATTTTGATATACACAACCATCATGCCTAAACTTTTCTTCAACTCATTGGCTCCTTATCACTACTATCATTATTGGTTCCTTTTTTCCAGATTAGTAAGAGAAATTTGATTTTTGGCTCCTTAATTACTTATCAATTTAGTTGATCTTCAAAGACAAAAAACAACTACTAGTATTACTACACCTCTATCAAACAAGTTGGGGTAAGCTACATGAATCACCAATATCAATTTGGACCGTGTATGCTCTTGGAAGTCAAAAGGGCATAAAAATAGGAAGTCCACAACATGTCCATCACATCGAAGAGTACTACTTAACTAACTGAATTCTTACGAGAGCTTAGCAGCCATCATCAAGGACTTCGGTAATAGCCAAATGCAATTGTCTAGTGTTTACTGTAGAGCAGCATTTCAACAAATAACTTACAATTAGGGCTGCACAGAATACAGCCCAAATCATGAATAGCTAGGGCCTGACCCTTTTCCCAGCTTTTATTGAGCTTCAGCTGGCTAGAACCATATTTCTGGTCAGTCTCAATCAGCAACCTTTATAAAATATATGTGCAAAACTACTTTAACTAATCTCATCATATGTTGGTTTTCAACCAAACAAAATCCTTGTGTTTACCCATTCTCTCCTTTGCCCCCTACCCTTACGTATCTCAGTTATTTTAACCTTCGGATGCCATGGATGTGATCCCATCCATCCGTCAATCACCATGTCTTTTCTTCCAATGCTGCTCTATTTTTGAAGTCTTCTGTTTCCCTTAATTCCTCACGTAGAGGCTTTTGGGGTTTTATATCTCAATAGGATGAAATGGGTACTTTTCTGCTATTAGGGTTCCTTTCTTTTGCTTTTGGCCTTGCTTATGGATGTAAAAAAGGAAAAAGGAGAACTATGACAAAAAAGATCAGAAGAAAAAGGAAAGATATGCAAAGGTGTATGGTCAAAGGGTGTACCTTCTGGCGCGCTCGTCTTATACTTTGCTTAACGTCTTCAGATGATTTTGCAACCACTTTGCATACGGCCTAGTAAAGAGGATGACACTATAAGCAACAGAAACATTTAAAAGGAATTGAAATTGAGAAGGATCACCTGCACATGCTCCTTAGTCAACCTGCTTGTTGCACGGATTGCCAGGAAAAGAAGAAAGGGTAAGTTAAAAAGCACCGGAAAACCCAAAGGAGATGAATAATTACGCAGAGCCTATTTTACTCTTTCGGATGGAGACTTACGGAGGTATTGGTACAATTAATCTCTGGTTGTCGGATTGAGGATTTAATCCCAATGGAGATGAAATAATGGCTTTCTCCAACTCTTTGAGAGACTGCAAAGACAATTCATGATGTTTGTCAAAAATACACTTCAGCTTAGTTACTTTGCACTCAGAATGAATATAAAGAAATGTTCCATTAATCAAGTAAGACAAATATGTATGGAAAAAATATTGAAAACCAGACAGTATATACATATGCATTTAAGTGTATAATATTACATCTGGATCATAAGGATTCACTGACAAGGTTTTTGGGTCTAGCACTGAAATGACAGCCATCCTGCAAAGAGGTGTCTTAACACCTCCTGAGTCAACAATGATATGATCAAGCATCCCTGTGAATCCAAGAAGCTAAACAGATGAGTCCAAATCTTAGGCAAACAAGGTGATTGTATCACAACAAAGTTGATATCATGTACCAGCTGATGCTCTTCCAGTTCTCAGCTTGGTCAATTCTCGTGATAATGCATCAACTGCTGCCTCCATCTGTGAGACTGCAGTAGCTTTAATGTCAGGACCTATGTTTACAGCAGTGGTTACACTTCCATAATCATCGCCATCTACATCCTCCCCTACAAATTCATCAAATAACAGATTGCAAGAGGTCAGAAACTTCAAGGATGTTGCCTCAAAAGAGATGACTTTTACAAAGAACATTCAATTGTCAATGTTGATCGAGATTATATTCCTCCAAACTTATACCAAATAATAGAAAGGTTCCATTATTACAAACTATAACAATAACCCAAATGAAAAGCAACAACCTAAACTAGAGAAAGCTCACACATGATAATAATGGAAAATATAAATGTGCCCAATCATTTGAGTAATTGTAATGCATTTTAACATATATTTCATGAGTTTAACTAATTCCACCGATGGTGTAAAGAATTTGTACACTATCAGATAACCTTTGATTTTGCTATTCGGGTAACATATTTACTTTTAAGATTACAAATCATGCTTTTCATGATATTCTTTGACTGGCCTGATAGTTTTAAAATTCTTTACACTATCAGTGCATATATAAGCCAAACTCATTTTTCATAAGATTTAGGTTATATAAACTGAGTGTAATTTAACGTGCCATAGTAGGTTAACTACCCATTTTTAACAGATTATTAATGCTTATCATATAGAGATTTTCATTTACCTATAAGTACTTGTAAATGATCCGATTGTGTATATAAAAATTACTTCAACTCATTTTTCATATACAAAATCATGAAACCTTGACTCTACTTTTCTAAGCAATTAACTTGGTGAGTTAGAAATGTAAACGCGTTTTTATAGTAGGCCAGCTTACACACACCTCGACTAGTTCCACGAGATACTTATAACCTCCCACTGGCAGCAGGCACTCGACAAGTTCTAGGAGATACTTGTCATCTCCCACCAACAACAGGTACTCGAAACCTGTCAATCTCCCACCAACAACAAGTACTCGACAAGTTCCACGAGATACCTGTCATCTCCTATCATCACAGGTACTTGACAAGTTCCACAAGATACCTGCCACCTCTCACCAACAGACTAGAACAGATGAATAGAAATCGCCTAGTATTTTTGTCGTTGATGGGATTTGAACATGAGACTTCATTCTCAACTCAATTCATCAACCACTAAACCACACCCTCACCCAAAAACAATCTTTTTTGATAACCGTAGATAGGTGGACCTCGACTAATTTCATGAGATAGCTAACGCCTCCCACCAGCACGTATGGAGTAACTCTATCCTAGCCTGTGCATCAAGTCTAAATTTGAAATTAAGACCTCATAATTCTCAACTCCACTTCATTAACCATTAAACGACACCTTAAATGCTAGAAATGTAAACACATTTTCAACAAATAAAAGAGAATATTGACTAAATATATACACACATAAATTGGAGGATCAACAAGAAAGGGATATAGAATCAGTACTAATTTGTCTCCTTCCTTTAGCAAAACTCCTCCGACTTTCAAGCAGAAAATTGGTGGTCTGCTCCAGAGAACAGGGAACAGTTTCATGGCGAATTGGACTTGACGTGGAGCCTATCAAAGAGGAGAACCGACGTTCGGTGAAACTGGTAGCCCGTAATGCACCATAGATGTTGCGGTAAGAAGCTAGTGCTCGTCTAGTTGAGATCGCCATTGTTGCTCCTCTCACTATTCTCAAAGTTTTGGTTTATAGGGTTTTACAAAACCCTCAATGAACCGGTGGAAGTCTTTTTCTGCAGGTCGACCGAACCGGATTTCTCTTCTTTTTTTTTTTAAAGAAAAAATTACCTCAATACATTATTTATTTATTATAAATTGAAAAAGTTACCAAAATTTGTATCCTCTCATGTTTATGGATCGATCAGATACATCACTTCATGAAATGTTTTCAAACGTATGTGATGTATTGAAACATTGATGGACGTATCCGAAACTGAGACGTGATGTATTAGAATGTTTTGAGATATATCCGACTTTCACAAAATTTAAGAAATTTTTGTAAAATGAAAAAAATAGGGATAAAATGTAATTTGACTCTTCTGGATCGATTTTGATTCTTAGGGTTGCTTGATCATGAAAACTGTGAATATTGGCTTATTTTTTTTAGTTAGATGTTTTAGTACAATGACTTTGGGTTGTTTGTTTAAACTTTCATTAGCTTATCATCTATTTGAGAGACTTGAAATTATTTTGATGTACTTTTATGTTTTTTACTAAAATTATTAAATGTTGTACAAGCAAAAGATGTTCGGAATCGTTTGGTGTTAGATATAAGGTATAACAATTTCAGGATTAAATATATAATTATTTTGTCCTATGCTTGGTGGAGGTATTAGGTAGTCATGAGATTATTTATCTCACTATTTATACCTTTCTAATGAAGTAAGTTATCCAATATACATGGTAGAATAATTTAACCTGAAATAATCAATCTCAAAATAATTTACTCATAATCAATCGACCTATTAATGTTGCTTTTCCCATATATATACATATATAGATGTGAATATCAATCACGATAATTTGGATCATAACAATAATTCATCATATGCTAGTTGAAAATAGAAGCGGAATGAGAATTTTAAATTTTAGACAGTAACATTAGGTAATATTAATTGAATTCTGAATCTAATTTCCACAGCTATTTAATGAACTATAAAGTTTGATTGACTATGCTTCTAACTTTGTCCTTCATTTGATAAACCCATTTGTATACACTGCTCGTATACATGCACAAAAACAACGATAAAGTGAAGAAATATCAAGTATTTAAAAAATATTACACACTTAAAATGTATTTGAATTTACCAAAGTTAAGAAGGTTATATATAAAATATATTGTGGTGCTAATCATGTAATCTAATAGTAGTGCAGAAATTCAAAAATTATAAAACATATAAATTTGTCGAAGTCAAGAGAGTGAAGAGCTGACACCGATAGTGTGAGAAGGTCCCCGTTGCTTAACTCTTTAAGAGCTAGAGAAAGTGTTGTCTAATATAAGGATAAAACTTTTCCTCTATTCTATCAATGAGCGAGAAATGACTTTTCATTTTTCCTTTCATTTTTGATTCCCCGCATCTCCTTATTCTCGTAATTTTTTATTTTTCAATCCACACTTTACTTAAATCCAAACAAATGGTACGAAAGTAACCGCTATTTTTTATCCCATAAAATAGGAGTGAAGTTATAGTTTTGTTTTCTAATTCAACATAGCCTAGTAGATATTTCTCAATTTTTATATTGATATTTAAAAATTCATTATATATTGAGACATCAACGTGAAATATTATGGAGGATAATTTTAAAAAATTAAAACAAGATCTTGTTTTGAGATTTGCTTATGAAATTGTGAATATTTTAATTCCACCAACTTTAGTTGGTACTTGGTAGCATCATGATTCATGAGTTCATGATGGTCAACTCAAACGTTTATATTATGTGTTATATATAAATATACGACATATTTTCTTTGATTAGTGATCATTCGTGAATTTAGAAGATGGAATTTATAATTTTTTATCATAATTTTAAGCTAATAATATGATAAGAATTGAGTTAATTACTATCGAATATATGTATATATGGTTTGAATAAAAATTACTAAATTCATGTAAATCACTAACGAACCCCCTAGATCTGTCTATGTTTGTTATTCAACCGAACTAAATTTTAGAAAGTCACTTATTACTATATATAAATAATTTATTCAAAATTCAGTTAGTTAAAAAGTGACTATATGGCGTCTGGTACACAAAACATGTGATCTCATTCTTGATGAGATAAACAATCTACCCTAATGCGATGGTAAAAAAAAATCCTAGCTCCGGCCCTACATAGCATTAGAAAATTATTATTATATATAATTCAACATTGTTAACGTATGAGCATGGACAAAACTTGTTGCAGTTCAAAAAAGAATGGCTGCAAAACAAGTTGTCCTTCCATTTTTCCTCATATTAGCTTCGGGATTTATTCCATTTCTTGTATTTTCTTCACTAGAAATTCCATTTAAAAGATTTGAATCTTTAAGAATTATCAAAAAGGTTAACAAAAATGGTCCTTTTCTTGGACTTATCACAGTTTATGCACCAGAAGAAGAAGCTTTCTTTAAAACTGGTGTTTTTAGGGCTGATCCTAGACACCCCTTTGTCGACTTATCAGGTCGAGTTCTGGTAGTTTAGCTGAATTCATTACTTTCAAATCAAATCAAATTACGTATATTTATGCAAAAAGTAAAAAAACAAGGTTGACCATTGTTTATGAACTTACTGACTCTATATTCTGAATTTCTTGTAGGCAGACGATTTCGAATTGGAAAAGTTGAGGGGAAAAAAGTTATTTATGTGAAATGTGGAGTTGGATTGGTAAGGTTTTATGAAATCTTTGATTTCTCAAATCAATGAATATTTTCCTTTATTTTATGGGTTTTTTTTTCAAATAGTGCTTTTATTCTTGTCCTCTTGTTTATGATAAGAGACTAATAAATGCACAGTTATTTGGAATCCAACTTTTTGGGAATGAAGATTTTCTTCACAGAGAGTGTTTGATTCGGCATGAATCTTTGATTAATCACGTCAATAAATTTTCGAAAAAACGAAAAGTAAAAGTATAGTGACTCTATTTAATTATTATTCTTAAGAAGAAATAAAGATTTTTTAGCACTGTAAATTAATAGAAAATTTGTGAAACTTGATTTTTTCATCGAACCAATACATTGAGAAAATACATGGAAGGAAAGATATTCTTATTTTTCCATATGAAAATGTTATTATTTTTTCTTTTCTGACTAATTCATTCAAAATGTCGGTAAAAATAGCCATTGAACATTTTTCAGTGATGAATTTTAGTAGAAAAATAGTTATTTTTTTATTAGTGTTTACAAAAATTTATGAAATAGTTGATTGGTTTCCTTAGGTGAATGCAGCAGCAGCAACACAACAGATGTTGGATTTGTTTGACATAAAAGGAATAATCCATTTTGGTATCTCTGGTAATGCTAATAGTTCTATGCAAATTGGAGATGTCACAATCCCATGGCAAATTGCACAAACAGGGCTTTGGGATTGGCTGGTAAATAATTCTTCCAAGTTTTAACCCTTTCAAACGAATTATGCTGCTCGGAATTTTCAAAAATATTACTGTGTCTCTGTGTTGGATCCTTCAGAAATGCATAACTTTTAAAGAATCTAGCACATATCTATCAATATTTTTGAACAGTTTGAACAACATCTAATAAACAAACCTTTTCTAGTACTTTCATTATCTATGTTGCTTGAACTCTTCAAAAGTGTTGTCGGATTAATGTCAGATGTTCTAAAAATATATAACTTCTAAAGGAATTTTTAAGTACGAACTACATAGTAAAAAAAACATTTTTTTTAATCTTCGTTGCTTGAACCTTCCAAAAATATTGTCATACTAGCGTCAAATCCTCCAAAAATGCATGACTTTTCAAGAATGAGTTGGAGTAAAACACAAACAAACTTTTTGTACTATTATCTATGCTGCTTGGACCCTTCAATATATTGTTGCAGTTTGTTAGATTCTCCAAGCATATATGACTTTTGGAGAATCTAACACATACCCAGTAATACTTTTGAAGAATCCGAGTAACGTATATTTCTATCCACTCAAATAGTTGGCTAACAAAAATTTGTTTGTTTTGGACAGAAACCAAATGCAACTATGGAACCAAATGACTTTGCTCAATTTGATTTCAAGAGCTATAATGATCCAATAGGAGGGGAAAATCTGTTGGGAAAAGTTGGGTATAGCACTGAGCAGTTTTACTCAGTTGCAGGGGAGGTCAATGTACCTCAAAGGCCAATTTGGTTTAACATAACAAAGAATTGGCTTCATGTAGCCTCTCATTTACAGGTGAGTAATACATATGTAAACTCGGATCAGTTTTCACGCACTTTAATTATAACATTGGGTATCTGTCATCTCTTCTAGCATAGGCAGGGTCCAAACCCCAAGAAACCACATAGTATGTATAAGATCAATTTTTAAATTTTTTTTATCTATACAATAGATGATGAATCACTTGGTGAAATTTCTATCTTTGCCAACTCCACCAAATGGAGACGGATCTAAAATTTAGCTTTGATGGCTTTAGTCTTTGGACGTCATGTTGTTCTGGAAAATGATTTTCTTGAATCGAATGCCAAACAGAAATAGCCTCTCTATTACACTAAGGTAGAAATAAGGTCTTCGTACACCTACTCTCTCCAAACTCCACTTGTAGGATTATAAGTGATATTATTGTTATTTGACTTTAGCTTTTAGTTTTTTTATTGTTGAATCCATTACACTTTTGAATATATAGCTATTTATTACAATGTTAATTTTTTACACGTCTATCTATCTTCGAGTAAAAAAATATTCGAGTTCGATTGAATGTATTGTTCATATGCTACATACAACTTTGTCAGGCTTAGACAAATAAAAAGAAATCATGTAAGAGTGATAATTTTTTATTAAGGGGTTCATCCGAACCCTTTCGGCGAAAAATTTCACTATTTATACAGTAAAATAATTTTTAAGATATAAATAAATGTTGAACCCCTTTCGCTTAATTTATGTGTCTACTCCTTAGAATTTTGAACCCCATTGACGAAAATCCTGACTCGGCTACCGGATACAATAGGGGCATTTTTATTCTTGTATGTGGTTTATTTTGTTGTAATTGTGATGTGTTTGGATGAAATTAGCAGGGGATAAACTTGGATCAATGTGCAAATTCAACATTATGCCTTCCAGAAAAGCCAAAACTAGTAGTTGGACTAAAAGGAGCTACTTCAAATTTCTTTATTGACAATGCAGCTTACACACAATTCCTTTTCAAAAGTTTTGGGGTGACATCACTTGACATGGAAAGCTCAGCAGTAGTAATGGTAACTTTGCTTTTCCTCTCGTTAAGTTATATACATCGTCAATATAAGAAAATTTTTATATCATACAATAAATTCTTATGTAATAGACAAGTAATGTTAGTCGCTCTTTCTGTTCCCTTTTCTTTCTTTTTTGTCATATCTAATTTGTTCTACTTATGGATTTGTGAAACCAAGAAACAACCTCTCTACTTCTATAAGGTAATGGTAAGGTCAGTGTACATTTACCCTCTCCAGACCCCACTTGTGGAATTCTACTGGGCATGTTGTTGTTGTAGAAAAGTAACGTGAGAAATAAGACAAGCTACAAATAACATGGATATTTTTTTTACGTTATTTGTGTATATAACTTAAATTCATCTTTTTTTGTTAAATTATTATTTTTTTCCTCTATTTTTGCAGACATGTTTGTCAAGTGGATATCCAGTTATTGCAATTCGTGGACTATCAGATTTAGCAGGGACACAAAAAGGGGATAACACAATAAGATTATTTGGATCTTTAGCTGCTCTAAATACAGCCAAAGTTGTTATTGGTTTTGTTAAATCACTACCAGTAAATTATTTTTCTCGATTCTAGATAACACGTTTACGATAGCTAAAATATTATTGGAGATAAATTTAGAGCAGGTTTTGTGAGTTCAAGTGAGTTTATTTTTGATATCGCTCCAATTATGTATATGTATGCATAAAAATATTTGAATGTGTACGTATTAATAAAATCACACCTGTTATAAATAAACTGTTACTCGATCCTAACGTTAAATATACACCCTTTTATATGTTAATCAAAACGTTTTAATATCTCAGAAGAATGATCAAATTATCATATTTTACTTAATCATGAATTCGAACCTACTATATTTTTCATTTAAATTCCTCAAATAAATTTTGCAACTTCCAAAACAAGATAAATAAGAAAACAAAAATAAATTATGTAGACATATTTTTTTCTTATTTATTTATTTGTAGTTTTCCATATTAATTTTTTTTCCTGCATCATTGTTTAGGTAGGAACGCTATTCAAAAGAGTTGAGTAACATAAAGTATTGAACGCATATAGTCGAATGATAACAACGTAAAATAAAATATGTAATAGTTGAAGGAAAAAGAAAATAATTTAGCAACTTAAAAATGAAATTAAATAAATATTAATACATCAATTTGAAAATATGGGATTTGCATTAGTAATATTGAAAGTGCCTCCGATTTATGTAGAGATCGTTGGTTCAAATAAGTTAAACAAAAAATAATTTTTTATTCGAGAAATTTTTGCATATAGCTACTCAAAAATACCTTAATTATGTTTCATAACTATAGTTTGAGTAATTACATTTTCTAACTATAGTTATAACAACATTTGTATATTTCGTGCAACATTTATATATATTTGTATAATTCATAGTTTTTGTATAACGTTCGTATATTTCGCTATACAATTTGTGCACAGTGTTTGTATAATTCGCAATATTTATATATTTCGCTATATAATGTATCCGCACATAATTTTTGTATAATCGAGCACAACGTTTGTATGAACCGCACGAATTACACAAAATTAATACTGTAATTACAACTAGATGTTTGTCGCGAGCCATTATTAGTTCAAACTATATTTATGATAACTAATTAATTAATCTATATTTACTTATCCGTGTAATTTTTCCTATCAAAAATAAATTATTGAATCTGTTGAAGTGTGAGTTACCCAAACATTTGTTAAAGGCTACAATATAGGAGTTGGTGTCCAAGAAATTATTAAATTCATGAAATTAGTACATAATCTGCGAAACGAAGACAAATCATTCAATTAAATACATTTTGTTTAAAATTTTGTCACTTTTGTCACATTTTATTTGTTTATTTATTTATGTCAAACTGAAATTAAAAAATGGACTAAATTATGAATTCCCTAAAGGCATCAAAATTAGACCAAAGAATCATTGCACACCAAACCCCTACTTTTTTCTAGCCACCATCACAGACCATTGCCTTTTTATTTCAAAATTTTTGAAAAAATATTTATTAAAAAAATAATTGCATTGATTGAGGAGCTAACCTCTTAAATAAAAAATTTTAAGTTAAAATTCTCGTACATATTATTTTTGATGAGCTCATTAGACAAGACTTGTTTGATATAATTTATTTATTTATTTATTTATTTATTTTATGTAATTTGCAGACTATTGAGTTGAAGTAGAGTTTATCTTCATCATACTGTTATTTCTTTGCATTAATTTATTGAGCAAGTAATCTCTTAAATAAAAATTTTAAGTTAAAAATCTCATACATATTATCTTTGATCGAGCTCATTACACAAGACTTGCCTTATATAATTTACCTTTCATATGTGATTTGTGAGCTATTAGACTAAAGTACAGTTTATCATATCATTTTTTCATTTATTTTTTTTGTAGTAATTAATTATTAGTTAAAGCAATAATGTATAATTGTTAGTTATAATGTCATAAAACATATGTTATGTAGTTATTGAAAAAAAAGGGACAAAAATAGTCCTTTATGTTTTAGGATAAATTCAAATTACTTCTTATGTATGTACTTAATAATTAATCTTTTTAATTTGTCGAAAGTTAACTCTTTTAGCTCTATAAAGTATTCACCAAATTTTCTTTAGTAGATTTGATGGGAATTATAAGGAAAAAAATTGAGGTGAACTCCCATTAAGATGTACAATTTTTATAGATTATGTTATTATTGACTTATTTTTTTATGTATACTGTCACTTTTTGAGGTATAATTTTTGTTATTTCTATCAGGGGTGGAGTTACACTATCTTTAGAGGTTTTATTTATACATAATTAAAATAATTTTTTATGTATATACAATAAATGTTGAAGCCCCTTCAACTAGTTCGTGTGTCTATTTATTTAGATTTTGAATTCACTCGGTGAAAATTTTGGCTCCACCATTGATTTCGACTATCTTTCTAGTGTTTTTGTATAGCATTTTTACGATAAAATGGGAGACTTTCTTATTCATGGTAAACTTTTTAAGGATCGATTTTGAATCTATATTTATTCAAATATAAGGGTACCATTTTTGCCATTTACTCTAGTTATGGGGTTGATATATAAAACTTTTTATACAAAAAACCGAAAAAAGAAAATTCATAGCGGGACAGAAGAATAATAATAAGCATATAGAAGTTGAAGAAAGCAAAGCGTGGTGGATCTGTGAATGATCGATGGCGCTTTCCAGACTTCGTCATCCGGTGATTTCCCGAGCTCCTTCTCTTTTCCGAGCTCGCCGCCTTCTCGCCGCCGGTTCTTCTAACTCCTCCACTCTCCGATCGTTCCATCAGTACGCTTTTCTCTTTACATTTTTTGTCATTTTCTGAATCGCCGCTATTTGTTAACTCAAAAGCCTGTAATTGATATCACAAATTGCTTAATGTTCGCCTGGATTGTAGATATTAGCTCAAAAACAAGGAGGAATGATAATATATATGTATATATGTATGCGCCTTTGGATATTGTAGCCATAGGGATTTGAGATTGAATAATATTTGGTCATTTAGGGTAGAAGAAGCTCTTGCACACGCAATAGCTGACGCGTCATTCAAATGATTTATTTTTCTCCATTTTTAATGAACCTTCTGAACTGTTTGGAATCTCAAATTTAATTACATTTAAGGTATAAGTTACTCGGTTTTCTGTCGAGTAATTTGAAGATTTTCTTCTAGTTAAAGGACTAGTTTTGTAAGATCACACCTAACAGTTTGAGGGAGAACTGATTTATCTTCGTCGACTAATGTATCAAAGGTTCCTATATTCATGTGTTGGGTGTGGATTAGGGTTCATTATGGTGGAAAGTTTGAGTTGTGAAAGAAGATGATTTGTGATGTTTTCAAGGTAGTGCGTGAGAGTTGGTGTTTTAAGTAATGTCCATTCAAATTAAGGGTATTCGTAGCATCTCAAAAGGTGTGATAATATGTTTGATTATGAATATGACTAGGCGTAAATGGAAGAGCGGATTGCAAGATTGGTTATACTTTGTGAGAAATGAGATGGATCTGGTTGCCTCTTTGGTTGCAGAATTGCAAGCAGTTGAAGGCTTGTACTTTTTATCGAGAAAAGATATCAAAGATGAAGTAATAAAAAGAGTAACAACAAAAGCAAGCTAAAATTAAAAACAAGAACAAAAAGCTTAAGACTGTTCTAAACTTCGAACTCGAGAATAAACTCGGTGGACAATACAACTATATTTAGTGACAAAGAGTGAAAAATCTTCTTCCCGTTGATTCTTTGTTTTCTTTCCTCATTAGCTTTTGGTGCATGTTTACCAAGAACTCTTTTAGTCCATATTGGTTCAGTGAATAAACAATTGGAAAATTAGGTTTTCTTATCGTTGGGTGAAATAAGGCAGCATTGGGATAACAGCCAATTTCATTATTAACTATAGAAAAAGTGTGGTGATGCACCAACGTTTTTAGTCTACTACTTTTATTGATATATGCCAGCAAAATACTGGAGTAATTACTGTATCATTTCTTTCTTATTATCAGTCATTTTCACAATAAATTTATACTAGAGACCTCTCCTTTCACTCAATTCCTCAAATTCCAGTGATTGTAATGTGTGTTCAAATTTATTGAGAAGCTGCATCCTTTCTGAAGCACTTTCGGCAGAATAATATTTGTATTTTTCTGTTCATTATCTCCACACACCCAAGAGTGTGGATTAGTGGTCAATAAAACGAGGTAAATAGTGGAGATCAGGGATAAAAAGCATGCAGGTGATTTCTTCCTATTTCCTTTAGCCTTGGTAGGCAAAGTTACCCGATAGTCACTACTATACTAGTAGGAGTAGCAGGTGCTCGATGGAATAGTCAAAATAAGAGTAGACCAGCATTATTAAAAACGATGCTCATTGTTCCTTTGTTAATATTTATGACATACATTTATTAGATTTGCAATTTTTCATTAATTATTTATTGGCGCAGTGTTCCTGGGGTGCTGAATCAAATTCCTGATGTGGATGCTTCTTCATTAAGGTCTGATGCTAGTTCATTCTAGTGGTTATTTTACTGAATGTGCCATCTTTACTCAAACAGTGTAACTAACATAAAAAAAATAAAATTGATTAGGTGTTACTGACATAGTTTCTTCTCAAAGAGAAGTTCCCTAACATAATTTTTCCTTTTCCAGAGGACTTTTGTTTAGTATTAAGATGAATGTATATGTAGAACTATATTAGCTAGTAACTAATTTTTCATTTCTAGACGTTACCATGGTTTAAGTGGATTTCTTGGATCTAATGCAATGTCAAAGCCAGCAATTAAGCATTAATCTAGTTAAGCATTTTCTTTTCCTATAGAAACTCCACCCAACTCCACCCAGCTTTCCAGATTTCATGTGGTCTAGTAGGGAAGTTGTGCTACGATGGATACGTTTCCTTAGAAGGGCCTAGCATAATGACTAATCTTTTTTCTTCTCTATCATGTGTGTGGTGGCATGAGTCCCACGTTGACGTTTTTGTTTTGCATAAATTATACATGCTGGAGATGAATTTACCTCTTTTACAGATTAAGGTCAAATGGGATGATACTCATCGATCTAAAAGAGAGAAACTATATCTATACACTTGTTGATATGGTTTAAGATCTTGTTGAGAAAAGGAGGATATTTAGGGACTTATATTCCTTGAAGTGCAAATGGAAGGACGTCGAGATGATGCAAAGTTACAAGGAGATGGAAAAAGGAATGAGCAATAACAAGCTTCACCTAAAGAGTCATCTGTGATCTGACTACATTAATCTCTTTAGACGTGTGATGAAGAAAGTGGTTTATCTAGTAAACCTGTCTATCACTCCATAGTCAATTATGTCCGGAAAAATCCCTCTTCCAAATGATGATTCATGGCCTAAGTCTTTAGCATTCACATGCATGATTGCAGACAATCTGAGTCTCTCTCTCTCTCTCTCTCTCTCTCTCTCTCTAACCAAGCTATTGCTATCTGACTGGGATATATGCTGTGAATAAGATGATGCATATCTTCATAAATTTATGGCTGAAATGGATGTGATAAAATTTTAGGGACCGCCCAATTAAATTCTTTTATTTTTCTATGGCCACTAATTGGATTTCTCATGTCACATGCTCAGTGAATGAAATTCTTGAGGGGTTGATATTTTGTTCATACTAACCATATTAAATTTGACTTTTAGTTGTATTTATTAGTTTGGGGTGCCAATACTAGTAGTATCATAGTTGCTTAGTTAGTCATTCATCTTGCATATCATTTTAGCAGAAAATCAACTCTATGACAAACATGGATAGGCTAGAATCTCTGCATGGGAGATGATATGGCTTCTTTAGAGATCAAGTTGCATCAGTGTCATTTTTACATTGAACTAAATGCAATTATTAATTATTAATCAGCTGAAGGTAGTTTAAACTGCTCCGTAATTGCTTTTTCTCAAACTGTATGCTATTCATTGACTATGAAGTTTTGTCAGGCCTTTACATTTCCGCCTGCTCAGTGGAGTACATGTCATAGCATCTAAGGTTAGTTGCAACACCTGTCTGTCAAATAAGTTTCATTACTTTATGTCTCCCTGATCAAATGTTGGAAATGTTGCAGCTGCAATGTGGTGTTCGGCACTTCTCATCAGCTGGTAAGCACATTATATAAATGATGCTGCTCCCACTCAATGCTATCATCTTTCCAGATATTCATAGAAAGCTTCAGTTACTTCCACCGTTATATGTCCGGCTTTCAGGTGCAACTCGGAATGAAAAATTAATAAGGGGTTCATCTAATAAAAGGATATAAAAAGAAAAGTGGAATACAACTTAAGAAATTCTTTCAATTTCTTACATATAATAGAAACTGCACAAAACACAGAGATAAGTCCATTCCTGTCGGTCGTGTTAGTAGGATTGTTTGTAGGAGACCATTGCTTTGATCATGTGTTTTAATTTCTTAACTTGAGCTCCTCACTTCTATTGTTTTCCTATAACAGAGGCCCTTCACGTTATCTTTTTATTACATAATAGGGATGCGTTTCTTGGAGCTCCCTTGTTTTTTTCCTAAAAAAAATATTTGAAATATAAAAAGATGGAGTCGGTGCAAACTTAGCCAAAGGTAGTGAAAAATGGAATAAAAAGATTCATATAGGTGATATCTACTCGTTGGACATAAGTTTTAGTCTTGTAAGAGAACTTTCAAAATTATTGTTCTTACTACTACTCTCTCCATTTCAAAATAAGTGTCTTTCCTTTTTAGTTTGTACAAAAGGAATGACTTTTTCTATACTTGGTACCTCCTTAAATCCAATATTTTACATGCCATGTTTATTACCAGAAGTTTCAAAGGGCATTTTTGAACATCACACATATCTTTAGTTCAAGACCATAATATTCAAAATCTCCGATGTTTTCTTAAACCTCATGCCTAGTCAAACTAAGACAATTATGCTGAAATAGAGGGAGTAGTAGTTGTGTATATTTAATTTATTTGTCGCTTTCATTTTTATTTGGTATGACGATGATTTGATTTGAGCTTAAATGGAGAAGTGAAGATTCATATAACCAACTCCAACTTGTTTGGGATTGAGACATAGTTGGTGTTTGAATGATAAAGCGCTGGAATGCTAGTTCACATCCCCCAACCTTATGCTTAAATCTGATGTTTTGGACGCTTTTGGCTTAGAATGTATTTACTTCTAAATGTTATCTTCTACTTCATGTATTCCTGTGGCTGTTCCATTACCCTGATTCATTTGGGAAGATACAAGTCTCTTCTAAATTTGTACATGTATATGTTATGTGGTTCAACACTTTTGATCACCTCACCTGCTACAGATAATTATAAAGAAGCCTGACAAGGCAATTTTGGTCCTAGCTGGTGCATGCTAAATCTGAGGTGTTTCCTTTTCAGCAAATGATAGATTACTATTTGTGTATCTGGTGTTCTCCAAATATATGATTTCTTCCTCCTCTTATCAGTTTGGTATAATGCTATCTTGAATTGGATCACATGATATTAACTCAATTCCTATTCATCTAGTTCAGTGGAAGTGTAAATATTTTTAGAGCCTTAAGATAAAAAATCTGGCTAATGGTGCATTTGCTTGCAAGGAATATTGAAAAGCAGTTAAATCTCTGACTTATACATGTGATGGGATAGTCCTTTTAGTTTCTAAGGTGTTTATGCTCGACATGCTTTCCAAGATGTACATCTCTTGGTGAGAACATCTTGTCCAATTAAGCTGTATATTTCTTTCCCCTTTTCAGTGGATTTATTTTCTACTTTAAAATGACAGTGGAAGATATTTGGTGACCTTCAGACATGTTATACAACTTTTATCTCGAACTGTGTGAGAATCTACTGATCATATGAGATTCATGTGGCAAAAATCAGGTCTTTCTTTGTTTAAAATGTTATAATATTTATTTCCTACTATTGCAGAGGCTCCTTCATATACAGAGGTGGGAATGCCAGCTTTGTCCCCTACAATGGTAATATCTTAGCGACATTATTTCTATGAGTGATGAAGTTTTCTACTTGTCATTTCCTTATTTTTGTGGAAATTCTTAACTTACATGTTCGTCTCACTGCAGACTCAAGGTAATATAGCAAAGTGGATGAAGAAAGAGGGGGACAAGGTCAGTTGCTTGTCATGGCCACCGAAAGTTAATGTAGTACAATAGCTTCTCTTTTATGCAGAGATAGTGCCTTTTAAAGTATTGAGGCCAGCAACTGACATTTTTGTGTTATTACACTCGATTGAATTCTGATTTCCTGACAGATTGAAGTGGGGGACATACTATGTGCGATAGAGACTGATAAAGCAACGCTCGAGTTTGAAAGTCTTGAAGAAGGGTAAGCTTATGTTCCAATTGTGATGTATTTTTTTAAAACTTAAAAGAGAGGATTTTTTTTCTTTGGACAAGGTAAGTAATGTTCTTTTCTGATGTTATTACTTTTTTTTAGATATTTCATGTGTTTAGTTTTCTTCTTGATTCCCTTGCTGTTCATAAATGCCTGAAGTACTGACTCTAATCATCATGTTAATGGATGCACTTCTTTAATGTAATTGGTTTTGTTGTTTGGGGATATCATTTACAGTTACCTTGCAAAGATATTGGTCCCTGAAGGAACAAAAGATGTACCAGTGGGACAGACTATAGCAATTACGGTAATAAGAGTTCTCAGATATTTCTCCTGCCACTTTTCCTCTTAATTTTCTATTTTGTGATTATCTCCTTGGAATCAAGCACCACAAAATATAATTGAAGTAATAATGCTCTTTATCAAAAATTTAATTTAAAAAAATTGAAGTAATAATGCTGCAATTTTCTCTTCTTCTCTGGAGTTCTTTGCTGCAAACTGAAAAAAGAAGTCTGTGTTATGTCACAAGGTTTTCTAATATTTTTTTTTAAAAAAAGTTCCTATTGTTCTTTTTGTTCGCATAAATAGTATGAAAGTTAAAAATTGTCATTTTGGGAAGGTCTCTGAAAAGTTGTCAACTCTAACCCCCCCCCCCCCCCCCCCCCCCCCCCCCCCCCCCCCCCCTCTTTTTTTTGTTCCT
>JAPFFP010000008.1:2757673-2770814 GCA_026153255.1 Solanum medicagineum | reverse complement strand
GTCATTTTGGGAAGGTCTCTGAAAAGTTGTCAACTCTAACCCCCCACCCCACCCCATCCCACCCCCACCCCCCAAATTCTTTTGTGGGTCCTAATTCATTATCGATTTGCCTATCAGAGACCTGACAGCTGGAAAACCAACACCCACAAGAACAGCAACCCCACAAATCAAAGAATACGTTCACTCCTGGCAATTGTCGTGTCTGGTTTTCTTTAAATATGGTAGCTACTATCTGATAAAGTCAAATGTTAATTTCAAATGTTTTTAACTACATTCTAAGCCTTTTCCTGCTAATAAGACTACACACTGTTCTCTTCCTTCAGAAGTTTACCAAAACCGCCATGCTATAAGTATCAGCCTTAGTTCTCTAATTATCAGTCCTTTGTGTTGTGTCTTCGAAAGGAAATCTGTACTACCAATGTTTATTTATACTACACCGCTCTATTAGCCCTAAGTCATGAAATGGGTTTGCATTCAGTTGTTGAAAGTCAAGCAACCTTGCATTCTCCTCTCCAATGAGAAAGCATCATCCTTTTGTTGAATTTTTAAGACTGTCCGAGCAAATGGAATAGAAGTCTCGAGTTTGTTATGGAAGATCAACGGCCATACAAATTGGAGAGATGATAGAAATGAAATGGCAAAAGAAGGCAGTCAATTGTTCTCCGTGAAGTGATACTATAGAGGCCTACTCAATGAAGGGGATTGAAGACCTGATTGTAAATCAGTTTGGAAGATTAAAGAACCAGAGAAGATGGTGTGTTTAACTTGGTGTATTATGTAGGATGCTGTCAGCAAACAATCTGAGGAAAAGAACGAATAATATACTGTACAGGAGCCACCTCGTAGCACATTGTAGTTTGCATCATATATGTGAGCGTTAATATTCTTCTAGTTAAACTATCTTTGGTTTTACTAGATAGTGGCGAATGCGGTAAGAAGTTTTTCTTTTTAAAAAAAGAAGTTAAATAGGATGGAAGCGAGAGAAAAAAGATACGAAATACAATTTTCTGTATGTGTTCTTGATGATTTGGTTGGAATGAAGTGAATGAATCTTATAAGAATTGATTGGAAAGACCAGCATGGAAACTAAAGGATATCCTTTCGTTTCACTTGTACTTATGGATTAAATATTTTTTTTCCTTATTCTACCAATAGTAGGTTAGTTTTTTGTGATAGCCTAATGTTATATCCTCTTAACTTTGAAGCCATCTTGGTTAGAAATGTAAGTCAAAGTTCTTGATTTATCTTAAAGAGTCCTTTTATTCCAAAGAATAATTATGAGAAAGGCATGTGATGGGTAATTTTGATGCTTTAGGATACTTCCTTCCTTTGTACTAGAAAACGAGTTGTATCTAGGATCTCCTCGTCAAGTACTGAACCTGGAGGAGAAAGTAAAGTATGCAATAAATTTTAATGTCCTACCTAGAGAGACAATTGCTAAATTTGTTTCTTGGTCTTCTTTCTTTCTTTCTTTCTTTCAAGATCAGAACTTTTTTCGTTGGTATTCTTGACTGAGTTAAACTCCACTTTAATGAAGGAAAGGTTTCACTGAAAAGGCATCTAGAAGTTGCAGAAAATGTTGTCTTAACTCAAATACATGAGAAGAGTCTATGATAGGATTCTGGAGCTAACGAAGACCAAAACAAGTTAAGCAAACATCTATCCTTTACCCTTTGGGGAGAGTTTTGGAGTTGAAATTCTATCAAAACATTTCAGTTCCTTTCTGTTAAACACACTAAAAGAAACTTGCAGGGATCATCAATAGATCTTCTTGATGGCTTTGTCAAATCTCATTAAGCACCAAATGATATATGCATCTTCTTGATGGCTTTGTCAAATCTTGTTAAGCACCAAATGATATATGCTTTTTCTTAATTGTGAGTGGCATGACCCAACTGAGTCCAAAAATAAAACAGTGCATGTTCCAAGATCAGCTTCTAATGCACAGTGTAGAAAGAGATGCATGCATACCTTCCGAATTTGGACGGAACACATATATGATATAACATCTTTAACTCCACTTCTTTATTAGCATACCAACTCTATCCAGGAGCAAATTGGTATTCTTTATTACAAATGTTTCTACATCCTGAGAGAGTTTACCAACTAAGTGCTTTATTTGTCAAGTGAATCTTACTGTAGAAGATCTGAAAAGAATTTCCTGACATGGTTGAGATGACAGAAAGTAGCAAAGATAAAAAATGTAGGCAAGTATTCTAAGCCCAAACGGAAGTTAATAAGAATGCTCACTGAATACTCTAGGTGGTAAACTCAAGCAGAAACAAGACAACCTTCTAACAGAAATGGATCCTGGAAGGATTCTTTATACACTGCCTAATCCTTTTTTTTTTCTTTTTTACTTAAATATAGCCATAAAGGCAATAACTATCTCATGGCTAATTAGACGTGAGGATGTAGTATTGAATGCCCTAAGTCTACCAGCAAGTTCTTGTCTTTTGGTTCCTCAATCAGCAGCCTATTTAGCTATTATGAACTAATTTCTCTACCTTAGTATGAACTAGACTATGTTCCCTGTCAAAGTCAGGATGACTGTCAATTTTAGATTCAATTCTTGCTTTGTGTTTCTGCCTCATTATATTGGATGTCTCAGAGACTTCTCATTTCCTACATGCTTAGCTTAAGGGGTTGTGTAGACTGCCATGGGCATCTGTTATTGTTAATATTATTCGCTAATTGGGTAGGTGGAAGAAGCAGATGATATACAAAAAGTACCTGCTAACGTTGGTGGTGCATCGGAAGTTAAAAATCAAGTATCTTCTCAGACAGATTCAGCAAGGGAAGACAGGGCTCCAGAAGCAAGTCCTGCGAATATCAGCTCATTGGAACTTCCTCCTCATTTGGTCCTTGATATGCCAGCTTTGTCCCCAACTATGGTATGGAAAGTTAATAATTGGCTCTTTAATTTCCACGCTATACTTGTTTCTTTTCCTGTCAATGCTGATGAAATCTTTGTTTGAACTTTTACCTATAGAACCAAGGAAACATTGTTAAATGGAGGAAAAAGGAAGGTGACAAGGTTGGTGCTGCATGATAAGAGGCTAGTGAATTTTCACAAATAGCCCAGACACTGGGCAGTGATGACTAACTAGCATGTGTGACTATTATCTTATTTTTCTTTTGACACAGATAGAGGTTGGTGATATTCTCTGTGATATAGAAACTGACAAAGCAACTCTTGAGTATGAAAGTCTCGAAGAAGGGTAAACTTACCTGTCACCTTTTAAATAAGATGTTTAATTGCAAGAAATTAAGATACTGCTAGAGATAACCTCAGGGGTTGGCCGCCTGGTGGTAATTGACTTGAGCCTTGGGTTTTGCTCCCTTTCGAGGTCTCAAGATCGAAACCCACCGGGTGCAAACAATTTCTGAGGGCCTGAATTAACCGTGGTGCACTTGCGGGAAACTCCTTGCCGAGGGCCAGTGCACCTCCGGGATTAGTCGGGGCTCTAAGAGACTCGGACACCCGGTGCAAATAAAAAAGAAAAAGATACTGCTAGAGATATCTATTAGTACTTTTTACTGTACTTTCTATGAGGTAATTTTTCTTAGGACTTTTCAATTATCCAGAAAAGTAGCTTCAAATATTGAAGGAAGAATCCTTCCTTGCCTCTTCATGTTGACTTTACATAATGGCGGAGGCCTTCTTAGTTACATCTGCTGCTGTTTATTTATGGGAGTATGTGAGGTTGTATTCGTTATAGTTTTATGATGGGTCTGGGTCTTTAAAGTGGAAGACATTCCATTCCATCTACATCCTGCCTGCTCTTGTAGATTGTGAAACTCTTTCCCTCTGATTCAGTGTTGGTTTTGCAATTTCATGTGTTCTTATTCTGCGCCCACAAAAAATTATTTTTATTTGGTGTGTTTGCAGATTCTTGGCCAAAATACTGGCACCTGAAGGTTCAAAAGATGTGGCTGTTGGGCAGCCCATTGCAATCACAGTAAGTTGTTAATGCTCCTCTCTCTCTTTTCTCCTACTCTGAGATGCTTATAACTTTCTGTTGTCTTAACCATTAGAAGATGCAAATCAGTATATTCCAATTTAGGGTAGGGACTTGTCTTAGTCTCTGTTAGGGATTACAACTCTTAGCCTTCTGTGGAATAATTACTTCTTTTTTGCAAGGTTGAGGATGAAAATGATATTGAAGCTGTGAGGACATCAAGCAGTGGCAACAATGTGGTTAAGGAAGAAAAGTCGGTCCGTCATGATGCCACAACTGAAGGTAGAACTCAGACAACAGGTTTCAATAGAATCAGTCCAGCTGCTAAGGTGTTAATTACGGAACATGGTTTAGATGCATCATCAATTCCAGCATCTGGTCCTCGTGGTACCCTGTTAAAGGGAGATGTTCTTGCTGCATTGAAGTCTGGAAAGGGATCAACCAACAGTTCATCAATTAGGAAGGCAGCTCCATCTCCTCCTCAGGCCAACCAACAAGCTACTCCAACAAAGTCACTCGGTTTAAAATCTGATGGACAGCAACAGGATGCTTATGAAGATTTACCCAACAGTCAAATTCGCAAGGTACTACGACCTTCCATCAGCAGTTACTTAATCCTTTTACCTTATTGTACTTTTAAATGATAGAGCTTTAATTGTTTTGTATAAGTATTTTGTGTTATTCACTATCATATTTGCTAACACGTTGAAAAAGAAACATGCTTGTTTCTTAGACGTAGGAATCAGTTTCATTTATATATGTAATCCGAGTCTCTTTTCTTGAACTTTGAAGTGCGGGTGAGAACATAACAGAAGTAAAGGCATTTATGAATAATTTGATAAATACAAAGCATACCTACTGGTAGATTCAAACAGGATACATATTGTATTTGAGGGCGTGTCATCCTTCGTAGGGGGCCATTCTAATCTTCTCCACCATACACATTATATTTGCCCAATTGAAGACAATATCTAGGCTAGGTGCCTTTCGTATTTACTTAGTTGGTTCGATGTAACCCCTGTAGATACCTTTGGTAACTTGTTGCAGTTTATTATTTCCCTGATTTTAGAATAGCCACCCCTGTTTAAGGAACTTCCTACTTTTTTTTGTGTGCTCAATTGCAATATCATTGTTCGATCGTTTTTGCATCTTCTTGATGCTCGCAATGGAAGTTCTACTTCATCCAGAAAAAGTATGTAACTAAAAAACTTAATACCTCCAACATTGCAACCGTAACATACTGCAATAACACAACCAACTTAGCTGGGAAAACCGACTTGACTTTTTTGTTTTATTCTGAAAACAAGGAAAATGAACAGTCACCAGAGAAGTTGAAGAAACATGCCAGAAAATTGTGAGCAGTTTCTGCTAAATGGGATCTTGTATTTTGGGAAGCAATAAGAAAGCATTGAATTTTAAGATTCTATTACTTATTTTTGGAACTGATTTTTTCTGAAACTGTAATACTTTTGATTCTTTTTATTTCCTTTTTTTTTTCCGTTTTTTTTTCCTTTTGCTTGCGTAATTCTTCCTCTTCATTACGAGGTCTTTGATTGGCCTTCTATTAAAGCCTAGTTGATTACCAGAACAATTCATTTTATTGAACAAAATACCAATCTTATATGAATTATTCTTTTAAGATTAGTAATCACCTTGTTGTTAAAACCAATTTTCTTTGGAATATTGAATTGGATGATTTAGTAAACACAAAATTTATTTGCAATCATTTTCTTTGCTAAATTGACAACCAGACCTTCACAGTCCTTATTCTATCATAGTTGAAATATGGTAATAATTCCAAAATATCATGCTTTAGACTTAATAACAAACCTATAGGTTTAGAAAGAAAAAAAAGTTAACAGTAATGTACACTTCGAAAAATAAATTTTGGACATACAACTATTGATGAAAAGGTGAAAATTTGAAGAGAGAAATAACTTATTAAAGAAATTTGAGAGCCTAACTGATAATACTTGTTAGTTCGTCTGTTAATATGGCAGTTTGGTTTTGTTATTTTTTCTGGGGAAATTTTTGTTTTGATAAAAAAATTGTGTTTTGTTTACCAAATAAACATGTGATACTCCTTTCTTTTATAAACTTTGTAGCGGCCTAAAATTAGTAAGTTGGCAGTAATAACCAAGTTAAAATCTCGGTGTTCTTAAATATCATTCTTTGCATCTCTAGACCCAATGAGTTTTCCTTTGTTGAATGAGCATTGAACAGAGACAAAGTTGATCTGTGAAACTTCAACTTAGAAGGTTCACTTTGTAAATCACCCAAGGAGAAGTTGAAATATGAATAATTATTTTCACCTTTAAAAATTCAACTTCTGACAACCTAAAATTTGTAATATACTAATAAATCAGCTGTTCGAATGAGACCCCAAGTAGGATATCAGCTGTTCAAATAAGGACTCCAGGTAGGATATTAGCTTGTCTTTTTTGTTTTCCTCTTTTCTGGTGAAGTGCTTGTGCAGTGTACTCATCCTGGTTTTTGCTTTATTTTGTGATCTACTTTCACTTGGCTTATGCTCTACATTGTTCTTATTTTTCACTAAGTTTAGGTGCTGTCTATGTATTCATTCCTGTGTTTTTTTATGCATATAGGAGACCTGCACTGATGATAACTCATACTCGATTTGCCTTGTCTCTTGATCCTTATATTTTGCAGGTGATAGCGGCAAGGTTATTGGAATCTAAGCAATCTACTCCTCACTTGTACTTGTGCACAGGTTCTCTCAATTCTCAAGTTTTTAATGCTATGAATAGTGATATCTAATATGTGGAATTTTTTCAAATTAATGGTTCATTTCTAACAGATGTCATATTGGACCCCCTTCTCTCCTTCAGAAAGGAGCTTAAAGGTATAGAATTAAGGTGTTTTATTTGATTTGTCGCTTGTGCTGATATTCCTTTATAATTATCTGACACATCTTTATTCTGTGCAGAAAAGTATGATGTTAAGGTCTCCGTGAATGACATTGTCATCAAAGTCATTGCAACAGCATTAAGAAATGTACCAGAAGCAAATGGTGGGATATTATTCGTATTTTCATTGCTAATTGAAGTTCTTAACTTATTTCATATTAACTACTAAAATGTAGGATGAAGCGAAGCATGGTTAGTTATGAAGCCTAATTGTAAATTTGTTTAGTATGTGGAAGCTGGGTATCTAGCTTTGTTAGAGGAATGACCGTAATCTTTTTCCTCAATTTTGATATTTTCCAGTCAATTTCTTTTAGTTCTTACGTCAGGAAAATTTCATATGATCTGAGAAAGGAGATGTAGGAGGCAGAAAAGATAGCTTTTCCCCTTAATGTGATTAGTGTTTGTTGTAACATGAAATAGATATCCTAAAGTCCTTCACAAACTTATCTATTTTCCCCTTAATGTGATTAGTGTTTGTTGTAACATGAATATAGATATCCTAAAGTCCTTCACAAACTTATCTTTATCGTGTTCTGTTTTAGGTAAATATTAAGAGTTAATATATAGATGTTGACTTGAACATAGTAATGCCACGTCAATGATCATTGACGTGTCATTTTTCCCATTTTAAATGCGTATTGTTTGGGCATACTAGGGCAATAAGATTAGGAACAAGGATATCCGGGACAAGGCAAAGTGACCTCCATGGTGGACAAGACGAGGGAAGGAAGACTAAGATTGTTTGGCATGTGAAGAAGAGATGTGCATATGCCCGAAAGGAGGTGTGAGAGGTTGGATATAGTGGGTACGAGGGGAGGTAGAGGTAGACCCAAAGAGTATTGGGGAGAGGTGATTAGACAGGTTGTTGCGCAACTTAAGCTTATGGACAACATGATCGTAGATAGGAGGTTATGGAGGACATGTATTAGGACAGAAGATTGGTGGGCATTGTTTGTCCATATTAGTAGGGGGGTTGTTTTTTTTCCTTCAATTTCTGTTACTATTTGTGTTTCTTATACTTCTAATGTCGTATTATTTGTTATGGAACTGTTCTTTTACTATTTGTATGTTTTGTTTCTTGTACTTCCATTACTACCCTGTTGTTTTTTATTGAGCCGAGGGTCTATTGAAAACAACTTCACGACTAAGGTAGGGGTAAGACTGCGTTCACTCTACCCTCCTTAGATCATATTTTGTATGATTACACTGGGTATGTTAATTTGTTATTGTTGTCTCAAATGCTCATGGTGTATCAACTTTTGTCTTATTAGGTAAGTTCAGAATGAAGCAAACTAGCTCTCTTATTTCTAGAGGTCCAGTGGGTCTCCTACAATCTCTTTTACCAAGAAGCACTGAATGAGACACTTAACCCCATTAGGCTTCATCCTGGTCATCTACCATCTCTGTTGGTCTGGAGTGAAGCCTCTTAACTGTCAAACTTGTCTTCATGGATAAAATACTCACTTTGTAAAGGAGAACCTCTCATCTCACTTTACAAAGCCTTTTTCCAGAACAGAATAGGAGACTTTTCTGGTTACGAACTACAGTTGTACTCCAGTAATTTTGAAAAAATGCATTTACAGAGTAACAGATCCTTATTTGTGTACATTTCTTTCTCCTCTTCCCATAATTCAAAAAGTATCTATCCGTTGACCTTTATATTGTGGAATCAAACTGTTAGTCCAACTGGCCAAAGAATTCTGTGTCCTCTTTGCATCCTGTATATATTGTTACTTATTGTGGAAACAGTTGATTTTGTTTACTGTCTACCTCTTCATTCAGACAAACGTTTAATGAGACTACTATTTCCATGAAGCCTATCGTAGTTTTGGTTCTTCTCCCGGTATTCATTATAACTATAGATAGCAATGTCCACTTGTTGGTGTTTGTCTAGGATACTGTAAAATTGTAAGATGGCCTTTTCCCCTATTAGTCTTCTGTACATCATGATACAATCTATAGCAGCAATTGAGAGTATGAAAGTTTTGCTGAATTGTTCTTTCAAAACCTGTCATACTTCTCTTCTCACAATATCCTTATAACCCATTCGCACAAGCAAGAATAGCTGAGAAGGCTAGACAGTTCATTGTATTTAATTGATGGCTATACCATTCAAATATGGTTTTCCAGTAAGTAAGATCGATGCATTCCTGATCCATGTTTATTCTTCGTTGAATTTCACTATAATAAACTTTTAGTTTACTTCAGATGACGTAGCTTAGTAAAAGACGCTTTCTCCCATGAAATGTTAGTTCGCTGAAAAGCTTACCCTTTAAATCCATTACAGCATACTGGGATGATGGAAAAGGTGAGGTGGTGCTTTGTGATTCTGTTGACATATCCGTTGCGGTTGCCACTGAAAAGGTACGCTGCATACTACTGTTTTATTGGATCTTGTACAAATCTTGTTCTCATCCCATTCTCTTGAGTTTCAGGGCTTGATGACCCCAATTATCAGGAATGCTGATCAAAAATCCATATCCTCAATATCTGCGGAGGTAAAAATGGATATAGGTTGAACTGTATATATTTTCAATAGCCCTGACAATAAGGCTGGACACGCTATTTCCTCTAAGTGGGGATATTGAAATTCTATTTATGTATAAACTATAGAATTTTGATGCTTAGGGAACTGCAATTTTGTTCTTGGAAGCTAGCACAAGAAATATTTTCTGCTATATGTATAAACTGCATATTACCTGTCTTTATTTAGGAGTCTAATGTCTAAGCTTATTGTGGTTTCTTACCTTCTCATATCATCTACTTGTGCGCAAAAGATCAAGGAGCTTGCTGGAAAGGCACGAGCCGGAAAGCTTAAACCTAATGAATTCCAAGGTGGCACTTTCAGGTGAATAATCGACGTTAGATTCTAGGTATTGTATGGGGCAGCTGTATTGGTCAGGAATTATATCTTCTGTGTTCTTTATGCAGCATTTCAAACTTGGGCATGTTTCCAGTGGATCGGTTTTGTGCCATTATCAACCCCCCTCAGGTCACTATACTTTTCTTCCCTCTCATCTGGTAGCACCCTGCATGAAAGATATCTGCTATTCCTTTCCTTAGGATAGATTAGCTTTTTATGTTGGCCTCTCCTCAACTATTGAACTCCTACAGTTGATACAGTAAATTTTATGACTTTAACTGTTAACGGTGATAGTCTAATAGGTCTCCAGAACAGGTAACTCCTGTCACTGCTCATAAATCTGCTTTACCACTAGCTTGAAATCCGTAACATTGATCTCTTTTGGCAGGCTGGTATAATTGCTGTTGGTAGGGGCAATAAACTTGTCGAACCTGTGGTTGGTGCTGATGGTATAGTTCAGACTGAAAATTCTCCTTGCATAGTTTTTTTGCTTATGCAATTCGTTGAATTATTGCCAGCAGCAAATAGTTTGGATTGAGATGTCTAGTAGTTTTTTTTTTCCTTTTTAAATGGAGAGACATGTACTTGCTTTACTTAGTTGAACACTGCTTCCTTCTTTCCAGGAATTGAGAAACCAGCTGTAGTTAACAAAATGAGTTTGACATTATCAGCTGATCATCGTGTCTTTGATGGGAAGGTTGGAGGTAAGTTCAGACTTTTGATTTTTTAAAACTTGTTTTAGTTGACAGAAGTAGACATTGTCTTTGGTGCTACTAGTTCACATGTTTGCACTTAATTTCGCAAAATCATCACCAAATAATTTCAATATTTGGCTGATTGCAATAGCAGTTTGTTTCAATTCTTTGGCCGATTGTAATAGCAGTCAATACTGTCAAAAATGTAGCAGTTCTACAATGAGGATATGAGTATGCTAGATTTAGTTATCCTTACTATTGCTTCTATCGTAGCATGGCTATGAATTTGGGTTCTTTTGCCTCTAATTATCCGTGGCGGTCAAGGCATCAGAGGCTAAATCTTGTAAAGACTATATTGTGTCATTCTTCTATTTCTTTTTCCATTTTGTGTCTTTTGGAGTGGTTCAGTTGCCATCCAAGTGGAGTCTTTTCCCCCTTCATATTTTGCTACTTTTACTCAAGGACCTGAATTATTGTTGGGTGCTGACGGGTGAAAGCAAACATGAATCAATCTTGCAGGTGCTTTCATTTCAGCGTTATCATCCAACTTCAGCGACATCAAGAAGCTTCTACTGTAATACAAAAGAAGTTCACTTTCAAGTCTGGAAACAAAATATCAACAGGAGTACCTGTGAAGGCAGCGTAGTTCTTTTCAGATAATAGTTTACCTTTTTCAGATCTCAAGCTTGTATTAATGGTGCCATTTTTGTTCTTGAGGATAAAAATGATTGAGGTCCATAAAACTGGACTAGTTCCCATCCCAGAGATATTACCATTTCTTCTCCAATGCTCTCAACTGAGTTGATGACACATTATAGTCCATCTGTTTTCCCTGTAAAGTTGTACAATAAGGGTGCGTCAATATTCTTTACCAAATAAAGTGCTGATTTTTTGCTCTCTTGCTGGATATGGTGTTTTTCCTTTCTTCTGTATGAGCATGAGATGCTTCGCACACCGGGTTTTGTCATTTTATTGTGCATTCAAATTTTTCTTTTGTTTGTATGCGTAGATTCTGTGGTGTACTGCGCTTTCGGGGCAGAAGATAATTGACAAACTAGTAACTTGCATAAGACTCCATTGAACCTCCGTTTGGGTTTTAAATGGTTTTGTAGCTTTTTACAAATTTATTTTTGAGACAGTGGGTTTTTCAGAAATAGTCTCTACATTGTACCTTCTTAGATTTTACTTGTGGACCCTTTCTAAACCCTACTTGTGGAGTTTTATTGGGTATGTTGTTGTATTTAATAGAAATTTGATGGTTCTGGAAGTCTGGAACTATGATACTCTACAGGGATGACAAGTCCATGTATAATAAAAACTAACACCACGCAACAACTAAACCTCTCAATGTGGAGTTAAATCTTTTGTTGATTAAACAATTACTATATAGATAAATTTTACTAGAAACTCATTTGTCCCCAGCCTCATCAAAATTTGTTCAAAATTAAGTTAAATTTATTGTCTAAAATTATATTTATATAGTTGAGAATTATTTTATTTAAGGTAAAAATAGATTTTAAAGTTAAATTAAAAAAAAAAAAAGGAAACCCAAGAGTTATAAGGTAAATAGGTTTTGTTGAATCAATATTCTAATTGGAAAAGGAGATTAGTTGTTAGTTATATAAATCGAAACGAAAGGAAAATCGAAACATAATTGAATAGTTGTCCAAGTTGCTCTATTTCAACAAGCTTCTTCTGTTTCAACAAGCTGTAAGTTGCTTGTTTAATTTAATTATATCTACAATCCACTGCTCCATGGTGTTCAGATCCCTCTTTTAATTTGGCTCAAATCTACAAGTTACTTGAATTGATTTGCCCGTCAATCTCAATGTTGATAACATGATGTCTGAGCACACTCAATGTTGATAAAATGATGTCTGAGCACATCGTTGGGTAAAAAATAATGAGTGCAATTATTTTTAAAGACACGAAAAATAATTTTGTAATTTAGTTGGTGGCTAAATCAGTTCTAAATAGCAAAAATTCAGGATATATTAGGCCTTTTGATTCATCAACGAGATTTTCGGAAAAATTCAGGATATATTAGGCCTTTTGATTCATCAACGAGATTTTCGGAAAACAGCTTCTCTACTCTACTAGAGTAGGATTTTAATAATCAAGTACATATTTTGTAACAATGGTTGGTTTTCTTTATTAGGTGATGACACTTGAATGTTTGGGTTCACTACTTGAAACAATATGTAATGTTGGTAATGGTGATGGTGCTGAGACTTTTGAACGTTTGCCCGATTGTCTCGTCATTGATATTCTCAGTAGACTTCCACCGCGTTCTTTTCTCAGATGTCGATGGGTTTGTAAGCATTGGAGAGCTTTGGTTTCATCACATGACTCTTTTACCAATTTACATAATCTCTCTACCTCTACCACACCCATGCTTCTCATATATGATGGGTTCCGATTCCCAAAGCACGAGCAACATCTTCTTGTTTATCGTCAAGTTCAAGAAACTTCATCGCAGACCTGAGCTTATGATTAATAAGCACTCACAAGGCCTACTTCTTCTTTTGTTCTCTTGTCGTGGAGTTCTTTTGTTTTGCTCCGCAAGGTGGCAATCTAAGTATTATGTTCTGAATCCTATAACACAAGAGGAAGTAACTGTACACCATGCACTTCACCCTGGAAAAATATGTGCGCTCTACTTTTGTCCCTACACAAGCCAATTCAGAATTCTTT
>JAPFFP010000008.1:2717462-2737507 GCA_026153255.1 Solanum medicagineum | reverse complement strand
GGCTGCGTACATCCGACCCCCCTTACCCTGCAATGGGCGGGAGCCTTTGAGGCATCGGGGTAATGTTGTTGTTGTTGTTGTATTATTTTCTCGAATGCATCGACCAATCCCTAATCGCCTCTAGCTTGTTTACCGTGCAAAAAGTAAACACACACAAAAACAGTAAGAAACTAAATTTCATAAACATCTCAAGTAACCTCCCCTATTTTAACTCCAATTAATAACTATCCAAAAACAAAAAACCCAAGTCCGTTTTATATTGTCTAGCCACCAAGTAAAACCATCACTATATATATATACTCATAATAATACACCAAAACAAAATTTCAAACCAAAATATTTCTCACTTCACCATATATAATCACCTTCCTCTTTCAACCTTTATATCAAACTAACATGGCCCCAAAGGCCCCAAAAATGAAGCCTGAGTATCAAACATGTTGGGAATGTGCATTGCCATACCAAACAGGTTGGAAATGCGCGTGCCGGACAAGCTCACAATCACCAGAAACATTAATATTTCCTTCAATGGGTTTCACAGAGAATGGTTCAGCAACTTTATGTCTACTGGAAACTCATGTTTAGATTTCTTTTTCCATGTCCCTGACACCCCACCTCAAAAATTATTGCAAAGATTGGAACATTCTTGGAAATGTGATGCTTTGACAACTCTTTAAGTTTATTTGTAATTTAAGGGGTGTTAGAGGCACTGGCAAATCAGAGAAAGAAGGGTTCTATACTGCTGCTTTATGGCTTCACAATAACCATCCTAAAACCTTAGCATGTAATATTAAAGCCATTGCTGATTTCGGGTATTTTAAGGATGTGTTGGAGATTTTGTACAGATTGCTTGAGGGACATGGAGTTAGAAAGAATGAAAACGAAGAGTGGATGAAAAAGAAGAGAGAAGGATTTTTGGAGAAAAAAGGTAGTAGTATTCCTAATGGGAAGGCGAAACGAATTCGGGAAAAGACTCTGGCTAAGGCAAATAAATTCTTGAACAGATACACAGAGGATTATGATTTTTGATTCCTGTATGATAAAGTCTCTGGTTTCTTTGCTGATGCTTTGCGAGAAGACATGGAGTTGTACAATGAAGGGAAGTTTTATGAGCTTAGCCTCGCGGCTAAGTGGTGTCCATCTCTTGATTCTTCTTATGATAAGTCATTGCTAATGTGTGAAAGTGTTGGAAGAAAGTTATTTCCTCATGATGAGTACATGGATCTTGAAGATGCTCATTATGCTTATCGTGTGAGGAATAGATTGAGAAAAGAAGTGCTGGTGCCACTCCACAAGGTGTTGGAGATTCCAGAGGTTTATATTTGTGAAAATAAGTGGGAAGACATGAAAATGTACAAGGAATTGTTCTATAAGCACGATAAAGAAAGATTCGAGCAGTATCTTAAAGATGTGAAGAGTGGGAAAACAACAATAGCTGCTGGTGCTCTGCTTCCACATGAGATAATTGCATCTTTAGAAGATTCCACGGGACCGGAAGTTGCAGAGCTTCAATGGACCAGAATGGTTAATGACTTGGCAAAGAAGGGGAAATTAACAAACTGTATGGCAATTTGTGATGTCTCAGGAAGCATGTATGGAACCCCAATGAAAGTTTGTGTGGCTCTGGGGCTACTTATTTCTGAACTAAGTGAAGAACCTTGGAAAGGAAAGTTATTAACATTTAGTCAAAATCCAGAACTCCATATGGTGACAGAGAGGAATTTGTCAGAGAAGACTAATTTTATTAAGAGAAGGAACTGCAGTCGTAATACAGCTTTTCAGAAAGTGTTTGATAAGATTCTTCAAGTTGCTGTGAGGGGGAATCTAAGTGAAGAACAAATGATAAAGAGATTGATTGTTTTTAGTGACATGGAATTTGATGTGGCTTCAGCAAGTCCATGGGACACAGATTATCAAGTGATACAAACCAAGTTTCAGGAAAAAGGCTATTGCAGGGTGCCTGAAATTGTGTTTTGGAATTTGAGGAATTCAAAGGCAACACCAGTTCCTAGTAATCAACAAGGAGTGGTACTTGTGATTGGATTTTCAAAGAATCTTATGACTATTTTCTTGGGGGAAGGTGGGATTCTGAACCCAGAAGCTGTGATGATGCAAGCTATTTCTGGTGATGAGTATCAAAAGCTTGTAGTGTCTGATTGAGTTGTAAAAACAATGGTCTCTGAAATTGTGATAAGATGCTCTCTTTAATTTCTATCTACTAATGAGAAATTGAGTTCCTCTATATTTGCTGTCATTAATGTTATATATACTGAGACGAGGGTCTTTCAGAAACCACCTCCCTGCCTCCATGAGGCAGAGACAAGGTCTGCATACACTCTACCCTATCTAGACCCCACTTCTGGGATTAGACTAGGTATGTTGTTGATGTCATATATACCAGCTTGGCACTTATGGAAAAACATTGATATGCCTTGCGTCACAGTACTTAAATAAGTTCTCTATCAAGGTAAACGATTTCACCAATAGGAGGTTTATTCTTTAAGTAATCTTGATGATTTCACTTTCTCCTTGACCAAATGTTGGATGGTCTTCATATGAAGAGTTAGTTATCATCAAGAAAAGAAGAAAGGTTCTTATATATCACTACTTGATTGATAAGATAGCTATTATTGCTGCTTATCTACGCGAAGATATATATAACACTATTGACACAAAAAAATAGTGAAATAATGTTGGATGACACCCCTCGCTGCCTACGCAACACATGGATTAGAGGAAAAAAAGAGATTTATTAAAGAGGACATCGCCTTAAAAGTAATATTCTTACAATGTAAACTGGTAAGCATTACTTACAGAGGATTTAAATCCTGCCAGGAGCAATTATTACAGCCATGGATCAACCCGGTTTTATAGCTCCATTAGACGATTTTCATGCATTCTGTCAACTTGAGAATGCACTGATTTTGAACAGCCAAGTGAAACATACAAAGATGTATAACACTAATTTTCAAGCTCAATAATCTTCACCACAGATGAGTCACCAACTTTCTGGAAAACAACAACGCGATCATGCGGCTTTATAACACCAACTTTTTTCCCATGTTCTAGTGCAACCTTCAATACCGACTCATCGGTTGCATTTGTGGATTCAGCCTGAAGAAGGAGAGAACAAAGTCAGTATTATCGCCACAGCACACCAAACATTCTAACAAGAAGAAGGAAGGTTACAGTAGCTATGAAGTTAAGCCCAGAAGGAAGATAATGCACTACCCAAGTTCTTTCCGTTTTTGATAAATGTAAGTTGATATATGACACTTTATCTTGTATGCTTATCAACTTTTTTCTACATCATCTTAAATTATCTTTCCTCTTATACTTTTTATTCTACTCACATGGTACAAAGGCCCTACAATCTTAACAGCAGCATAAGTAACTTCCATTCACCTTGTTTTTTCTTTATTTATTCTTAGCCTTTTATCGAAGAACATTCTTGTAGCTTCACTCTTATAATCCAGTGACTGATCTAGTGATACCTGTCTCTTTTCATGACTCTACCAGCAGCACGTACACCCCTTTCCGGTGACTGATCTAGTTATACAATGTTTTTAGGGACCATTCTAAAGGCACCACTCTTTTCGAACCTTTTTCAATCAATATAGTTTCATTTTCCACCAGTCAATTTTTGGCAAGTTCCTGAAAATTGGAACTTTCGTGATGAGATGCCAATGATTGAGAATTTTCTGACAAGATCCAATGACCAGAACCTAGTCAACTAGATTTCGATTGAGACTTTATGGCAAGTCTTCTGTTGACTATTTCACTGTATGTCTTCAGAAAAAACAAACTAGAGCAAGAGAAAACACACTGAGAAAAAAATATCCCTGTAGTCAATATATACTAACTAGCTGACATTAAGTCTTACCCAAGTCATTGCATACACATTAGATCTAATGTTTGAAGAGAATTTGAGTGTTAAAAAACCTAAATTATTAAATGTTGGAACGAAACGAGTCCACGTGGAGTAAAATATATGCGCCCTCTGTTCCACTTTGTTTCTCATAGTTTGACTCGGACCAAAGTTTAAGGAGGAAAGGAAGACTTAAAAACTTGTCTAAACTATGCCATAAAAATTGTGTGGCTATAAAAGCTTCTCATTAAGAGAAATATTAGAACGTGTCATTATTTTTCAAACGGACTAATAAAGAAATAGTGCCAAATAAAGTGGCACGGACGGTGTAATAAGGATTCATACAGCCGACCACAACTACATTGAATGATGTGCAGTTGTTATTGTATTTCTCTGACATTTAATATTTTGCTCACAAGCTCACAAAATAATACAGAAGAATTAATACAAGATGAGGTCAAGTGACTGTGAATCACACACTTCCCAATTCCATGTTGGTTAAAATAATCTTTTATTCAGAATATAGAGCTGCAGTAGATCTAGAAAGAAATCACTTATTTAGGGAGGAACAGAAGAAAAAATTCATACCGGATGTCTTGGATCTGCAAGGATGGGGAAGATCCCTCTAACAATAAGAGACTGCCTAGCCTGTCATATAAGACATCAATGCAATAGCCAAATAAAAATCAGTTTCATTTTCTATTTGCCAATGATACATCATCGATAATAATTTGAATTAAAGAATGGAAAAAAGAAAAAGAAATCATCATCAGAAGAGCTTTATTGGCATCCCAACCTTTTCTTACAAGTTACACCAAGCATCAGTCTGTGTGATTAAGAAATAGAAGGGAAAAGTTGACAGTCTTAACAGGATTCAAAATAGTCGCTTCACAGCAGAATTAGTGGGTGTTTGTTCAAAATGCATTTTTTTGTTTCATTTTTTCAAGCAAATACCACCGTAGCAAATGACCAGAAAATAATGCACACATGCATAGGAGGTAGAATGAATCAGATCCATCTCTAATAAGGATGCGTCATTATGGAACCATCTAATCAGAAGAATAACATATCATCAATGAGTGGAAGCATGTGTACCACAGTTTGTAAGGGACAAATCCATATAGCAGGAGCTTGACTTGGGATACATATAGGTATAAGATGCACTTTGATTTGGCACGGGCAACATGATGTAACATTAATAATTAGTATACACATATAAATGTTGAAAAAATACTTTAAAAAGTAAGTCCTTTAAGGAACAGGTTACCTGAAATGCACCACTAAATGTCCAGCGGAGCTGGTTCGTTTTGAGACGAGGAATGACAACAGACAATACTGGCATCGATGGCCTATACTTGGCTATCAATCTGCACCATTAATAAAAGGTAACAAATTAAGTTTTTCCGCACTAAAGAATGGACTTCAGAAAGCGATGGCATTATTTGGTGAGAAGGCCTGGTAAAGATGTCTTTGACGGGAAAACACTATTTACATCAATGCATAGCAAATATGATGATTGGAGAGAGAGAAAGAGAGAGAAGAGAAGACAGACCTCGCAGCTCTCCCTGAAGAAGTGAAGCAAATAATAACAGATGCCTTGACCTTGATGGCAGCACGTACCTGAATCAAACAAAAGCAGTGCAGACAGTATTCATGTCAGTATCAGAATCTTAAAAGTCTATGACACTGCTTCCTCCAACCTAGCCAAAAGCTTAACATGAAAGACAACATACCGCAGAGGATGCAATAGATTCCAAGTGAGTCATTGGTTCTCCGACACACTTAACAGCCCTCTTAAAATAGACATCTTGATTATAAACCTTTTCTGCCTGGAAAGGGGATCTAATGTGAGCAGTAAAAAGTTACAAGAGAATCTTAGATTATCATCTACATTGGGAGCAACAAGACACCTGGAGGGCACAAAGTAAATTTTAAGGCAAATATGAAATAAAGATAAGGTTATGCCACAATGTCAGCCTTGTGACCGATTGGTTACAAATTTGTTACTCCCCTGTGCCAGTTTGGCTAAATACAAACTTGACAAGAAAATATACTGGCTTACCCAGCAGACAGCGAACCAAATCCACAACCTTTAGTAGTTCATTCATCCAAAATGTGGTACAAAATACACATGAACCATGGCATATCGAAATTTAGAAATTGAGCTTCTCCGTGTTCCTCATCTTTGCAAAGTGAAATTCATCACCGAAGAGTTCCTTAAAATAGAACAAGATGATGAAGACAGGTCTCATTAAATACATTTCCTAATTCGTTTCTTCCATAGCTGCATGCCCAATTCACATCACGGCAGCAATTGATCGACCCCAACAACTTGCACTGAGCACAGGCTACTTAAAATTACTTACTCGCTATATGGCCCATGTTTATGCTCAGAAAAATAGATACACCCTGTGAGCCTATCTATGTAACTTTGATGAATGTTAAGACTTCCCCACTTATGAACTTAAATCCTATCAAACATCTACAGCTTTCACTGTACATGATTAAAGTGCTTTTGGCACATTTAATATCACTTAAGGGGGTATGCTTTAGAATATTTATCCAATCTTTGGAAGTGATATAACTTTTTCAGTTCTACTATGTGTAAAGAATAAACATTTGAATTCAACATAATCATGCTTGCTGTAAGGTAAGACCAAATCATTGGTAAAACGTCAAGCAACATAGCTTTTAATCTTTACAGAAGAGGATTTGGAGGTCAAAGATAAAGGTAGAAAGTTAGTAGTTAGTCAAGAGTTGTCTCGATGTCTTGCGGGTTAAGCGTGAGGTATTTCGGCACCCTGTACCTGTTTCTCCCTTAGTATCAGCAGTTTTCACATACTTCCCTATCCGGTGATTTTTGTGGCTACCGATTGTGTCGTGTGTTTTGGTTATCACACTTCTTTGATGTTATTGTTTCCTTTACCCGGATGTTACGTGAATCTAGTACCTTCTATATTTCTTTTCTACTGTTTTTTGATAAGCATACCTGAGCCGGGATCTTTTGGAAACAACCTCTCCACCTCCGTGAGGCAGGGGTTAGGTTTACGTACAATCTACGTGAGATTGCACTGGGTATGTTGTTGTTGGCATCAATACAGCAGTACAGTAGTCTATTAATTGCTATTTCATATTAGGTGTACTTTGCACTCCATAAATATCATACTAGTTAAATCTTACCAAAACTGTTACATTAAGTCAGAAAATTTCAGTAGAAATTGTACTCTGCAGGTCAATGATTACAGTTTTATATTATAAAGAACAAATGACAGAACGGGAAAAAGAATATTCAGAGAAAGCAATCAGGGTGTCCATTGACAATGAATTCACAAAGGTAGCATAAGCCATATTTAGAAATTAGAACAGCAAGGAGGTAAGAGTTACCTCTGCACAAATTTTACCAACAGTGGAAATAGTCTCAACAGGATATAGCCCTCTCAGGGTCTCTGCACCTAGAAGAATTGCATCACTACCTGGGATGAAAGAAATATTATAAGAAAAATCTAGGAGATGAGGCCAAAAGAGGCATGTTTATCCCTACCACAAGTATTTATTGTATTCCATGTTGTTCAAGTAGGAATTAGAATATCAAATTAATATGACAGCAAGCCTGTCAAAAGAACAGAAGCTACCATCCAATACAGCGTTGGCAACATCCGTTGCCTCCGCACGAGTGGGTCGCAAGTTATCAGTCATACTGTCCACAACACGAGTTACCACAGCAGGTTTCCCAGCCATATTGCACTTGTGTACAGCTGCCTTCTGAAATAGAAACACCTGGTAAATTAACAGAATCTGGTTAGAACAAACAAAATCCATATTACATAACTGCATAAAGTCTCACAAGCAATTGAAAAAGGCAGCATGAAATGCAACATTAGACCCATCAGGCACTATTCAATCACACGTACATCATCAAATATATCATGAAACCAAGTATAATTCAATGAGAGGATTTCCTTTTTATGTGTCGTTGTCTTTGCTTCTTAAGTGGATTGCCTCTCTTCCTCTAGTAAAAATTCAATGCTCAACCTTTATATAGCATGAAAATGTAGGCCCACCTTTACTCTTCTCGATACAACTTTTCCATATTTATTCCCCATTGAAACTCCATTCTATCATTCAAGCTAGTAATTGATTATAGAAAATGTTTAACAATGAGCTAATATCAACGAATTAAAGTCAAACTCCGGCAATTGAAAAATTGATTTCCAGCATGGTCTTAAGCGCAACAACTATTTCTTCATGTAATAATGAGAAGAAAGTAAGAATTGAAGAGGACGTTTTGGCTGGCTTTGTCAGATTCATTCTCTGATGTAACTCACTGCATATAGAGCGAATGACACTGAAAAGCCTCAACAACTATCAAGGAGCAATGGTGTCCTCATTGAGAATTCTGCAAGCGGTAAGATGAAAGTTATCTAGGAACTAAGAGACAGGAAAGGAAGGAACTTACATTACACTATAAATAATTAGATGTTATCAAGATACTATTCAGGTGCCATTTTGTTCCTTTTTTGACCCAATAACACATAAAAGGTATATAACTGGCTCATTATATATTGCCTCAACATTTCAGAACATGTTCAGATATTATCGTGTGCATGGAGGCACATTGGTCATTTTCCCTGCCTGTCCAACATTGTTTGGCTTCTCTTTTTTCCCTTTCTTTCATCATTTCTTTTCTCTTCTTTTTCAACCTTGAGTCAAGGGTCTTCGGAAACAGCCTCTCTACTTTCACAAGGTAGGGGTAAGGTTTGCATACGCACCACCCTCCTCAGATAGGTATACTGTTGTTGCTTTTTCAACCTTTAATTTGAAGATCAAGTCGCAGAACATTTTTATGGAAGATTATAACATCTTTCTTAAATCAATAACATAAAGGAGTCATGTATTATCGCCCTCTCTAGGGAAGAGATCGCTGCAGATAAAACAGTGTGACATCTAAGCATCAATTAATTCACTAAAATTATCTGAAGGTACGCAATACATGTTAGTACTCTAAGTAAGAGAACACTGCCTCATGGATGTACATCAAACAGGATCCTGTATTTTCGCATAATCCACAATATCACGTTTCATCCCTAACATAAAATTCACTAAATCCACCCCAAAAGATTCTATGTGCCATGTGATGTTTAAATTGATAGATCATTTGAATGTCCACTAATGATATGCCACTCTAAAGAGGAGGCTGTTTATCATCATCAATAATATGTCACTAGAAAATTGAGGATAACTCACTGGACCTTCTCAGGTGGCAGATCTATCCCTAAATTTCCACGAGAGAGAATGATGCCATCAGCTTCTCTGAGAATCTCATCAAAGTTGCCCATTCCCTATAAGCAAATGCCAGGGAAATTTTATACAAACTACAATGTAAAATCAAAATTACAATGCCTTTTTTTAAATGAATAAATCCCAAAGTATTCAGCAGGTAACTAACCTCCACATTTTCTATCTTAGCAAAAATCTGTGTTTGATTCAGATCACCCAGCTTAGATAGAAATTCACGAGCCTGAACAAGAACATGAAGAACCACTAGATTGTTACAAGACATGCTTATTCACTTCAGAAGTGATTGCATAGGAGAAGCCAAGATCTTACATAGGTAAGGGACAAACTGTAATTAATAAAGTGGAAAGTAGAATTCTATAAAATGGCCTTACATGTCGAACATCTTCAGCATTTCGCGTGTATGACAGTGAAAGGATATCTATTTTGTTTCGAAAAGCCCAAGTGCTTATAACCTAAAAAAATTACAAGATATACAGCGAAAAGTTTACCGTTAGAGAGAATATCATATTTCTAAACGAAATTTGATTGTTTTTAAACTGTCAATATGGACCTTAACAAGTGAACAAATTGTCATTCCCAAAATAACTTTAAGTATTTGTTTTTTCGTACTGCCTACACAAAAATACTTGGAGTCTCTCAGACCAATTTGATGTGGCATAAACTTAGAGAGCATGAAGGACTGATTGCAAAATGATAGTCCTTGATATAGGTAACAACGGACCTTCTTATCTTTGTCAGTGAGAGTTGGCAACTCAATACGGATCTGGGAGACATGTAATGTGTACAAAGGTCCGGCCAAGGTGGCAGAATTTTTAATCAAGCAAACAACATCCTCTCCTTTCAGTTCTGTAACCTGCATTATGGAGAACCCTTGAGATCAGAATTAACTAGTCTAACATTGACCACATACGGAACATCTTTTTCACATTGATTTCCTGCATCAACAGGAAGTCTAAACGGAACGCCCATGCAACTCTAAAGAGTACCTACACTATGCTATTCACAAGTGAGAGCAAAGTGTCGTGCTGTAGCATTGGCTCTCTCCGTCTCTCTATCTTTCACACACAAAGAGACATGGGTGAGTGTGCATGCACACCTTATTTTGGTGTTGTTGTGTGTTGGTAGAGAGGACTGCACAGTAATGGCGCACAAAGTTTTCCCACATTTCTGAAACGAAATAAAAAGGATCGTCTCACTTGTACAAACATTTGTTTTTCAAGGCTGCCTCACCTCTAACCACACGGAGGTAGTCTCACTTCCCGTGAACAAGTACTGACCAATGAAAATAGTATCTCCTTTCTTCACTGACTGCAAAATCATGAAAATTTAGCATCAGAACGTATCACGGTTCATGCAAAGTGAATGCAAAAATAGGGACTAAAATCAATATGCTTCTACGTTTACAGTCCCAGATGTAATTTTCCAGCTATCACTCTAACTTTCAAGACTCAATTTTATTTTTGATACACTGTCATCCGTTGATTCCCCAGTTCTCCAGAAGCCTTGGCTTCTTTAGCCCTACATGTCTCTTGGCCACTAACCCCTGTGGATGACACCGCAACCTTGTTTTTGGGTCCACAATCCTAACCGCCATGCAAATTAATAGCTACTGTTTGCTGATGATCAAGTAAGGGATTGACTAACCGAAATTTCCCTGCACAAAAGTAAGAAGGTCCAATTTGAGAACTAACATGATGTGAATAGCACACCAGTCTAAAATCTCCACCTCCTGCTACCGTTCACCTGACAAGGATCGATTCAACCTCCATGTACTTTTATGCATGCAATGCTATAGGAAGCCTGGAGGTGCTGTTCCAATATTCCTCTAGAAAAGACATATTTTTGCCTTAGGGAAGTTACCTTTGATAGGCCACTAAAATTTATTGGTAGCAGATTTGGTGTAGCCTCTTTATCTTGATCAGGTGTCAGGACGACTAAGGAATCTTCTTGGAGTGAAATTGGGTGTTCATTCTTATTGACAACTTGTAATTCAGGACCACCAGTGTCTAGCATGACCTGTAAAGAGTAGGAGAATAGTTGGCCCATAACCAATTTTAGAAGTTATATATTCAGACATATAAAGAGAGAAACTCAAGTTGGTATGAATAGCAGAAGCAACAAGCTTACCGCACAGAGCTTCTTTGATTGTTTGATAGCTGCCCTTAGATTTTCCAATGTCTCTTGGTGATATTCAGCATCTCCCCATGAAAAGTCAAATCTTGCCACTAGTAAACACAAGAAGAGAAGTATTGGTTCAGTGGTGTCAATGTTCTTGATCAGCTTAGTTCCAGCCATTCAGCATCTTTCAAAAAGGAGCACACAAAGGACTACTACAAGCTTTTGGAAGAAACCATTTTAAATGTTATGGACCGAAGTTGTAAAACATACTTACACAACCAGGTCACTTATTAGGTAATTACAGGTAAATGTCTTGATAAATATTAATTGATAGTCTAATTAAAAAAAATGGTAACTAACCTGTTATCGCAGGTTAAAATTCACTAAATCGTTACACTATCAATATATATACCATAAATCTATTTCCACCATATTCTATCACTCAGTTAAACCTAGCCTGTTTGTCTACTTCATTCCCTATCCTGAATAAGATCAAACCATATTTGGTAGGATGCAAGTAGAAATTTTTGTTTACAAAGGTAAAACAGGTAAATTACTTGCGCAAAAATATTTTCCATAGTTTTACTTACTTTACAGCGACATTCTTTTATTTTTAAAAAAAAAAATGCAATAAAAAAAATCTCTATATATATTCAAATATATAAAATGCAGATGTGTTAGTGTAAGTCTCCCCTGGTTCGATGTCCGTTAGTTGCATTTTTGTTAGTTTTCTTTAGTTCCCCTTTTTTCTTGTTGACAAGTCACAGCATTTAGAGCCTTGGCACGATGGTAAAAGCTTCTGCAGTGTGAACCGGAGGTCACAGGTTCACACTGCGCAAATAGTCTCGTGCAAAAATGCAAGATAAGACCCAATCTGGTCCGCCCTTTCCCCCACTTACGCATAATACGAGGTTAGTACTCTACGTTGCCCTTTACAATAATTTCATGTTCTTTTCCAAACATATTCATTATAGTTACTCAAATGACCAATTTCACACTACACAGGCATCAACTCTGCCTCCATAGCTAGTAGTAAAATATGATATCTTACCAGACATTCCAGATTCAAGGCAACTAGAGATAATCTCCACCGAACGTGATTTCGGACCCAGCGTGCCGACAATCTTCGTCATTGCTGGAAAAAACGTCTGCACAAGCATCATTTAACAAATCAACAACAACATATCCAGTGTAAACCCTCAAGTAAGGTCTGAGTAGGATATTATATATTCAAACCTTACCCCTACCTTGGGAAGTGAAAAGGCTATTTCTCATAGAACCTTGGCTCCAAAAAAAAAAACATAACAAAGCAGTCCGGGAAAGGGAAAAGGAATGCCATAAATGAGGCCACGACAAAATACTAAGATAGCATGACAAAAGCATTCTGAAAAGAAAACAAAACACTATCTACAACAAACTAATATTATAATCAAAATACAAGGAATAATATATATTAATAGAAATCAAAGAACAAGAAACTACAAGTAATGCTGCAATTACTAGAAAAGTTAACTATTACTAGTTAAGTGAAGCCACAACAAAATACTAAGATAGCATGACAAAAGCATTCTAAAAATAAATAAAAACACAATCTACAACAAACTACTATTATAATCAAAATACAAGAAATAACATATATAGAGTAATAGAAATCGAAGAACAAGAAACTACATGTAGCATAGCAATTACTAGGAAAAGTCAAACAATTACTACTAAACTTTAACAGATTATAAATAACATACAGTAAGAGAAAACGAATAACAAAAAACTACAAAACTAATACTACAATTACTAGGAAAGTTAACAGATCATAAACCACAAATCAAACAGCAACACTTACTTCAAGCTCATAGCATCTGCAAGCACACATTACAAAAACAATTCTCCAACATAAAACCGCCACAACTAAAAAGCCTCATGAACAACAAACCTAAATCGACCATAATAATGATAAATCTACAGAGAATCAAACAAGTCAAATTCAAGTAGTACAATTTACTCACAGGCTTTGATGGCTCGAGAATCGAAGCCATCCGAATCGGCTCTTCAAGGAGCAAGTTCGTCGAGTGCATTTTTCCGGCAGCCGATCGGCAATGCAACTGCGGTGAGCAAACTCAGTTCAGAGAGAAAGTAGAATAATGGAGATTGCAGAAATGCTAAAAATAGTAAAAGAAACTGTAGCAAAAATGATTTTAGTAAGTGAGGCCGGGAAATAGATATATTTTTAAATAACTTTTCGATTTCTCAAAAGGCATTTCCTTTTTTTTTCATATAATTACTGCTGTCCTAATTTAAGTGAAAAAATATGTCATATAAATTGATCGAAAAAATAAAATTTAGTAATTTAATAGTTATTTATTCATCTCTTTCCATTATAAATTATAATAATTAATTATTTAAATTATTTATATAATTATAAACACAGAACACATTCTTTTGTTCTTTATATTAGAGCGGACATAAAATATGAAAAATAGAATTACCAAATAAAATTAAAAATTTTGATAATTTGATATTTGGTATGATATTTCAGAGAAAAATTTTAGAATTAAGTAATTTGAGTTTGAAAATGGTATAAGACATCAGTATCACTTGTTATATGGTTTACCAAATTATTTACTTAATAAACGTCATATATCAACATGTCAATTATTCATTTGTACAAGTTCAAAGAAAAATTTAGAGACTAAACATAAATATTCTAATATATATCTTTTAGTCGTGTCAATTTTTTTTCTTGATGTCTTCTTACTTATTGATTTTTTATTATATCGTGTATTCATATTGAAAAATAAAATAATTAAAATAATAGTATAAACTTTACAAGGTAATTAGCTAGAACTTCAATATGATATTACCAAATGTCATACTAAATCAAAGTTTAATTTACTAATTATCGAATTATTAAATCAAAATTAAATTAATATCTATTTTTAACTATCAATTATTAAATTATCAAATTCAAAATTTAAAAATTTTGAACTGAATATCAAACGTCCACAGAATAATAGTTTTACTTAATAATTATTTTTATGAAAATAATATAAATATTTTCCCCATGGCAATAGGTGTATTTTAATGGTGGTCACAGTCACCACTTGTCCACTATTGAGGACATCTTTTTGTCATAAGAAGTGTGGTCACAGAATTTTTGGACACGTATTAAAAGAAACTATTAAATATTTGACCATAAAATTTAATTGTTATTATTAAATAAAGCAAAAATAATATAATTGACATGTGATATGTATTTATATTATACAATTATAGTTTGAAAAAATTATAATTATAGTTATAGTTAAGATTTTGCTATTGTTAAAATTTTATTGTTTTTTTCCTCTCATCTCTTCCTCTCTCTTGCCTCGCTCCTTTCTCTCTTCAATTTCTTGCAATATACAGTTACAAATGTATATACCAACTGCATATATATAATTATTTTTACAGATATACATAGTCAATTCAGTAAATATATATATATAATTCACATCTCTCCACTCTCGTTCACCTCTCTCCTCACTCTCGCTCACCTCTCTTTCCAGATATATATATAAATATATATGTATATTAACTACATATACAATTATTTACATATATTCACATACAATTTGATGAATATACATATACAATTTGTCTCTCTCCTCCCCCTCTCGATCTCGCTCGCCTCTATCCTTCCCTCCAAGTCACATAGTCAAAGTTATATTGTGTAATTATGTAAAATATAGCTATTTAACCATATTGAGTTTCAAATCTAGGCTATTTATGAAAAAAATCCCCTTAAATAAATTAACTTGAAGTCATTACAATATCATTAATATAGTGGTTGGAGTTGCATTCACTTTACCATTTATTATTTGTTATTTATTTTGAAATCGACTAATTTGATATATCTTATAAATTTTATTTAGTAATTATGATTTTAGGCATAAGATTTAAATTTAAAATTTTAAATATGTAATATCAACTTTTAAATGTGATTAAATGACATACTCATAAGTATCAAATAGTTAGACGAAAATTATAATGTGTAAATCAATACTACGAGAATACATATAAAAAAATAATAATGCAATAACCATACACAAGATCTTATTGAATTCTTAGTTTGACGTAATACATATATATATTATTCAATTAAATTATTGATTCACTTTTAAATACAAAGATAATAGATAGTTATTACAACAACAACATTACCCCAATGCCTCAAAAGCTCCCGCCCATTGCGGGGTAAGGGGGGGTCGGATGTACGATAATAGATAGTTATTATGAAGATCTTTTTAAATTTTAATTCATGTATTATTACTAGGAATAATATTTGGGAAAACAAAAAGAAGCAACCGAATATTACATTATATAATTAGTTAATAATATCGATTTTTCTTTAAAGAAATCTCCTCCAATCCTAATTAAATACTACTCTTATATAGTATTTTTCTCAACAAAAAGATAATCCGAAAGAAATGTTTTTTTAAAATCTAAAAGAATTTCAATAGTCTCAGTTTGATCTGCGCTACATTTTTTAGGTTTAGAGACTCAATAGAAATTAAATGATTTTTTTAATTTTTCGTGTGTTAGCCCATCAATTATGATATTTTTTAAGTTAATTTTTTCGAGAATTTTCTACAAAATAGTCGATAATGACTTTGGAAAGAATTTTAATAGCCTTGATCTGATCCGCGTTGTATTTTTAATCATAGGGATCATTCAACGAGAATTAGGTAATTTTCTCTGTTTTGATTTGTGTAGCCTCGTGGATTTTTTGGTAGTATGACTTCTAATCAATTTTTTTCCTGAAAATTTTATAGAAATATTTGTGATGACACGAAAAAAAATTTCAATAGCCTTGATCTGATCCGATCCGTTGCATTTTTTTATCATTTAGAGGTCACTCAACAGGAATTACACAATTTTCTTAGTTTTTTGTGTGCGTCAGCTCATAATATTTTTGGTAGTATGACTTCTGATCATTTTTTTAATGAAAATTTTACAGAAACATTTGTAATAACGCGAAGAAGAATTCCAATAGCCTTTGGCTTGATCGACGCTGTATTTTTTTTAGCATTTAGCCATTTAATAGGAACTATGCTATATTTTATGTTTTCTGTGTGTTAGCCAATAAGTTTTTTTGGTGGTACAACTTTCAGTCAATTTTTTCGTGAAACCTTTACAAAATTATTTGTAATGACCTGGAAAAGAATTCAAATCTCTCGACCTAATTCACACTTTGTTTTTTTTTTTTTGTTTTTTTTTGCATTTATGGGTCACTCAACAAGAATTAATTGATTTTCTCTATTTCTCATGTGTATTAGCTAATGAATTTTTGGTGATATGACTTCCAATTAATTTTCCCAGAATCGTTCGTACTTAGAGAGATGAATTCCAATGGTCTCGGCCCAATTCACGCTTTGTTATTTAGTACCTAGGGGCCATTCTATCCGTACTATTTTTACAGAAACATTTTATTTTTCATATGTGTTACAGAAACATTCTATTTTTCATGTGTGTTAGCCCATAAATTTTTTAGTCGTATGACTTTTGATTAATTTTTTCAAAAAAAATTTATAGATTCATTCGTAATGACTTGAGAAAGAACCCCAAAGCCTTGGCCTTATCCGTACTGCATTTTTAGCATTTAGGGGCCACTTAGTGGGAATTAGGCTATTTTCTCAATTTTCCATGTGTGTTAACCCATAATTTACTTTGTAGTATCACTTTCAATTAATTTTTCTTCAAAACGTTTGTTGAGTCATTCGTAATGACCTGAGAAAGAATATCATTAGGCTCAGAATGATTTGCACTTCATATTTTAGCATTTAGGAGCAATTTTATAGGGTTTTAGATAATTTTCCCCGTTCTCATACGTCCACCTATGAACTTTTTGGTGATAGAATTTTGGTCAATTTTCTACTAAATTTTTACAAAATAATCTGTAATGACCCAGGCAAGAACATTAATAGTCATAGTTTGATTCGCGTTGTTTTCTAAAGAATTGATGAATCACTCAATAGGAATTAGGTGATTTTCTTCGTTTTTTTGTGTGTGTTGGTTTATGAATTTTTGGACGGTATGGCTTCTCTTCAGTATCCCTGCAAAGTATTTATAGAACTGTCAATAATGACCTGGAGAAGTATTCTAATAGCCTTAGTTTGATCCACGCAGCGTTTTTAAAAATTCAGCGACGACTCAATAGAAATTATACAATTTTCTCTATAATCGTTCATAATGATTGGATAAAAATTCCAATAGCTTCGGCGAAATCTACATTGTATTTTTTAGTATTTGGAAACTATAGTTATACCCTCAATTAGCTCAAGCAGGCATGTTGCCATGGTGCCTACTTGAGCAGCTTGAAACTCTCTCTTATATATTAAAAAAAAATAGAATGATAGCCCCCCCTAAGTCGATCAATATCAACAAGATGTCGTGATCGTTTAAACTTGATTTATTTTATCATATAAGAAAGTTGATTTCATGGATTATTTGATCAGTATACCTCCGATGCTGATAACATTGGGACCGTGATCATCTGTCTCCGATTTGTAGGCTAAAACACTAAAAATAAGACAAACAAATCAAAACAAATAAAATAACCATTGAAAAATTACATATCTATCCTCAAGCTCTTCAAGTACATACGTCGACTCAGTATCTGTTTGAGTAACTTGAAATTCCCTCCTAAATATTAGTAGATAAAATACTAAAAACAAAACAAATAAACTAAATAAATTAATTATTGAAAAGTTAAATATGTATCCCCAAATTATTACAGTAAGCATATGGACCTGACGCCTATCGTCAAAATCAAGGAATCATAAAAAAAATTTACAAATATATCATCAAATTGTTCCAGATATGTCGACACGATGCTTATTCCCTCTTTTATATGAGTAGGAAAACAGATATATATAGTAACTAACGCCATTCCGCAAAGTCAAAAACCTCCAAAAACTTAGCCATGGCGGACACAACCACCACCACAACAATCTCCGGCGACTCAATTCCGGTTCCCGATGACCAGCAAAGCAAACCCACGAACCCAATTATCTCATTTATCTCTAGTGTTCTTCAGCTCTTCAAACCGCCGCCACCCACTAAGAAGATTGAACCCATCGACCCCAAACCAATTGCTTCAGCTGAAGATGAGGATAAACCAGCTGTAGTGAAGTTTCCACGACAGGATTTGCCTTCTTTGAAGCTTGAATCAGAAGGGGCTGAACCCAATACAAACCCCATCGTTTTGTGGCAGGTATTCTGTTACTTACACTCTTTTCCATTTTGAAATGCCCCAAATACGTTTTTGTACGACTGTTACAAATTCCAATTCATTTCAATAACTAGTACTACATGATAGTGTAGAAGGATAGTAGGTCGAGGATTCTCATGCAATATCTTATTCTTAATTTTTACTATTACCTTGTTAGTTCAATTGCTTTGTTTATCATGATATTTTGCTGTCGTTATTTTCCTTTATATCCTGCTTTTCTTGAGCCGGCAATTTATCGGAAATGGCCTCTCTGCTCCCGCTAAGGTAAGGGTAAGGTCTGCATGTATCTTACGCCTCTCCAGACCTTTCTTGTGGGATGACACCGAGTATGTTATTTCGTTTGGTTTCATATCTAGCATTTTCTGCGATGAAGGTCTTTTGAAAACCACCTCTCTATCTCTATACATTTTACCCTAACCCCACTTGTGGGATTTTACTGGGTATGTTGTTGGTGTGTGTGTATTTGTCAAATTAACAATTTGATTTCTGTGTAGGACTAATCAAATTATTTTTGAGGAGATGTTCTTTTTGGATATGTAAGATACGAATTTTGATTCTTTCATGAAGCATATAGTTGGGTTATTCAATGTAGAGTATTATTCAGAAACAGGTGGTAAAGATGACTGCAAGGTTTGCTATTTAGAATTTGTGTATAGTGAAGGTGAACTATAGTTTTAAAATGTATTAATGGACAACTTTTCTGTTATTGGCTAAAAGAATAGTTTTGTAAATGGGAGGATGGATAATGGTGCAAGGTGATTAGAGACTGTTTGGGTGAATGCTGTCCAAGTCTTGAATTAACGAAAGTTATGTTAACTAGCTCAAACATACTTCAGTGAATTGAGGGGTGTAAACAATTCCTGTAAATTTGGGGTAAAACTTAATAACTCCAAAAATTATATATATAAAAAAAATCATTACCACTTTTAGTTTTTCAAATTTGAATTTCTCTCCTCTATTCATCTTCTCCTCCTCGTTCATTTGGTTGTGGAAAAAGATTTCCGTACCAATGGAGGGGATTCTGCAGTAAATCCAACAACGTCAATAATTACAACTTACTGAAGTTGTCCAACAAGCTCCAACACCAGTTATTGGACAACTATTGAAGTTGTTGTTATGTGGTCCCAAAGAGGAGTCTTTGTTGTTGTGAGATTTCTGTTATTGTGGGTTTAAAGACAGTGGCAGAAGCGGAGGCATATGAGATGGGAGGCAGGAGCTTTGTGTAAATAAAAAACTCTGGAGGCTTTCAGATACGTGTCATTTGTGACTTGTAGCAAAGAAAAAGAACTTGAGTCACTCTTCCTTGAAAAGAAGACTCAAAGCTCCCTATTAACATATCTAGTTGTTGAACAACAATGTAAGTAGTTGTCCTCTTGGAATCCTTACAACAACATCAATGACAGTTGTTATCCAACAACAACAATTGTTGTGGAACTACAATAGTTGTGTTGGTTGACTACTGAATTTTCTTTAACAACTTCATAGTTGCCTACAAGA
>JAPFFP010000008.1:2686070-2717362 GCA_026153255.1 Solanum medicagineum | reverse complement strand
TTTTAAACATAGGGGTCAGGCTGCGTACATCCGACCCCCCTTACCCCGCAATGGGCGGGAGCCTTTGAGGCATTGGGTAATGTTGTTGTAGACTCATTAGTAGTTGGTGGACAACTGCTGAATATATCCCAACATTCATTAGTAGTTGTAGGAAAACTACTTCAGTAAGTTAATGGATTTACTCCATGATCCTCTCCATATGTTTGAAAATCTCTTTCCACCTAAATAGAGGAGATTGGATGAGAAAAGAGAACGGCTTCGCTAGTTGTTGGGTTTCATTGGTTAGATTATCTTTTTACACATAAAATGATGATGATAAGGAGGAGGAAGAGGAGGAGGAGGAGGGGAAACTGAAGATGAAGAGAAGAGAAGCGAACAGAGGGGATTCAAATTTAAAATTTTGAAAAATTTAAAGTGGTTAATTGATTCTTTTAGGAATTTTCGGAGTTCTATCTCTACCCCGTAATTTTAGGAATTATAATCACACCCAATCCACTTAATTATGCTTTACAAGGTCAACAACACTCTTTTCTAATTCAAGACTTGGAGGGTCCTTTTGCCCCTAATAATCTCCACCACCTACAGTCGGCCATAGGGCACATCTGCACATGTATGTGGCTAGCTTGCCTTTATGATAACTCTTGTTTCGTGGATTGAATTTTGAAACTTACAGGAATGTAAGTGGAGGTAGTTGCCATTCTTAGCCTACTGGGAAATCCTTAAGTATTTGAAAGTCAAAACTAAATTTTGATTCTCTACCTTGTTCTGGGTATTTGCTTCTTTGTACTAGCATGCCTTTTACGAAGATGCTCTGCTTTTACTTCTCAGAGATAGAGAAGTGAGGGAGGTGCGCGTGCTATGAAGCTTTTGTACTAGCACCTCAACTATTTGGTTTGAGAGATCATATCAAAGCAAATTTATGGTAAGAGGATTTTTAGAGAGCTTATCTAGTGGCACTTTGTTCTATTTATTCTGATGATCAATGGATTATTTTCCATAAGAAAAAATGATTATTTCGTTGAGATTATGCCTTCACTTCTCAGAGATGGAGAATTGGAAGGAGACACCTCTTATCAGAAACCAACAATTTGCATGTGATACTAGTACTGGCCCATGCAACTTTGTTTTCTGAGAGATTGTGTCAAAAGAGGACTAGTGCTGAGGAGAAAGTATGCATTCTTACTGTCAGAAAAGTCTTCATGACATTCCATACCTGTTGGGAAATAGTTACTTTATAATATGTTTACAGTATTGGAAGTTACTTATATTCTCCAACCTTAAGCACCTTCCCAGAGCAGTTTACACTCTGCGGACCTAGAAAGAGAAAAGAACATTGTAATGATCGAGGTCTATAAGTACCTCAACTGATTAATCAGCTATTTGTCGTTGGTTCTTTGATTGAAAAAAAGTACTGCTGATATCATACATGGGGGAAAGAAGACAGACTAGGAGCAGCAGCTAGGTTAGAATACAAATAAAAGATATTAGTGTCAGATATTAAAAGGGGGGTTACTCGCTTCCCAGGACTACGGTGGAACCATCTATGACATCTATTGTTTGTTTCAGAACATTAGCCGTGTAATTTAGAAAGATGTAAATGAATTATCTAGTTGTGGATATATATACATCAATGAGAAAAGGATGATGTGAAAGCTTTGGATACAAGATTTTGTTATCTGATATCGATGCGATACCAGAGAACAAAAGAGGAGAAGTAGAGGATATTGACAGTTGAAGTGGTTATGGTAAGCTTTCCTTCTCCTGTATGTGTGGACACAACTTGTATATGCCTCTGGGTTGATCTATATCTGTCCTGATCTAACTTTGATGACCAAATTTCTAGATCTTATTTTTCGCTTTCTATTGGTGTAGTTCCAAGTTCTATTCGTCTTAATATATTGTAATGATGAGGAAATTAGTAGTTAGATGGATTGTGTAACAAAAAGAAAGGAAAAGGAGGAAATTGTAAATATTCATCTCTTTGACGAGCAAAAACATTAAGATTTTGCAATGACATTCAGGTTGATCCTCAAGATATAGTTCGCGGTATGCACTATTAACTTTACCCTCTCATCTACTTTTCTGTTTCTGCCTCTCTATTCCCGTTTTTAAGGATTTATTTCGAGGGAGTGTTTGGCTCAGAGATGATGTTTATCAATAGAATTGTTATGAGAAGTAATTGCATTGAAGAAACTACCATTTATATACCTTCAGAGTGGTCCGTATGGCTTTTAAATTTTAAGGTGATACAATTGTTCCTGATTTTTGATAAATCCAAGACTAAACAAGCAATCAATCCCTATACATGAAGCCAAACAACCGATCATGTTTTTTGAAATAAGGTGGAGGTCTTTTGCTTCTTTCTTAGACTTAGATTTTATTGTTGCATGTTGTTTCTTTTCCTTTCTATTATCATATTATCTGTTGTTGTTATTGGTATTCTCTACCGTATTTTCTTTTCCTACTCTTTTGATATGCTTTACTTGAATTGAGGGTTTCTATCAGAAATAACCTCGTTAACAATATAAGGTAAGGGTAAGGTTGCATACACACCACCCTTTCTAGGCTATACTTGTGAGATTTTCACTGGGTATGTTGTAGTTGCTGCTGCCTTTTCTATTCTACCACCTTAATCTTCTGCACTGTTTCTGAAATCAGGTTTATGCTATCGGAGGGTTCTTTGTGTTAAGGTGGGCATGGGCAAGATGGAAGGAGCGTCAGAACAGGAAGCCATCCGATGAAGAACCTCCTCCTAGTCAAGAGTAGCCTTTGTTCTGGAACACGTGAAGACGAGAGAAAACAAAGAATGACACTAGTGGAAACAGGATTATGACTTTATATGAGCCTTGTAAATTGTTGAACTCAGTTCTGGTTTTACAATACTAAATGCAAAAAACTCGAATCAAGCTTTGCATCAATGGAGCATCAGCACTATTTTGTCAACCTGTATTTCAGCCGTTCTTGATAAAGCAAGTGGATGTGTGCATGAGTTAATAAGCTCATATATTCATTCAACTTGATAAAGTTTCTTTTTGATGAAAAGATGGTACTCTTGACCACATTTTATTGGGAGGTTGGAATATCTTGAAGTCAATTTATTAGTTGCCTTCAAATACAGGTTGACCAAAGAAGAGAAATTGCATTACTGTAATTGTAGTTGAATCTCACAAGTAGGGTCTGAGAAGGATAAAATGTTACCATTACCCCATAGAGAGGAGCAATTTCCGGGAAACCGATGATATAGCACAAAATCTTTCCCCATATTAGTTTTGATTTACGTTCGGTTGCGAGCAGCATGATATCCCAACAATAGGAAAGGGTCCCTTCACTCTGTTCACAGTTAGCCGGAAAATGACACTTGCCTTCCACGTTTGTAATAAGGGAGAAGGCCCCAGCTACAAGCTCAAACAAACGTTAGGCAACAAAGAAGACAGATTGTACCACGAGGTTCTTGTTCAAAGACAAAATTTCCAACATAGAGATTCCAAAATTCTCACATGATTGATCTCGTGAACAACATAACCAAGCTGTGAACTCCAACAGCTTGTGTAAATGAACGACAAAACGTAACAGTTCATTTGATGCTGCTAGTTGTACACTTGTGGTCCACCATATACTCCCAAATCCCAATCAAAACAAACATGAGTAGATAAAAATCCAAGTTTCCAAGTATGATATGTGCAGGAAAGTGCAATGGCTCAGTGCAGAAACAATCAGTTCGAATTATTACTAAGACTGCAAAATCAACGGGTAGACAGCCCTAGTTTTTAAGCAGAAATGTACAACACTACTCACCATTAGAGGATGACCAAAGGAACCGTTTTATTCAGGACTCATAATTATTTGTCATTTACAAGAATGCAGAAAGAACCCCTACAGACACTATGGAGGAGGAACGCCTATATCATAATGTACATTTCAATTGTGTCTAAATAATCTGATGAGTCCTAAACATACAATATCAGTTCCAATCTTCTTCAAGTGAAATCCTCCGACATGTCAAAACTTTCAGATGGTCAGCATAGAAACTCAATCAGTTCTCCATGTACGGTTCCTGGGCCATCTCATCTAACAGAGACTAAGTTTTGATGGTCTGCATAGTAACTCAAAATCAGTTCTCCATGTACAGTTCCGGGGCCATCTCATCTAACAGAAACTATGTTTTAAAGCTGTGTACTCGCTGCTACTTGTCTAATTGCCTGTTGTAATTTTTGCCAAAAATAGAAATTGAACCTACTGCTTCCACTAAATTCCCAACTGTACAAAGAGATCTGACCAGATAAATGAAGTTTGATGCAAGAAAAGTGAGCTCGGTTGAAACCATCTTTGTTAAGATCCGAAATAACTCTCATATATAGAGAGCCGATCAAATGCATCAAAGTTGGCTTTGAAATCAACCAATTGGCTCTGAAACTGTGCACAACCAGCATTTGGGAACTGGCACTCTCCATCTCTAGTGTGCATCGGGCACAGGGATTCACAAACTCGGATGAGAGGATTGTCAGAAACATTATCTTCCACCAGTGAAACAGGTTCAGAGAGGTCTGCTTTCTCACTGTGGGATACTGAACCATTTATATCTTTTGTAAAAACTGAGCAGAGAGATCGCTGAGGGATTTCAGTTGGGCTCCTTTCGATGCCTACATTACAGTCTCCATCTGCTGTAAAGTAGACATTGAACCCCAAAGATTGTACTGCACGCTTTATAGTAGCAGTTTCTTTGCTTGCTCTTTTTACAGCATCCCTGGCAGAGGTGCTGGCAAGTTTCTCATTTCTCAGTTCTGCAACTAAGGACTCCACAGTGACACTTGCTTCATTGAGTCTTGTTTCTGCTGCTTCTTTGGCCTGTGTAAAAGTTGTTTTTAGACAGTTGATGAAGGAGTTATCGATCCACACCAAGTTCTAGCTTCAATTGACAAAATTAAGATGCAACAGTCGGGCAACAATGACAGGAAAGACTATAAAGAAGCTAGAAAGCCATGCATGTCAATTATGTAGGTTACATGTATCTTATACTAGACTCTATAGCAAAGTTATTGTTTTTCCATAATAGCTAATCTTCTCATGATGAAACTCTACAAGCCAAATTTGGTCAACCATTATAATTTGTCTGTCAACACTAAAATGTCATATTTAGGTTTCCATGCACTTTTCAGTTTCAAGCTGGAAACCTTCTTTTTTCCTTTTTGGAGAGGCCAGCGGAGAAAGGAGTCAGCAGAGGAAAAAAAGAGAGTTTACCTTTTGCAGCTCAGAGAATTTTCTTGTCAGCTTCCTGCATTCGGCCTCAACTTCCCCACCTTGTGCCTCTGAGGGGCAAGCCCAACGAAGGTGAAACTGAGGCCACACTGTTGGAGCTAAAGCTGCCGCTGGTGGAAGTAGAGGACCATTATGTTTCAGTGGGTCATAGAAGAGATTGTAATGCGCATGAGATCTTCCTTCAGCTGTCCTCAGTTCAGCTAAATACATCCACAGGCATCCACAAGCATCAGATATACCAGCTTGCTCTCTTTCCTTCTCGCTGAAATTTACAAAAGTCAGAGGAAGTTTCTTACTGTACCCAAAACCCAAAACCACTGAGGTTGTTTAGTTTCTTACTGTGCTTAATAGCTGTAAATCCTGATCATAAAAGTATAATAACCTACCCCCTGACCCCACCCTAAAAAAAATGAATGAAGAAAGAAAAGAAGAGATACAAAAGGGCTTTTTTTCATGTTAGATTAATATGGTAAAATTATTTTTTCTGAGTGTACGTACCGCATCTTGTCATTCTTGCACCATAATATAGGATAATTTTTAATGACCACACCCTTTTGTGTTGAATGAGAAACTAAGTTCTAAAATGATGTGATCAAACATGACCTTGGGGGATATTAAAGTCAATTACAAATACAACGCCTCAGTCTCAAGATAGTAGGGTTGGTCATATGAATCCTCTGTATCCATGTAGCTCCATTATACCTGTTCTAATCCAATATTTTAAGAATTAAATTCTCTAGCACTAGAAATTCTCCAAAAATTTTTATTGCCATACAAATCTTAAAAATTAAGTCTCTAGCACTAGAAATTCTCTACCTAATTGGACACATGGTAAAACAGTTTTACCATGTGTCAAATTACCAGGTTAGTGATTTGGCCCAATCAGGCGACTTTTAGATGAGTGGAATTACGCAGGTTAAAATGGACTGAGTTAGCAAATAGGCGGGTCACTAACCTGTCCAAACTCGCATGAGTTACGCGGGTCATGTTTTCATGAAATAACTGTCACCCCTACTAAAAAACCATTTTATTTCATTATTCTTCCGAATGTCCCTCTCCACGTGGCACACAAAGAGGTTATTTTCTAGACATTTATCTTTGTATAATTTACTTTTTCACTTGAACAAAAGAAACAAAAGAGAGCATAAAATTTTGAGAGAAAATGATATATCAAAACACAGGCCATGTAGAAACAACGAGAATCTCATGATAATGCAATAAGGAGCATGCACATACAAGCAACCTAATGTTCTAGTTCAAGTATCATGGCAGGTATGAGGACGCCTCAAAGCTAAACACCTCTTCAGGTTGTTAACTCTAATTCTATTCCCTTCTATCAGACTGGGATCTCATTCATCAAACAAGCACCTTAACTTCTAACTAAGTGCGAGTTCTTCTGTTTTTCAACAAAAAGCAATAGTACAAAATGAAAGTGCAAAATAAAAGTACTTCCAAAATGAGATCACCTGTTGCACAAAAAGTTTCCAAAACGACAAGAAAGCATGCAATCCAGAAGATCCACCAGAAAAGCCTGCATTATTGGAATTGAAAGATGGGAAGCTTTATTTTCTCTGGGGACATAATTTATCGGTTTACTGAAACATAATCTTTTTATTCATATTGGATATATCATGACCAATAGCAACACATACCGAAGAGAACTCAAAGGCAAAGGGATACATCCGTAACAACTGAGAAACACAATCAACCCACTGCATAGGGCATCCAAGTATATCAAGTTAGAGCTAAAAAATAAAAGAACCAATTAAGGGTTAATAGACGAAGCAGAAGCACGGGGCATGCAAAAAATTAACCCAAACAAACGATAGAACTTCCCGCTGTGCAGACTTATCGCCCAAAAGACATACCTGCAAAAAAATGGGAGAACTTTGGTTCTGTGCATGTGATGTATTTTGAGCTTGGGGTGAGGCTGCTCCCGATCCTTGTCGCATGGATGATAAAGGTAAACTCCCAGTCGAAGCCTGACGAGATAATTCAAATGGCATGTTGCCACTTCCAGATATACTGGGCATTCCCAGACGATCTGAAAATGGATGACCAAATGCAAGCCAATCTTTCTCTACAAGTGCCTGGATAGTAATAGGTCATTCGAGCAACTTAGAAAAGCTGTCCATACCAGGGGGTAGGAATGCCACAAAAACGTTAAATCCTTCTTCCCAGGCCAGAAAGACAGTACATTATCAGGAGTAAAATGACAGACCTTAGTGGTTTCATGAGGACGGAGTATTTTACGCTCCAAAAAGGTGACAAAAAGTAAGGCTACAAATGTAAATTCCAGGTAACATGTGCAGATTAGATCCAAACAAGCTGTCTCAGTACCTGAAACCCTCTAATTGTGCGATAATATGGGTCAAGTAGCAAGCTGGCAAGTGAGACCAATTGTGTTGTTCTATCCCATCCATCACTGCAAAATAAAACTCCAGCATTCAAAAAATAAGAATGCGAGCTACTCCCTTCAAATGCTTTCAGATGAAGATTTAGCTATACAATCAATTAAAATAAAATAAAGGTAAGATCAGAACACGTGAGCTTCATACTATAAATCACCTGTTGGACAAACAAATATGAGGTAGCAAAGTTTATTGGTAATTTGCAAACAAAAACCACAGATAAATGTGCATTTTCCCATTCGAGTAAAAAGGGAACTACACAAATATTTAAAACAAAACATTCTAAAAGCCACTGCCAAAATAATTGCATGCCACAAGTTATGTTGAACCACTTGTCAGTTGAAAGAGTTGTGGAAAACCTTCATTTGCAGGTTTGACCGACCACTAGTTTTGCTTTTCATCACTAGTCATGTTTTGACAAAATAAATTTATTAGATTTGACCTGTAAGATGCTATAGGTAATTTCCAATACTTTGAGAGAAGCATCAAGAGAATTACTACTGCTAAAAAGGTTGAAAAAGTAGAATAATCTCATAAGTTCTGCTATGAAAAAACAAACTTAACCCTTGATTAACCTCTGAACAAGAGATCAGTAGCTCCCCATAATGGCTCTTATGAGATCATCAATGCCATTGCGGGAGCGCTAGTGTATAACTTTTTTATTTCACAGAAGACATTCGTAATACTAATAAGCAAACAGTATTTACAAAGGGCAACTTAGACATACCATAATATTTATGAATTAATTAACAGAGTTATTAGAATTGATAGAAAGAAATTAAAGCAAGTAACTGTAATATTGTAGAACACAAGGGACGTCAGTGTGATGAAGCAAAACCTGAAGGGAGGTCTCTGCTAAATAGGACTAAAAGGCTCTTAGAAAAAGTAAGACCTAAAGTAAACGTATTATTGTGATTACAACTTAGTCCCAACCAATAAGAATATTACTGATAAAATATCCAAAGAGGAATCAGCAGAAACATGAATAGAAGGGACTCAAGCATTTAATAATGTTCTCCATTTAGACATTCATTGCCTTGTTTATAAGTATCATAATGCGTATAGAAGACAAGAAACCTGCAATGAACAAGCACTGAAGCTGATTCTAGTGCAACTCGTGCAGCAATCCAAGCAGAACCAGCCAGGACAGTTTGGACATGTATTAACCACCCAGTATCCCCCAGAGTAGAAACTGAAGCAGACATACTGCTGAGATTGCCTCCGCCCCAACTCCATCCACCATGCCTCTGCAAAAGCAGATAAACAATTGATAGCATTAGCTTAACATCACTGTCCCACCTTTGCTCATTCTCCTCCTGGCACCAAGTCCCCCCACATCCCAGAAAAAAGAGAGAAATTCACTGTGTCAGAAGGACAGATGCTCCCCATAAATTTTTCTTAGTTCCTTACCTATGAGGTATCTTCTGGTTGGGTCACTAAATACTGACGCCATAGATCATTATAAGAGAAGAAAAACGGGAAAATAGTACCAGATAAATTAGCGGCATACCAGGAAAGATGACGTTCCATCTGAAGAAGTAGTCCCATAAGTATCTACATATTCTCTAAGCCGACCAAAACTCTCCCTCATTGCATGTATATTATCGATGCCAAAGAAAACAATCTGAAAAGACATGCAAATCAAGCAACATAAGTCTCAAGAAAAAAAAGGGACAAATATACTAATCTGCTGCATTTTATATTTAGTTTTTTGACTGGAAATGGAGTTGAAGACACAAGAAAGATTTTTCACACACAGCTAAAAGTACTCTCAGATCATACGGTCTTAACCATGCCATGCCATGACATTTCTATGGCTACAAAAGGATGCCACTAAGGGTAAAATGAGATGCTTAAAGTTAAAAAGTTACCAAATATATGTCATTCTTTTGGGACAAACTAAAAAAGAGAGTGTGTCCATATATAATGGAACAAATGGAGTATTATGACGGAAACAGCAGCATAACAAGACAGCTCAAAACTTAAAACAGACCTCAGATTGAAAATAGTTTGCAGATGACTCTGATCCACCTCCCATTGCCCCATTTGCTAGAGCATTCTTCCTTGGCCTTGCATCAGCAATATATAGCTTCCTAAGAAGACAAATAAAGAACACATACAATTAATAAGAGATAGCCAGCTATGCTGTAGAACTCCACATGAGTGACTCATCAAAAGGGAACTATCTAAAAAGAATTCAGTAACAGGAAGAGAAACAAGAATCAAAGTATTTTTATGACCTGATCAGGAAAGAATTGAAAGAAATTCATACCTAGTCACACACCAATAAATTTACTTGTAAGCCTTAAGAACAAAAATTAATCACGAAGACATCTAGAAGTTAAGTGCTTCCTTCTTTTTTTTTCTTTTGGAGAATGGTAACTAGAAGTTAAGTGATTCAAAAAGGGAAGAAGTAAAAGGAAAACCTTCGTTTCTCTCCAGCAATTTGAGTACAGAGTGCAGCAACTAGATTCTCATCAGCATTGCTGCAGAAAAGAACACATAAATTTCTTTCTAAAATTAGCTCAAGGAAACAGAGATCACTACAAATCTTTAACAGCCTGCTTATTTTTCATCAGAACAAATCTAATATAAAAAATTCATAAAAAAAAGGAATCATATAATTTTGAATAACCTTCTCATATTCATCATGAGTCCAACTAGAGGTTGAGAAGATCGTGCAAGAACAGCCCCAGTTCCTAACAGATGCAAAACATAAGCAATGGCCTAACAAGATCAATTTAAATGAGAACAAAGAACAACATTAAGGCACACCTCTATCACACCATGTTATGGATGGAAGCCTACACCGTGCACGGAATGTACAAGCCTGCAGCACTTTGTCATCACTAAAGTACGCGGAACAAGAAGTCATTAGGGAAATACCATAATAATAATCACTTAACCCAAGAAATGTGGCAGAACAAAAGACAAAACTTTACCTTATGGACTTTGGTAAGAGTAGAGCAAATGGATAAGTAGGGGACATTGTGTAATTAGAGTTGACACTGCTAATACGCCACCACTCATTTGAGAGTGTGAATGCCCCATCTTCAATAGCACGGATAGAAGCTTGATAAAACCCCATTCCAAGAAGTCGGGAATACTCATTCAACAACCTTACTTTGGGATTTGTGTTACTAAACCTGGACGGGCCACCAGCAAATGCATATAGATCCCATAACCTTGCAGGCCTTGTACACCGCAACAATGCATCATATACAGCACGCCTCTGGGAAACCACAAGAAGAGCTTGTGAGCAAAATGTGTGCAGTTGTTTTGGCAGAAGTTAGGACAAGCTTGTGAAGTAAAGAGTCCACATGACTTTGTTATGCCAAACATAGAAGTATCAGATTATTGTCCAGTTTCAGCTAACATTAGTCCTACTATGCATCAATGCATTTTAATAGTATATATGGAGGTTTTAACAACTACTAAAGCCAACACAAGTGAGATAAGGTCCTCAACAAATACCCTTTCATCCTGCATAAGTTTTCTTTTTGGAGCAGATCTGGTGGCAGCTATCACCGAAGTTAAAATAGTAACTCAACATTACTACACGTGAAACAAGAGAAAAAGAAAGGAAGAACTCGTAATGAATGTACACTTTTTTGGTAAAAGTAATTAATTAATAAGCAGCAACAAGCAAATACTTTAAAATATTACTTCTAAGAATGTTGGTTACAAACATACGATAGGATTTTATAAACAGAATTTCTTTAAAACAAAGAAATTACGGGGAACGGTTCCTGAATAAAATGGTTCAATAATTATCAAAATTATAATACAACCATTATGAAATACACAATACAACTAACCTAGAGCATCTCAGCGTCCTATACAACTCTGATAAACACCCTCGAGCTATTTCCTGGCAAGCACATTCATTCTAGTTTGTTTGACGTCATTTTTAAGATGGGACAATGCCCGAAGAATGGAAGTGGAGTACAATGGTTCCGTTGTACAAGAACAAGGATGATATCCAAAACTGCAACAAATACAGGGATATCATTTCTTGGAATATGAATTTTTTGTAAATACAAAGTTACCCTTATTTCAAAAAAAAAATACGGGGATATAAAGTTGCTAAGCCGCTAAAAGTTTGAGAGAGAATGGTGGAGATGAGGGAGAGGAGGGTTGGAGGAATATCAGGAAAGGAAGAACAACTTACATATCGTGTTCATATTGACCTTAAAAAGGCTTCAAGTCTCACACCGTGCAAAAGGAAACCTAGTTTTTAAGTGGAGAAGGGTAGAGGTGCGGGCCCATTATCCATTGAGTTTAGAGGATTATCATTGGCCCAGGGGCAAGCTACAAAGGGGTTTCTCGATTGTCAAAGAAAAGTTTCGAGAGAAGTCCTCCAGAGATGCCTGGAGGAGGCTAGAGGTGTACCACTGACTTACATTAAGGCGATAAGGACAACTATAATAGAGCAAAAACTCAAATAAGAACAGTGGAATGAGATGCAAAGCACTTCTCGTTTGAGAAAGGGTTGCACCAGGGATCAATTCTTAACCCGTTTTTGTTTGCCTCGGTGATGAATGAATCGTGTGATACATTCAAAACGAGGTGCTTCAGTGTATGTTATTCGTGGATAACATAGTATTGACTGAAAAACACACAACAGAGTTAATAATAGGCTGGAGGTATGGAGACAAACTCTGGAGTCCAAAGGGTTTAGGTTGAGAGCATCAAAACAAAGTATTTGGAGTGCTAATTCAATGATGCAATGCACTAGGAAGGCATGGAAGTGAAGCTCGACACACGTGCGATTCACAAAGAAAATAATTTCAAGTGTCTTGGGTCTATAATTTAGGAAACAGGGAACATCGATGATGATATCATACATCATATAAGTGTGATATGGAGGCTTGCCTCCGGAGTCTTGTGTTAAAAGGTACCACCAAAATTTAAAAGCTTTATAGACTGGTGGTTAGGTTGACGTCGTTGTATGGGACAGAGTGTTGGCCAGTCAAGAATTCCCACATTCAAAAATTAAATATTGCGGAAATGATGATGCCGAAATGAATGTGTGGGCATACTAAGAGCAATAAGATTAAAAGCGAGGTTATTCGGGCTAAGGTAGGAGTGGCCTCCGTAGTGGACAAGATGAGGGAAGCAAGAATAAGATGATTGGATATGTGAAAGGAAATGGACAAACGCTCCAGTGAGGAAGTGCGAGAGGTTGGATGAAGTAGGTCGAGAAAAGGCAGAAGTAAGCGAAAGAAGCATCTGGGCGAGGTGATTAGACATGACATGACACAACTTTATATTACCAAAAGACATAACCTTAGATAGGAGGGTGTGGCGGCGACGTATTAGAGTAGAACGTTAGTAGGTAGCAGAGTGTTCTCTTGATTATCGAGGGTTCATACATGTTGGGGTATGTCGTTGTACGAGCCGTACTCCTGTAATTCTTGCTTTTAATATCTATTATCATCTGTTTATTGTATTTCAATTATTGCACTATTTTGTAATTCTTCTTATTCTTTTTTGATAGGCTTTGTACTACTTCACTTATAATGTTATATTTTCTTCATTGTTATTCATCTTCATTATACTTGAATTTAATGCACTCGAACTGAGGGTCCTTTGAAAACAGACTCACCACCTCCCTAAAGTAGTGTAAGTCTTGCGTACTCTTACCCTCCCTAGACCACGACCACCACCATAGCAACCCAATGAATCCTACTAAGTTGGGTTCGAGGAAGGTAAAGTATACGCGACTTATCACTACCTCGTAAAAGTAGAAAGTCTGCTCTCAAATGACTCTCTGCTGAAGTGCATCAAATCCAAGTAAGGAAGGAGAACAGATTGAAAAAAGCATAGTCGTAAACAAGAAAAGCAGTGTAAAGTCTTCAAGAAAGAAACAATAACAAAATAGTATGATAACCGAAACATAATAAACAACATATGCAAAGAACTACAAGAGTACAACTAGTACTAAGACATGCACTAACAAGCTTAGGCTGATGCAAGACAACACTCTATTCCTAAAAACCTTCTAACCTAATAAGTGACCTCCACTCCTTCCTATCTAGAGTCATGTCTTCCGTAATATGAACTTGTGCCTATGTTCTATCTAGTCACCTCTCTCCAATACTTCGGTGTACCTCTACCCCTCTAGGACCCCCAGAGGACCCCTTACAACAAGCCTTTCACACCTCCTCACTAGGCGTTAGTGCACCTCCTTTGCACATGCTCAAAACCATCTTAGTCTCGCTTCTCTCATCTTTTCTGCCACAAAGGCCACTCCCATATTCTCCCGGTTAACCTCATTCCTGATCTTGTAGCTCCTGAAATGTCCACGTCCATCTCAACATTTTCGTATCAGCAAAATGAATTTTTTGAACATATGAGTTCTTGACTGGCCTGAACTCCACCCCGGACCCCGCGTGTGGGATTTCACTAAATATGTTGTCGTTGATTGACTAAATTTTGTATGCTAGGCTGACTTAATGACAAGATGATCTGGTAATGTGGACCAGTAACCACATAAATTGAAATTGACTCGACATATTGGCTGGCATGGAATACTTGTTACATCAATGTAAACTAGAGACTTGACATGTCAGCTTATGTGGATGCTGACTTCACCAATCACATAACACAGACCAATGGTGTGGCCGGATGATGTCATGGCAATGATTAGTAGCTGTTGCTGACTTTATTGGTCGGGTCAGCTTACATGGACTTACCGTAAGACAAGTTAGTTAAAATCAATTCTTAACTTGACATGTCAGGTGATGTGGATGTAATGGTTAAAGCAATAAAGTGAAATGTATTGTTTTTGTAATAGAGAGGACATGACAGGGATAGGGATGATGTGCTGCATGGCTAATAGAAACTTGACATGCCAGGCACTTTCACGTACTTGCAGCCGGAACTAAAGACCTGAAGCCGCATAAGCATAGGATCTCCGACAAGATTTCACCATTGTGTGTATTGACACAAAATTCTTGCATGTCAAAATCGGTGGAATAGAGAAAAAGAACAAAGACATAAGACCTGAGTTTGTTTTTCGTTTTTTAGAATGAAGATCACTAAGGAAAGAATCAAGGAAAAGTGAACAAACTCGACTTCAATATGACAATATAAAAAATTACTGTAAGGGACAAAGCATAAACAAGGAACAACATATGTGATGAGAATTTATGTATTTTCACAACTAAGTAACTGACAGGACACTTAATAAGTACCTCTAAATTTTATAAACCCCAGGTACTGTTGAAAGGACAATAAAGTAGAGAAAGAACTCATACTGAACTGGTTACGAATAATACAAAGGCGAGTCATTGTACAGAAGGTCATCACGAAATATTTCTTCCCAAATGAGGAAAGTTACCAGTAATTAGTAAAGTTGCTATTTATTGTCTTTCTAATTAAGTATTACCGGTAATTAGTGAAGTTGCTATCTATTGTCTTTCTAATTAAGCACCAACATTTTATTTATTTATTTATTTATTTTTTGAGAAAAAGGTAACTTTGTATTCACAAAAGGCTCATCTACAACAGATGAAGCAGAACATTGTACAATCCACACATGGTGTGCGCTCTTCCTCAGTGAGGACTACGCAACAAAACAAGACACTACAAGTTACCAATGAAGTCAACTATGTCTACTGTATTCCCTACCATATCATGTTTACTCCAAAAATAAAGTAAACTAAGTCATTGGACTCTAATCTTCTGGCTGTTGGTCCCTTTGCCCTCAAAGCATCTTAAATTTCTCTCCTTCCACTGTCCACCAGACACAAGCTGGGATGGATCTACACCAGTCTTCAGTGGCTCCTCTGCTGCCAACACCTTTCCAGCAGTTGAGTAAATCCATAGAAGACTTAGGCATTACCCAACTGACTCCAAGGATACAGAGGAACATGTTCCAAGATTTGTTTAACATCACACTACCAAATAAACCAGAGATGTACAAAGAATCTGGGTATTTCTAACTGTTGCAGCAATCCTTAACTCATTATATTTTCAAATTCTCTTCACTCACTTTTCCACCTGAGTTTCTCAGGGCATTGTACTTGGTGAAACACACATCATATCAGTAATAGTAAACAAAATTTATTCAAGAGGACAAAAACTCAAACACGCAGTCAAGAAGAGAAATTGGAAACTCTCATGCTATTGTTGAAGAACTCCGTCTGCAAGTTCAATCCACATAAAGCAGCTGGAATTTCATGGACTCCCCCCCCCCCCTCCCCCTTAACACACACACACACAGAGAGCCACAAAGAATAGATAACAAAGCAAATATATTAATGAACAGATCATCTTAATGAAGCCTAAAGCATCTACAGAAGAAAAAAGAGATAAAATCAGCACATGGGTTCTCATGCGCTCACCTGCTTGGTTCGAGCACGAAAACCAAAGACGATGATTCTTATATCTTTGCCTGAAAAAGTACATGAATTTAATTACCCTTTTCGGAATATCTTACAATAACATATTCTCCAAGGATGAAGACAATGACTTCATGTAATGACATACCGATGATCTGAAGCAATCGCTGTGATCCAGTCTTTTCAGGCTGACGTGGACCCGATGGAAGCTTCACAACCTGGGTAGCAGTAAAAGAAAGAATTATAGCCAGACTAGACCAACATAGGAAAGGGTTACATATTACTGATTGTAGAATGGGCTGTGAAAGACCAAGGTTCAAATTTATGTGTGTGTGTGGTGGTGGTGGTGGGGGGGGGGGGAAGCTAGGTGATTTCTCCCCATAAAGCTAAACTTCTGTAAAAACATATATGTGGTAGACTAATTGAAGTGTGAAAAAGTTGACCGGACACCAGCTTTATCCCAAAATAAAAAGAGAGAGAGAGAGATACAATATAACTGTTAGATACTGGATTATAAGATGAAACAAAAGCAAACCTACAATTTTCTGGAACTTTTCAATGGTTGCCAGCGGTATTGTGCCAATTGCAATGATATCTCTAGACCCTTCACTCTAGATAATACAAAGAGAAACAACATTCAATTCAGTACAAAATAGAAGAAAGCAGAAGAAGGTATGAAGAAAATTGCGTAACTGCAAAAACATTTAACGTAAGTCATGTATGTCACCAAGTATGCAGCATGCATGCCAAAAGTACTCGAGGCAGTTTGGAAAGCAAATTTTAAGAGTAAACCAAGATCTCTCAATGGTCTCAGCAGGAATTTTGAAACTACCACCAACACCACAGAATGTCAAAATACCATCTGAACATCACAAGACACACACCCCAACAAGCCAAATCACCAACACCACAAACAGGAAAATAGTCTCATTGGCAAGAGGGTAGAAACATCTCCATTAGGATACATCTTGAAACCTCTGTTTGCAGTCTTATTTCAAGACAATATTTCTGAAATTACCAGCAAAAAGAAACTGCCCTTGCCTAGATTTCCAGGAAAATTGGAGAATTATTTTCTGAAACAAACAAGCAGGCCAAGAGGCAGGCAATCTTATGGGCTCGGCTATTTGAAATTCATGTCAAGTTCATGCACATTAGTCTTGATACAGTTACGGGTCGTTTGGTACAGGAGGACTAAATAATCATGGGACTAACTTATCTCATCAGGGAGATGACATAAAATAATCCCAAGTTGGATGGGATGAGTGAGAATATCCCAGGACAAAATTTATCGTGCATTTGGTAGGTGGTATATAAAGCATCCTAGGACAAATTTATACCGTCTACCAAACAAAATATAAATTTGATCCAGATTTAATCTCGGGATATCCCACCTTATCCCCCATACGGAATGACCCCTAAGGAATTGATTATCTATCCTTAGGTCAGCTAGAGGTCCAAGCCACTTTTCATGAGCTTGCCCTTTTCTTAAAGGAGCCAAATGAGCTCGTGACTAGTGTGCTGTTCTTATTCATATTCTGCTTTCAACCTCCTCGTCTTTGTAAGTATGTTCTCAAGTCTTCATCTCTTCGCATTGCTGCAATTAGATTAGCTTCTGATTCGACTATTCTTCTTTGTCTTCTGCTCTCTCTGTCTCAAACTCCTTTTCTTTCCCTTTTTCTAGAAGCCTCTTCATTATCTTACTTACTTCTTTGTTTGCAGGAGCTAAAATTGCTTTTTTCCTGACTGACAATGACATGTGTGCTACTTTGGGACCATTATATGCAGACATTAGGTCATATCCTTGGGTGTATAGAAAGGCTAAGATAACTGACAGCTAGTCCTGCTTGACCCCAGAGAAAGCTTCAGAAATCAAGAAACTTCTTTAATGTCTTTTTTTGATTTCCTTTTTCTATTTGGAGGTAAAATCTATGGTCAATCATGTAAGTACTGCAAACAAGCAATCCTGAACATGAAGACATAAGATAGACAACCAATGAAAAGTTGGTGCGTCAAGACAGAGAGGAACCGCAGATGCTTTAATGGGTTATCAACTCCTCGTCATATTCTTAAAGTTAGATGTCCTTTATGGTTATATAGCCTATAGTCTATGTTGCTCGGACTCTTCAAAAATGTCGGTGAGTGCATGTCGGATGCTCCAAAAGTAGTGCATTTTGGAGTATACAACACAGGTGCGGTAACAACTTTGGAGAGTTCGAGCAATGTAGTATACAGTTAGCAGATTTAGTAGACCCTGTAGATAGACCTATTAACTTTTCGGATTTTGTCAGCTCTTTTGCTAGCTTAGCACTTTTTGTACCAAGCTCACTTTATACCAAGCTCACTTTACTTCCCTCTTTTGTAGGTATTGCATCTTGATGCCGATTATATAAAATCTTTACTTCATCAAAAAAAAAAAGGTAACTACATCGCATTAAGTTGACGCACTGTAGAGAAAAAGAAGATAAAGATATTTTTTTAAAAATCAAGGCGCATGCATCCAAAATATAGATAGATAAGACATAAGAATTTCCAAATTTTAACAATCTAAATACCTCATCAGTATGGGTATCACGATTCACGTTAGACCTTCGGATATTATTGCCTTATAAATCATACAATATTATACAACAATAACAAATCCAATGTAATCCCACAAGCAAGCGCAAGGATAGTGTATACGCAACCTTACCCCTACCTTGTGAAGGTAGAGAGGATGTTTCTGACATTATAATATTATATAAAATGAATTTGCACTATGTGAGGACAATTTCACTAGCATAGATTTACAAAAGAGAACTTCCATAACCAGAATGCATGCAAATATAGGATCTTGGCCATATACACCAGCAGATATAAAATATGAGAACCGCATGCATTACTTACCAAGAAAAGGAGGCGAAAATTAGTAACGTATAAGGTTCCAGCCTCATCAGTGTTGACAAGAACTACCCCATAACCCTGGAAAAAATCAGCTAACCTTGAGACTTTGTGTCAACTCAAAATTGTGGTAACTGAAGAGAACAGAAACTAATGAAAGCCTCTATGGGATCAAGTTGAGGATTTAGTAGAGGCATTTTATCAATAACTTAATAAGAATTTGTTCCAAGACAATACATCTTCATGATCTAGGTAAACCCTATTAAGAAGCTCATGAGGAGATAAATAACCAAACAATCATAAGAAAGAATCAAACAAGATATTCAGTAGCTATCAATGAAATCAACATATAAACTAATTTAAAAAAAAATTAAACACCCTCAGCAGCCAGCATCCTGCCTTCCCAATAAATCAGGAAAAATATTAAATAGAAGTGTATGTGAGGTGAATCATATTTTGTATTTTATGCATTAGATAATAATGCTTCTAAAGATAGAAAATTCAGAAATAAACTGTCAGCATCTTGTTTGAAACAACAAGCTGAGGTCTTCACTGACTTCCTTCATGGTTTCTCATTAAATGCAAGGCCTTTGGATTTGGAAGGATGAAATATTGCTCAATCACTACTTACCCTTAAACATAATTTACTAAAGGTAGACTTAATTTTACATAATTGGCTAAATATACTTCAAGAGGCATCAATTAAAATATAATAATTTCTTTTATTGATAATGATTAAAATATAAAAATTTCTTAAGCTGAAGAGAATCTGAAAGGCTCAGAATCATCAAAGATTTCAGCAAAACAAAAAAGGAAGAAAGAATAGTTCAATCACATCCTTGTCCAAAAGCTACAGATACAAGTCAATAACTAAATCGAAAAAGAAAAAGAATAATGGTTAGGCCCTTGGAATCTTACCTAGAGCACGTTTGGATTGGCTTATTTTAAGTGCTTAAGCTAAAATAGCTTTTAAGCACTTCTAGAATGTTTGGGTGAGTTAAAAAAGTGCTTATAAGTATTCAGTTTTAAGTTAAAATGTTAAAAATAAGCAAAAGTCATAAGTTAAAATTTCTAACTTATGACTTTTGACCTACAAGTCAAAAATGAAAAGTCAATCCAAGCAGGCTCGAGTAAAAGGCAGCTTTTTTAGTTAAAGTTAGGAGACCAGTTCCTACGTGGGACTGGAATAAAAGCTTCTAAGATCAGAACCCCTCACCTAAGTACTAAGTTCCCTTGGAAGGAGATGCCGCCTTCTAGGAAAAGTTAAAGCTAAGCCGCTATTCTCAATCGCTACTTAATCCAATCCAAAAATCACAGGGACACATTCACAATTCATAAGGTGGTTGGTTAATCGTAGTAAACCCTTTAAAGTACCTCAAAACTTAGGTGAACTGTCAACTTTTAACAAAGATCACACACCTAGCCAACCATACAAACATCTTTGTTAATCTCCAAATTGCTCCATTTTTGGTTGTATAACATACGTTTTCTGTATTTGATAAATCCCTATATTTGCAACTAAGGACCAGATTTTATTTTTCAATAATAAGAAACATAGAGAGATATGGAACCCCCACCCCGACCCCCAAAGGAAACAACATATCATCTGCATATGATACTTTATTTTCTGTAAGCAGTTAAGAAATGAGAAAGCTTCAAATGCAACAGAGTTTAGACCAATTTTATACCCTAAAAGGCAAAAGAGGGTAGCTTGCCTACAAGCATTCTTAAGTTAGCTCACATCACCTCATACCACGATAAACATGTTTTCTTGCATCTCGGAATTATCTAAATCATGATCAGAAATGCTCAGAGTATATGTAGAGAGTGTGAAAAGACACACTCAAATTTAGTGCCTGACAATCACATTACAGTAAAACTAACTACTTTCAGCATCCAATACATAACATGGGGAATGTTAATCCAATTCCTCAAAGTTGAGATTCAAAGAACCACCACTCTGGATATCATTCTTTCAAGCCACACTTTTTTGAAGCGCATGCGCCTCCTCCATTTCATCACTTCACTGCGTTTTTTAATAACACTACAAATTACCCTATAATCATTTCCTCGCAAATTTATTTACAAAAGAATCATCCGTATTCTGTACTATAATTACACAGGAATAATCACTAGAGTCCTCATTTCATTGTCTGGGAACACAAACATTGAAAATGCACTACACACATACACACACAACAATAACATAACCAGTGAGACCCCGAAAGTGGGTCAGGAGGATAAAATATAGGCAGACTTACCACTGAGCGATATAGAGAGGCTGTTTACAGGAAAAAAACAGATATAGCATTACCTCTACTATAACATGCTCGTCTTCCAACAAAAACTGTTTAACTCCAGCAGGAATCGACCTCGAAACAGGCTGCACGTATCAATCACCCAAAAAAAATCAAATTCCGCATTCGATTAAAAAAATGTAAGCAGGAATCAACACACATTAATGGAATTCATCAACTGAATTGAAATACAAAAAACCCTAAGAGAAGTAAAATTAATTACATCGATTTTGGTCCATTCAATGGCATCCCAGCTACCGGCACCTTCAATTTTGTCGGACTCACAGAGTCGGGTTTCCGGCTCACGGAGTGACGAGGATCGCGCCGACCGACTCCGATACATGACTGTGGGCGGCGACTCGAGTACGGCGGTGGTTGATTTTTTTTGGATTTTTTTTTATAGCATTCGAAGAAGAAAATGGAAGGAAAAAAAACAGAGAGCTATCTCTCGGTGAACCAAAAGAAAATGAGAGAATTTTTGCCTTTTTATATTTTATTTTGGGTAACATTTTTGGAAAAGACACCTGTGAAACCAGTGGGCTCCATCTGACGTGGAATATAGTTCTTGTTTTTATAAATATTGAACAAAATTACTCCTTCCGTTTATTTTACTTGTCACTATTGCACTTGTAGAGGTCAAATTATATAAACTTTGACTAACATTTTAATATGTATTTTTTCATCATATTAATATGAGAAGGATTGCAACTTATAGCATTTTTCTTATAGTTTTCAACTATGTAAATTTTATATTTCAAATATTCAATTTAGGCTTGAAATTTAGTCAAATTGACCTCAAAAAATGAAACAGTAACGAGTAAAAGTGAACAGAAGGATAAATTTGTTAAAATCTTTTACACTTTGTTTGAAGTTGCATATTTAATAATGTATAGTGTCCTTTTATTTTGATGAATGTAATTTTGAATAGATTGTAATTTTTTATTGTTGTAGAATATTATATATGAATAATTTGAAAAATAAATTTATATAAAAAATTGTAAAGAGTAGATCGATCCAACAATTTACTTATTTTAAAATAAATGAAATAATAAATAAAGATCGTGTGAGAAATGACGACGACATACACAAAATGAATTTTTTCTTTTATTATATAATAATAAATTTAACGAACAATATGATAAAATATAAATAATAATTAAAATAAATATTATATTTAAATTAACAATACAATTATTGAATATTTAACAACAATCCAAATTTTGCTAGGGAAGAAATTATAAGATTATTAAAAAAAGAAATGCATTAACCTTATTTCCTTTTTCTCGTAGATTATTAAAAAAAAGAAATTCATTAACCTTATTTCCTTTTTCTCATAGATTATTAATTATTAAAAAAGAAATTCATTAATCTTATTTCCTTTTTCTCATAGATTATTAATTATAGTTAGTTACTATCAAACTACTGCTAATTGGATTAATTGCCCACTACATTTGTTGGTATAATACACCTGAGTCAAGATTATTTTAATAATTGATTATTATCACAAATTAATTATTATTGTGGATTGATAGTTCTTATCCTTTTCTTTTTTTTAATTCTTCAGTAGTTGACTTGAATAGATCAAACTAAAAAAGGAAAAAAAAATAGACTTATGTCAAAAAAATTTAAAAAGTGTTTTACATGCCAAAAATCTAAAAATAAAGCTTTTCTGTTAACTCTTTTTTTCTTCAATCATAAAAAGTATCAATTACTTGTTTTTTCCCGCATATCGATCAGTTTGGTTCAAAGTTTATTGATTCGACTTATCGATTATTAATTTATATATATATGTTAATAAGATGTTAACGTATCGGTTATTGATTGTTATCGATTCGATTATTGATTCAATCGTTAAAATTTGACACAAAATTTTCTTTATTAAAAATTGCTTAGAAATAAAGTGACAAACCAAATAAACCATACACATGAGTTGACAATTGCATTTTGCTCAAAAGCAAACATTATTGCATTGTAGAATAACTTAGAATTTGAAATGGTCAAAAATAAAAGTATAAAATTGCCAAGGGTTTTATATACCTAATGGTACAAATATAATTATATAATTTATTATCAGGTTATCAATTAACCCATTAAGAAAAAACTAAAAGAGTTAAGAACCAATAATTCAATAATTAAAAAAATTTAAACTGTTATCGAAATTGCCAAACCAATAACCCATTATCGATAGTTATCGGTTCGGATATTCGATTTTAAACAACCCTAATTGACACAGTAAGCCCGTGTAATAAGCTTGATCAAAAAAGCATATGAAGGATTTCTGCTTAATCAATTCGACCATCTAGCCGGAGCTAGTAAAGGCTCATGAGATTCATTTAAACGCTTTTTGATGAAAAATTACACTATTAATATATGATTAATCTTTTTTTATGTATATATAGTAGATATTGAAATTGAATCTCGTTGTTCGACTTATTTGTGCGTTTGCTTATTCATATTTTAAAATCTTTAATGAAATTCTAGTTCCGCCACTATAACCATCCTCCCAACATAACTCCTTGTCATTTTATATGAAGTTTAGATAATTATTTTATTAAATGTTATATAATAAAAAAATAGTGGTACTTGCACTATCTGAACTACAATTATTCTTACATTTATTAAACCATAGTATTCTTGTGGAAATAATTAATTTTCTGACTGTTAATTAAGTGTCCCTATCATGCTCTCAAAACCTTGTATCAAAAATATTGACTTTTTCTAATTGTCTTTTTGTTTTTTAAAAAGAAAATAGTTTTGGCAAGTTGTGGACACTGATTTAATCCAATAATTTTGGTCCACAATTTTAGTGATATTGAAAGAATAAATATCATATAGATATTGAAAAATATCATTTCTACAAATTATATCAAAAGCCTTTAATTGGTTTATCAAACACGAAGAAAATATTTTTAGCTAAATCCTATTACTTCTCAATTTTTTATTAGTCCATTATTACAAATCCAAAAGGAACTAAACCCTTTATATTAGTTAAAAATATAGTATAGTTTGATGTCAACTTTTTTGGTACATCTTATTATCAAAAAAACCATATTTACTATTCAAAATTATTGACCGTCCCCCATGCCGCCTCAAGTGTTTTGTTAGATTACATAAAATAAATTATTTTGAAATAAAATTTTAGGTTAGAATTACGCCCATAGAAGTAGGATAATCAAATAATAAGAAACAAATCATTTTTGTAACTATATTGAGAAGTATACAAGTAACAACAACAAAAACATACATAGTATAATCACACAATAAGCGCCTAAGGGTAGAATGTATGCAAGTTTTGTTTCTATCTATCTTTATGACGTAGAAAGTGAAAGTCTAGTTCCAATAGATTATTGACTCAAAAAGAAAGTACTTTGATGTAGAATTACTTCTCATTTGAGTCTCCAACAATTATTCCAATAATTAGGCGATTTTTTCCTATCCTTATGAATCGGACAATCAAAAAAAAAAAAAAGATTTTAAAAAACTAGCAAAATACAAAATAATTTCTAGCTATAACTATATTGGGATAAGTTGAGATGAATGTGTGGGCACGGTAGGAGTAAAAAATGAGGAATGAGGTTATTCAGGAGAAGGTGGAAGTGATTGTAATGACCTGTTACGCTATTGTGAGAAATTATCCTCTTGTTTTACTAGAATATGTTATTCGATAACTACAATTACTTATTTTATGGGTAAATCTAGATAACTAACCTAATTGAGGGATTAAATTGTACTTATTTAATACTTTATACACTTTAGTTCACATATAATAAAATAAATTAGTGGGTTTATCACTTTTGAAACTCATTCAATTTAGAAAAGAAGAATAGGGTTGAGCAAAGATTGGACGCAGAGAGGAATTAGAGTGGCGCAGCAAAGGGTAAGTGACCAAAAAAAAATTCACTCTTTAATGGTTTGTTTATTTCTGTTGTTGATATTCTTATATTGAATTGTAAATAAGGTCAATTGTAAATGGGCAGTGACGTGTAGGAGCAGCCGAATGCCACAATATGGTTGATTAACTTTTCAGATAGTGACAAACAACCATTAACTGAATTTTAGCATGCAATTAGGAATAAGCATAGTGTAGAATTACAATTTCCCTAAACTAATGATTACAATTGATAAGTGTTTAATGTTGTAGCAGTTAGTGGCAAACTGGATTGGCTATAATGCAGCATTAGGTGTCTTAAATTGCTTTTCTAATATGATATATATATATAAAGATGTTTTCCAGCATCTTCACGTGCTAACAGTGCTTGTGGGTTCTTTGTTTAGTTGAACTTATTACTATGTTATTCGTCTTGAATATGTATGTATACATGCATATGATCTTGCACTAATATTAGAGTTTGTATTATATGAGCACCATCTAATCTTAAATTTTGAAGATATTAACACTTAATCTTAGGCTTGGAATTTTGAAAATTCATTATAGAGTTGGGCAAGTCTTTGGATCTAACCTAGGGATATAGTAGTTCAGGTGTTGCTAGTTCAAAATCTTATTGTAGTAATTTATTTAACTAGATCGTGGTGCTACGGATTCCATTTAGAAGGGGAAGGCTCAAGTGCTTGATTGATTGTCTTTGGCTAAGGCAAGTGAATTTCTTAACCTTTGTTAAGTATATAGAATCTTGTGCTTCTTGTATGAGGTGTTGAGAATAATTTATGTACGCTTTGATTGATATATTTGGAAGTGGGCAATTATCCTATGGTGATATTTAACTTGTGAATTAATAATGAAAATTTATTATATGCGAAATAGTGATTATTTGTTATTGATATCAAAGTAATACTTACTTTTAGATGTGAATTTGGTTAAGGTTGTGATGGTATTGAGATTAAGGATATTGTAATATTTATGGTATGGAGCTACCCATTCTTGATTTTGAGATATATGAATTTATAGGGGCATCTTGCACATTTTATTTCCATGAACATGATTATTGTGCATTTTCTATGTGTTTGCTGGATGGTCCAAGAAAAGAAATGCAAAGCCGAAGGGAAATGGTTCCGGCCAGATATGAAATGAAAATTTATGAAGGGAAATGGTTCCGGCGGATACATGGTCCATGTGTGGCTCTCATGGGTTCTGACTGAGGCATGTTTATAATCAGCGGATGTGTATTGTAAGACAGACATGCATCATTTTACATGACATTGCATTGCATTGCATTACATCTTGTATCATTTATAAATGTGTGAGACTGTGAGTGCTTTTGTTGAAACTTGTGATAGATGCGCTTGATCCCTGGTGCTGTTGATATATAATAGTTGGTGTGGTTATTGAACTATATGCTATGTACATTGCGAACTGTTATGCTAGACTGATTTTATGTTGGTGGTGGTATAGGGGGTTTGGTTGGAGTGTTGGGGGTACCTATATTCTATATTACTTAATTTTGTATTTAGTTGTTCACTTGCTGAGTACCTTATGTTTGGTACTCACCCCCTTGCTACAACAATTTTGTAGGTTGCGAGCTCAAATTGTCGTGATACACTCTACTTTCCTTGTCTGAGGCTTCCGGGGGAGATTGTGAGAGGTAGTTGTTTGCCACCCCAGCTGACTTCTTACTCCTACTTTATGATCTTGTTCTATTCTAGAGACAATATCATTTGATACTGGCATTTCTTTTCGAATCTATTGTAATACATTAAAAGCTTGTGCACGTGACAATCAGGTTTTGGGCGATTTTCATTAAGTTGACTTATTACCCATAATTGAACTTTCATTTTTATTATAATTTCGTATTTTAATGTTATAGTTGGGGTGTAGGCTGACTTGTCTTGGTGGGATAAGATGAGTGTCATCAAGCCTGAATTTTGGGTCGTGACAGTGACCTCTAAGGCATACAATATGAGAAAAGAAAGATTGATATGATTTAGAAATGTTCAAAGAAGATGTGTGATGCTCCAGTTAGGAGGTACGAGAATCTAAATTTGATGTCTCATTAAAATGGACGGAAGAAATAATATATAGGACAACTTACACAAATCCCATACTTTTTTTAGCTGATGCCAACTAATACCAATTTTTTTCAAAATTACCAAAAATCCCTTCTTGGTGATACCAAAAACGAAATCAATGATACATGTCGAAAAGGTAGGAGCATTAAGGGATTTGACTATAATACATGGGGAAGTAGGAATTGTAATTTGTAACAATAGGTATTGCAGTTTATATCATTTAAGAAACTTTTATAATTTTTTAAAAGAGTCGGAATTATATAAAATTATATAAACTCAAATTGTGTATTTCTCTAATTTTCCATTAACATATATCAACTATTGGTCTAAACAAAAGAATATTAATAGAGAATCCAGACAAAACTCTTTTCTGATCTACAAGACATCAAATCATTGAACTCACTCTATTCTCTTCCTCTTCCTCTCTTAGCAAATATTCCATCCATCAATTTTAAATATCATTTAAAGTTTTGATTATTTAATTAAAAAGTTACTTAATAAAATAAATCATAAAATTGCTTAATTTTAATTATTCATTATTCTCCTCAAAATGAGCAATAAGTTAAAGGAAATACTACTCTAATTTATTTCAAAACACTTTTAAAATGACATTTATTTTGGATCCAATTTATTTAGTTAAAACGACGTATAAATTAACGATGAAAAAGTAGTAGTATATAATACGAAGCAGAGACAAATTTATAATTTAAGTTTCATGAGTTCAATATTTAAAATTTTTAATAGTGAACTCATTATATTTATATAATTATGATTCATATTTACTATACATTATAATTGTCACATTTTATTATATTGTAAATTTATACCTTCCGTTAAAAATACTATACTAATGCATGAGTTTTCATTATTGTTGGTTTCGAAAACCACCCCATCATATCTTTGTGTTTTTCTTCCTTTTTCTATGGAGCCTAAATAAACATATCATTTTTACAATTTCTCTAATCCAACCAAAGAAATATATTTAATAATATACTCTAGGCAATAATAACACAACGATATGCAAGTGTAATCATACAAATAAGGTCTGAAAAAAATGTTATGTACGCAAATTTTGTCTCTATTTTTATGAGATAAAAAGTAAAAAAATTATTTTCAATAGATTTTTGACCTAAACAAAAATATTTAATGTAGAATTGTTGAAAAAAAAAAGATTTAAAAAAATAACTAAGATACAAAATAATCTCTATAACTATATTGGATTAAGTGTAATTCCTAATTTGGCATAGTAGTTATTAAGTGTGTGTATATTAATGTGGGACTAAATTGATAAAATAGTAAAATATATGCAAAAACTGATATTAATCAAACTAATAAGGGTTATTTAATTAAATAAGTACTTATTGCCCTGTTTCACTTCATGTGATTTCTTATTAATTCCTTCCAATAAAATTATGTATTTTGTGTATTTCATCCTTCCAATAAAATTATGTATTTTTGTATATTTCTAATTTCATTGATAATATTTATTTATATCAACACAATATTATATGTAACATATTTAAGACTTCAGGTTGTGAAAGGTTTATATCGAAACAAAGACACGCACAAATATTTTGACATATATAAAACCGACAACAACACATACGATATAGGGAAACTTATACGGATAAGCAAATATATATTAGTTAATTTAGTTAATATAGCTACTGTTTGAATTAATTACGACTCGCCAATAACATATAGCGCATTAATTATAGTTTGAGTTTGTGAAGCGAAATATACAAATACTATTGAATTATATAGCGAATTATACAAATACTGTGTGCAAATTGTATAGAAAAATATACAAACATTTTGAATTGTTTAGTGAATATACAAGCATTATGAATTGTACAACGAATTACACAAATGTTGTTCGTGAATTGTATAGCGAAATATACAAACACTGCAAATTGTATAGTAAACTATACAAACGATTAGAAATCGTATAGCTAATTATACAAACAAAGCATGTGCATTAGTATAATTGAATGTGGTTGGTATGTTTGATGGCATGGTTGTCCATAATCTTTTAAATTAACAAGGTTAGATTATTTCACAAATGATTCAACAATAAACTAAACTAAGAAATAAACAGCTAAATGCCAGTCATGATATTTCTTTGCAGAAAAACAAGGTCAATTATTTTTGAAAAAGAAAATTCGGATATATACAGTTCAATTAATTCATTTATCAATATGATCGAAGTATATACAACAGATGTTCTATCAATATATATATTGTGTATAAAATATGTATATTTAGTTTAAAATATTTACTATCTATACACTTCACAAATGTTTCGTAAATTAGTTGATCAAAATATTTAAAATCGTAATCATCCCCCATATATTGGGATTTAAAAAGCCAAAAGAAAGCTTTTCAAGTAATTTTTTTTTTTTAAAAAAAACTAATTGGGCCACTAGTACCATTGACAAGCGTATTTTAGAGGAACATTTACACGAATAGACACCTTAAGTATCACCATTTAAGTTTTGTCCTTATTAAAAAGCTTTTCAAGTTTTTTTTTTTTTTTTTTTGGTCTTGTTTTTCTTTTAGTAGGATTAAAAGATATATAAATATCAATTTTTAAGGAAGGTACAAACTTGAGAATATTTATGTTTTTACGAGAAAATTCTATTTATATAGAAGTTATTAGGAAGTAGCTGATTGTTGTGCTGTTAATTTGCTTTCTGGAAATTATTTTTATCCTTTTGAGTTACGTTCTCTATTTAAATTCTGTAGAAATGACATTTGTTAGTTGTTTGTGATGATGTTACTTTGAAACAAAATTAATTTTTAAAAATAATTTAAAGTTGGTAATACTTTGTAATAAGTAGAAGTTGAATTTGAATAAAAATGGGGGAATTGCACAGATAGCCAATTTCAGGGCCCCTATTTAAGGCATAGCCAATTTGGGATGAGGGTTTCCCAAATACCTCTCCATCACTATGAAATAGCGGTAAGGTCTGCGTATATTTTACCCTTCTCAAACCGCACTTCTGGAATTCCACTGAGTATGAGAAAGAATTTTCTGATATGAAAATCTAGAAACAAATTGAGAAAGTTTTAAAAATTATTGGTATAAAGTTAACTTGTAAAATTATGTATATGAGATCTGAGATTTAAACTATGAAGTTCATCTGTGTTTAGACTATTATTGTACAATTAATTATCAAGTTGATAAGATTTAAATGAGTTTTAAATACTAATTAATAGTTTTTTTTTTATAACAAATAGTTTAGTAAATACAATAAAAAGTTAAAATTAAGGTCTTTCTATGAAAAATCAAAACTTGAAGAGGATTTTTCAAAAAAAGCAAACACTTGAAACATAATAAGGCAAACAATAGCTATAACTTGGTAAAATTATGATCCATAGCTACATATTATAGGAGAGAGGAGAACGAGATCAAGAGAGGGATATGAAATATACCTATGTATTTCTATATCTGGAAGTGAGATTGGGAGAATGAGGAGAGAGGCAAGGGAGAGAGAATAGAGAGTGAACATCGGCAAATTATATATATAATATATATGTCGAGTTGAATATGTGTATCTGTCAAATGATTGTATAAATGCAATTGGTATACATGTGTATTGTATATCTGACAAGAGATTGCAAAAAGAGAGGAGAAAGGTGAGAGATAGGAAGAGAGAAAAGTAAAAATAGCAACAAAATTTCAACTATAACTATAAATTATAATTTTTTTTTCAAACTATAATAGTATAATGTAAATACATATCATATATTTACTCAGTTACGTAATTTACCCAAACTTAAATTGGTCCTAAGGCCAATGACGTAAACAAGATTTTGCATAAGTGATATTGATCTATTATTGCAATTCACTTGTACGTGGATTTGATTTGCTTACCACATTGGATCATGAAATATTATGCCAAAATTATTGGTCTAAGTTGGAAAAAAGTAAATGTTTGGTGATGAAGACGAAAAAATATATATAATTAGACATTGCTATAAAAAAAAATAGTTTTTTATAAGAATAAATTAAGCAAAAATATAACTTTTCTAATAATATTTTATTTATAATGGTTGTGCTTTCTCATTTTAATTTGTTTGTTCTATTTAATTTGAAAGAGAATTTAAGAAAGTAAAAAAAGAAAAAGAAAAATCTT
>JAPFFP010000008.1:2658296-2672568 GCA_026153255.1 Solanum medicagineum | reverse complement strand
TTTGAGGCACTGGGGTATGTTGTTGTTGTTGTTAGTATAAAGAGTCTTATTTTAGCATTTGAAAGACTTAGACTATGTTGAATATGGAATTCTCAAATTGTAGTATCTTCTTACTGAGTAATTAATGAGCAATTAGGGTGAACTCATAGAATCGTTAGTTGACTTGTTTGCTTGGTTAATTGAAGGTTTCCTATTTGTGGTTCTTAGTTTTCTTCAATTTTTCCTTCTAGGGTTCTATTTGAGTTGTTGAAATCAATTGGGAGGTGAGGGATTTAGTCCCTTGTTGCCCATAATTTCAATAATTTGAATTTAATCTACATATCCTTCTATCTTTGTTCCCTTTTCCCTTTCTTTCTTGTTTGATATTTATCAAGGTTCCGGTAGAAATATTGGATAGACAAGTGAGAGGTTAAGAAATAAGGATGTCGCTTCCGTAAAGATTCATTGGAGAAATCAACAAGTTGAAAGTTCCACATGGAAAGCCGAGGCGGACATGGGAAATCGATATTCATATTTGTTCCACTCTACTCAAGCCTAAGGTACTAATTTAAGTTCCCTTATATAATTCAAGTCTTAAGTTTCAGCTTTTATGTCATTTGCATGCGTTCATGCTTATGTGGACAAGTTTATGACAATTTTGACATTAATGTTGAGATTTTTGAAAATGGTGTTTAAGTGCATTGTTGCATTCTTGTCTGGCTGAAATCTTCATGATTACTTCTCTTATGTACGTTTCTTTGACATTCGGGGATGAATGTTCCCAAGGGAGAGACATTGAAATGCCCCAAAAATGTTCTTCGAAAATTCCCATAATTGTAATTTGCGTATATCTCAAAATTGGTGCATTATATTGAAATCCGACTTCATATTCTTGATCAAGGGATAAAATTGAGAGGGAGATGCGTATAATCCCAATTTTAGTGGACCTATAGTGCAATTTTTTTCACCAACTTTGCAATTTTCAGTGTGCATTCGTGTTGGCTCTGTGACGTGGACCCATCGCGGAGCAGTGTTGTGACTTCCTTATTTTTCCTGTTTTGGCCTAAGGCTTTGGGGTCTTGGCCGTATGCTCTCATAAGCGTAAAAACACCTATACTTAACCATTTTTCAACTCTATATCACTCAAGACTCTCTCAAAACCCTCTCCAACACTTAAATAAATATTTCATCCAATTTCAAGTGTCCAAAGCTTAATTCCGGATCTCAAGAATTTCATTCAAGCTTCAAGTTCTCATTCAAATCTTCATCATGGGAATCCCCAAATTTGAGGTATGTGGGTTTCAACCATTAGGTCCTTTCACCCATGGTGCCCAACCTTCCTTTTTATGAAATTTGCATATTTCCAAGTTGTGTTACTTCTGGGTATTACTTATTATAAATTATGATTACAAATTATTGTAATTATGTTCGGGTTTTATGAAATTTTACTGGAATCACATGTCTACCTATTTCAAGCTTATACTATGAGATGGTTTGTCTATTGTGATTATGCGCATGTTTTGGGCTATGAAGCTATGATCCATTATGAGATTTCATGAAGGATTTCAAGGTATCTTACATGAGGGTTTTACTATATGTTGGTGGGTTGATTTATATTGAGTTTTTCACATAATTTCACTCTTTAATTGCATCTTATTGAACTTGCATTACACACCCACCAAGTGTTTGATAAAATGTCTTGACATGTATTCTGGGTTATCGATGGTCTATGATATGGTTTACAAGCTAAATGACTCTATGATGGTGAAGGGATTGTATGTATGTATTGAATGCATGAAAAGTATCTATAGTGTTGCAAGTTGACCACACCTTGTTGAGGGGGTGACATGCCTCAACAACTTTGATGAGGGGTGTTATGCCCATCTACCATGTTTTAGGGGTATATACCTTGACCACTTTGATGGGGGTGCTATGCCTATCTACCATGTTGAGGGGTATATACCTTGACCACTATGATGGGGGGTGACATGCCCGTCTACAATGTTGAGGGATAGATACCTTAATCACCTTCCAAGGGGGTAGCATTGGAGTTCAAGTGATAGTTTGCTTGGGCTATGTTGATATGGTCTCTTCCTACACATGTAATCCAAATTCGCAAGTCCTATGAATACAAGCATGTTTTATTCAAGCATTGATCATGCATGCTATAATGATATTAAACTTATCTATTGCCTATTACTATGAACTTTGAGTATATTGGCTTATGTCTTGTTACATTGCATCCTACATACTTAGTACATTCAAAAATCCTAACGCATACTCTATGCATACATGATGTTACCATGTAGGAACTGGAGCTCCTCATGATAATCCTCCACGTGGCTAGTTTTGGCATCTAAAGGATAAGCTTTTGGTGAGTCCTCAAGTTCGGGTACACTAGCTATGCTACTCGTGCTTTCAATATCTCTTTATGTTGAACATTTGATACTATGAGTGTGAGCCTGAAAAGTATCTTGGCCTCTGCCCAATCTATGTTTAGAGGTGTTGTTGGAACAATTGGTGTATCTATGCTTTGAGCTTTGACTCTTTATACTTTATAAATGTCAAGACTTCCCTTAGCACCTTCTTCCCTTGTTTATATTCTTGATGTTGTTTACTTTGCTTCTGCGACCAAGGATGTGTAATTGATATGCTAAGAGGCTTGTTTGGGTCTCTTTGGCCGTCCCATTTGTCGTGTCACGTCTAGGCCCTAGGCTTGGGTCGTGACATCTTTGGCCTTTCCCTTATGACTTTCACCTTCTCTATAGCATCAAGCACTAAATCTGGTACAATTAAGGATATTTCTCCAACTTCAAACCATCCCACTGGTGATTTACACCATCTACCATACAATGCTTCAAACAGGGCCATACAAATACTTGAATGAAAATTGTTGTTATAAGCATATTCAGTAAGAGGAAAGTGATAATCCCAACTTCCCTTGAAATCAAGCACACAAGCCCTCAACATATCCTCTAATGTTTGCATCGTCTTTTTGGCTTGCCCATCCATTTAAGTATGAAATGCGGTACTTAATTTCACCTTGGTTCCAAGGCCCTTTTGGATGAATTCCAAAAATGAGAAGTAAATTAAGTACCTCAATCTGATATAATGGACAATGGTACCTCATAAAGCTTTACCAACTCTTGGATATAAACTTGCATAATCCTCAGCACCATAAGAAGCAATAAAGTGGGCTATTTTCGTCATTCTATCCACAACCACCCACATTGAGTCAAATTATTTTCTAATCTTTGGCAACCCCGTGATAAAGTCCATATTCGCTATCTCCTATTTCCAAGTTAGTATTTCAATGACTTGAGTCAAATCGCCGAGTCTTTGAAGTTCTACCTTCACTTATTGACAATTTAGACATTCCATCACACACCTTGCTATGTCTTTCGGGTTTTTAGCCACCCCTAAAAAGTGTGGCCCAAGATATGAGAAAGTGTAGTCTTTGATCAAAGGCCACATTTTTGGACTTCAGGCAACACTTTGATCGTAAGCCTGACTTTGGTGGCAAAACTTCTGGTGACTTGAGTGTTCTGGTTGCTTAATTCAGTTGGACAAGTGGAGTTGCCAAAAAAAAAAGCACAAAAATCTTACCTAAAATATACAAAAGTAGAATCCCGTTTACTGGCATGTGTTGCATATACGATTTGCATTTCTCATTGACATTGTACTTTGTAAAAGATGGGATGATGTTTACTTTCATTTGCTCAGGTTTAGTTGGTTGTTTCATTTGTCAGGGTTGGTTGGTTGCTTATGTACATTTTCTCTTCTTGCAAAACACTCTACTCATTAAGTAAATACGATAAAACTAACACATATACATAGATAATGACAACACATGATAAAAAACACGACTACTACTACTACCCTAGCATACCCCAAGGCCAGACATCCATCTAACTCTATCAACCAATTAGTCTGCTACTCTATCAAGGTCTCAGGTCGCTACCCCAAAAAAGGTTACACTCTCATTCACTTCTCTCGTTTTCTTTTCTGAACGATTGTGTATTTTGTTGCGAGTTTCATTCAAGTATACGCCGTTCTTTTAGAATTTTTACTTGATTGTTAGGCTGTTATACTTATTATTCTAGTCGATTGAAGAGTTAGATGTTGGTACTCATGTTAAAAGTGTTACTGGCTCTACTGAATGTTTGGTTGTTTTAAATTTAATGTAACTTGAAGTTGTTATGATGTTACTGTAACTGATGTTTATCTGGTTGATAGCTGAAGTTTGTTTTGGTTCGAATCTAGATTTTGAGTTACGAGTGTCTCAGGTTTGCTTTTATTTTGGTCTCATGTAAACTGAGTTTTCCTTGTCTGCTCGTGTCATTTTTGTTTCAGTCTCCCCTCATTTGTTCTGATTTTTGAGGTTCAAATGACAGCATTTACATGTCTCTTTTTTTCTTCCTCCTTTTCTGTATATGATGATTGTCAAATGACTTTATCTGTTCTGTTTCACTAAAACTTGGATTTTGATTCTGAGTTTGAGTTTAAGAATGTATTTTCTACTGGTTTCCTGTTTAAAGCCCTTTTTAAGTTGGAAATGCACTTGTTGTTCCATAACATTGTTAGTTATGGCTGCTCCTTTAAAGATGCTGGCAGCAGTCTATTCTATATAAATATGACTAAGTTTCTCTTACTTATTTTGCCAAGTTTGCTCATTACATGTTCATTCCATCTGTTAGTTGTTGATAGAATATGTTTGTTTTCCTTAAGGTGTCTAATCCACTTGTTAAAAGCCGAATCTGGTTGAAGTGTTATTCACTCGTAATAATTTAGTTCCATGTTGTCCTGATCTGTTCTTGTCAATAATGCCTGAAATTTGGGATCATCTCCTATGTGCTATATCCAATGTTGAGTTGACTGATGTGATTTGTTTTGTCCTCATTTGACGAGGTTTGGAACTCGGTTTATTTAGGTGTACACTTAAGTTTCAAGCTTTGTTTAGTTTAAACATGGTTTCCTGGTTAAGTTCATTCCCGTCTCATCCTTAAATCCCTCATATCAGTGTCTTGAGCTGCTGTTCGAAGTTTCGTTTTAGTCTTTCTCTAGTCATACTCGCTTTCGTGAACTGTTTAATTGATCTTTGAATTTAGTTGTAGTTGCTATGTGGCTGCTTGAATGATATTAAGACTGCTGGTTTACATGTATGCTTCAAATTACAAGTTTTTGACTCTATATTTGCTTAAATCTTGCATTAACACAGATCTGTTTCTCTGTTTGGTTTGGATGTTGTCTCAGTCGTCATGTTTGAATTATATTGGTGTGGTTTATATTGTTTTGAGCTGGTTTTGGGATTGAAAGGTTTAAATCAGCCTTTAGTATTAGTTTTGAATCTATGTTAGAGAGTTATTCGTTTTAAAAACATTTCAATTCCTTGTTGTGTTCACTGTTTCCAGTTTTGAAATTGATGGTCAGTGGCTTAAGACTTTAAATTATGTGAATATTAGTGCACATTTGCTTCTTTCTGGAGCCAAAGATTCACTATTTTTTGACTTTGGGGTATGATGGAATAAAGCAAAATGGCTCTTTAAACTGTATGCGCTTCGTTCAATTGTGAAGTAGTAGTTAGTCAATGCAACTTTCGACGCTCATCATGGGTCATCCGGAAACAGTCGCTCTATGTTTTAAACGCAGTCTGACCCCCTTTTACCCCGCAGTGGGTGGGAGCCTTTGAGGCAATGGGGTGATGTTGTTGTTGTATTTGCTTCTTTCTGGAAACAAGAATTATATGCCATATATCATCACCATCATGTTTATCATAGCAGAGTAGGAATAGCTTGTGTCTCCCCCCAAATTGCTTCTCTGTTTTCTCTCTTTTTTCTTTTTCTTATTTTGTTTTGTTCTTGTCTTTTCTTACATTTCTATCAGTAAAAGATCTAAATAAATGTCTTCTCTGTTTGTCCTTAGTAGCTTGGATCTTTATTTTCTTTGTGAAGCTTACTACATCGAAAGAATGAGTGAATTTTATTTTGTTTCATCATATATGTGGTCTGTTTTCCTGAGCACCTTTCTTTGCTTATTATGAATTATTTGAAAGTTTTGTCGTCGAATTTTCCTTCCTTGCTTTAACTTCATCTGGGTTAGTTTAAAGATATGGCCTGGTATTCACTATTTTTTTTTAATTTCTCCTTTCTGCATGTGAATTGGCTTGGATTGAGTTCATCTTGAACTCCATTACTCTTTCACCTTGCATTTCGAGTTAAAAGCTTTTTGTTCGAGTCGACCACATCATTTCTCCAAAGAAGGAAAGTGAATACAGGTTCAAGGAAGCTATTACGGGTCCAGGGGAGTGTTTTACAGGTCAAAAGAAGCAGTTTACTGGTTTTCGGATGCTGAAATCAGTGTTTATATACTGATATACACAGTTTTATACACTAAGTGTATACTTCAGGGAAATGGGCCAAGCCCAAGGCCCAGCAGCTGGATAATTTTCTTTTAAGGGCCCAGCAGGTCCAAACATATAGAGATTAAGACAGGTTTTAGAATTGGGCCTGCCAAAGCCCAACCTTATTTTATTTTTGTTTAGGGTATATTTACTTGCTCGCTATACTTTGTTATTTGTCTAGCTCTAATGGTATTTTTGTTTGTTTAATCTAATTAATTTTCCCAATATGTCTACCATTTATGTTAATTTTTTTTTAATGATTATTAGTCAATCCTTTCAAATTTAGTCAACTTCTTTCAAAATTAGTCAATTCTTTTAAATTTTAGTCAATTTCTTTCAAAATTAGCAAATTTTTTCAAGTTTAGTCAAATTTTTTTCACAGTTAGTTAATTTTTCAAACTTAACCAATTTTTGAGACTTAGAACTTAATCAATCTTTTCAAATTTAGTCAATCCCTTTAAAAGTTAGTCAAACTCTCCAATCGTCGGTCAATCGCAAATTAGCGTCCATTTTGAGCGATTAATTTCTTCTCAAAATGGAAATTGAATCCTTACCTATCTCTCGGAAATTTTAAAACTTTTCTGTTGGGCTATAGAATTGAATTTAGGTTTCTTAATTTTTCTTAAAATTAAGTGGCGACTTTTTAAATCTTCGGGAATTTGATTTGTACTTAAATTAATTAAGTATTAAATCATATTTTCGAAGAAGTCTAAGTCAGTTTTTCATATTAACACTCCCTCCGTTTAAAAAAGAATAACCTTGGATGATGTTCTCATTGTTTAATTACTCTAAAATGCTTAGTATATGCTAAAAGGTTTGAGTTTGGTGCCTTTCGATTCCTCATTCGTTGTGTTACGACTAGGCCCTAAGTTTGAGTCGTGACAGAAGGGAAGAAGTATGTGATGGATAGTGATGCTTCTTATCCTTGTCCAGGTTGTCTAGGATGTGTTTTGATGCAAGAAGAGAAAGTTATTTCTTATACTTCTCAAAAATTAAAATCACATAAATTAAATTACCATACTTGTGATCTTGAACTTGCTGCGATAGTGTTTGCCTTAAAGATGTGGAGACATTATTTGTATGGAGAAAAATGTCACATACTCACTGATCGCAAAAGCTTAAAATACTTGGGTACTCAAAAAAAGTTGAACCTATGACAATGTCAATGTCTTGAACTTGTCAAAGATCATGATTGCACGGTTGATTATCATCCAAGTAAAGTTAATGTAGTTGTAGACGATGCTGTCAATTGAAATTTCCTTTGCAAGCTTATCCTCGAGTCCTTTATCTTTGTTTTTTTGATTTAACAACTATGAATATTTGTTTTGCATTTGATTCGTATATTTCTATTATATAGAAGAGTGAATCCAAGGACGATCAAAAGCAAAATTGTCATTTCATACTAACAAATATCTATTAAAAAAATATCAAGAAAACTAAATAGTTCTAGAAATATCTTTTATAAAAAGATGAAATGAATTATGATTAAGGTATTTCAGTTTACAAGAAAAAAATAAATAATTCTAGAAACATTTTTTAATAAAAAGTTGAAGCATGAAGAATAAATGATATATCTATCATTCTATTCTAATTCATTAAAATATTATATATTTTGCATTACACTTATTCTCTAAATTCAATCGATATGGTTGAATATCTAAAACAAATTTCATATATTAACTTTTTCTAGAATTCTTTTTTTCTTTTTAAAATTATATTTATTATACAGAACAATCATAACTAGAATGATTAAAGAAATTTTCTATAATTATTACTAAAAAAATAAGCTTAAAGTAGTTGTTACATTGTGCCAAGAGTGTATGAGATTTTCATAAAAGTTAATCCAAGTTCTAGAAAATTTCAATAGACATATAATTAAAAAAAATCAAATCCACTTTAAGATGTGGGGTTGAATTATTTCTTCGAAAGATTATGAAAATTTTTCAATGTTATTTTTTAGAAGAATGACTTCAAGAATCTAATAGTTTTATTTTGTTATGAGTTAATAGTTAAAAGCCCTATTAAATTTGACACGCTTTATTAAATGCACATCTTCATTATGAGAATTCTTGATTAACTATTAATTCACTTTCTTTTCTTTTATAAATTAATATGATACCTAAACTAATTACTCCATTTTTTGCAATTATTTTAATTTAATATTTTTAATTTTTTTATTCATTATATTTAATAAATAACTATTTCAATGTAAAAACTTAATGACATATTTGCATATAAAGTAAACTATAAATATTTACTAAATTATAAAAGAGTAGCTCTTTATCGAAACATATAATCAAATTTCTACTTTATTTGGTTTGAAACATATTAATTTAAATTTAAAGTTGCCGAGCGAAATTTTAATGATAAAAAAACAAAAAAGATTACTTTTAACATTATTTTACTTTGAAATTAATCAAATCAAAATTTTAATTAATTATAGCAGATTACTTATTGTATTTTTCAATTTAACTTAATATTATTGCTTTTTTGTTTTGTCGAGATAATAATGAAAACGTAATTCATACTAATAAAAAATCTATCAAGAAAAATAACTAGTTCTAGAACTATTTTTCTATATATAGAACAATGAAATGGATTATGACCAATGGTAAAAATGCAAATTCATATTAACAAAAATCTATCAAGAAATATTGATCTTTGATATAGTTATACACAATAATTTATGATTATCATATTATTTAATTTAATTTGATAAATAGATTGACTTCGGATACTAATAAATTAATATTATTATGCAATACCAAAAAATAAAAATGTCAGATCGTAAAAGTTTCACAATATAAAAATGAATGTTTAAAAAATTAATGCCAACAATATATATGTTAATTGCTATAATAATATATTTTGTGAATAATTTTTTTTAATGGGTAAAATAATAGTGGATGTATATAGTGTAACTAAAATTGTGAGATGATAAAAATATGTCAAATAGACAAAAAAAAAGTTGACCTAAGCCTTTATTGCCTAAGTGACAAGTGGAGATAAGACAATTATAAACTAATTATCGTCAAAAGTTGTGATAATAGAGAGCTGAAAGTTTACAATCAAAATGTCATTTGTTAGTTTCGTTAAGTTATATGTTGATTAAAACGAGTTGGTCTGTCTCTAATGCCAAATGTGAGTTTTGAAGAATAAAATGAAGAGTAGATTTGTGAACTCAAAGTAGATGTGAATTGTTAAAACTATCTACACTGTATTTAATGAATTAAAGACATACGCTCCATAGAAAAAGAGTTGGTATTGTGAATTGTGATACATGATCTAGGGTACTGCATATTATAATCTACTAAAAATTACGTTGATTGAGATGTTGTATATTCCCAACAAATTTATACAAATAAAACTCTTGAGATATGCACTGGTCACATAGTCTAATCATAATAAATCACATAGTCTAATCGTAATGTATGAAAGTTACGGAATAGGAATGAGAGTTGATCCACTATGTGTAAGTGGGAGATGAAAATAATTGGATCAAGTTACCTATATGTGTCAACCTAGATTCATAGTAATAAATAAATAACATATACTTGTATATAATTATTTATTTATTAATAAAAAAAAGAGCTACAATTATTTAAAAATTTGTGTTCCCTTAAAATTATAAAAGGTTTCTTTTTTTTTTCTTTCCTCTTCTTCTTCCTTTTCCAATTTCAGAAAAGTTTCAAATGAAGATTTTTCTCAAGATGTTTTCTATTACTGTGATTTAATAGTTTTTTATTCTTTTACCACTATTATTTATTTTAGCAGTGCTAGGTGTATAATTACAATTACACCCACATTTCTTGATTTAATATCAAACCTACCCACAAATCACAAAACTGCAAAAACCTCCTCTCTTTTGCTGAAACAAGGACATACAGCACTGCAGCCAGCCATGGGAAAAAGTGACGATTCTATTCAGAGAAGAAAGAACAAGAAGAGTAGAAAGAAGCAAGATGACAAGCTCTCTAATCGTATTGCTGGCATTATTGCTGCTAAAAAACGTCGCCTTTCCGGCAAACGCCGTATGTGTGAGGTAAATTTCACATCATATGAGCTAAGTTTGTTCTTTTGGGTTCTTGTTTTTGTTGATTTTTAATGAGGGGTTTCGTTAAGTATATGGGAATGTTGTATTGAGAAAGGGGTATGAAAAAAAGATTCTTAAAGGAGTGTTTTTTGAGAGTTTTTTAGTGAAGCTGTTAATGGCAAAAGAGAGGAATTTTGTGGAAGAAAGAGGAAGATTTTGGTTTTGGTGAATTCTAATGGAGTTTTAAGGAATTGGGTATTCTTTATTTATATGCAAAAGTAGTGTTTTGAGTAGCTCTTTTATGAAGCTCTTAATAGAGGAATTTGAGGAAGAACAAGGAAGATTTTTGTTTTGGTATATTCTAGTGGAGTTTTAAGGAATTGGGTATTCTTTATTTGTATGCAAAGTTAGTGTCTTGAGTAGCTTTTTTGGTGAAGCTGTTACACTTGAGGACTTTGAGGAAGACAGTTTTAAAGAATTGGGTATTCCTTCTTTGTATGTGGAACTGAGGAATGGTTTTGAGTATTAGTGTGGTTTTGTTTGAAGTGCATTTGTTTGATTATTGAATACTAAGTCTCTTTCATTCATGTAAATTCATGCTCAGTTACCATCAAAGTTCTGTACTTCCTTTCATCATGTGAAACTGCCAAGAAGCGAATGCAGGTGTTAAGATTAAATGGTATTGGAATGATTTACACATTTATATATATGACTCCTACTTTATTTGTACTGCCTATGTATATTGTGTGCATGGTCGCAACCGGCCTAATGGTGCTAATTTATGTTGTGTTAATTTTGCTGTTTTTTCTTGCCTATCCATCGACAGGGAATGTGCTTTAGCTTGCCTACACCTGAGGATCCATTTAATGAGAGGCATGGAAAAGTAAATCTTGTGAAAAAGAAGAAGAAGAAGAGGAACCAGTCGAGAAAGGGCAAGAACCCTGTTAAGAAGACTAGTTTACTACAAAATTCTGACAAATTAGAGGAAGAGTTCCACATGCCTGCTGATCGGGGACAGGATGCTTTTGATAATCATGCGCATGCCCCATCTAAGTTTTTAATTCTGTGTTTGAAAAACATTCAGGATGGCCTTCAGCAGGATGGAGCCTTCAATGATGGAGAAAAGAAGCCTTTCTTCGTCCATTCATGGGGAATTGAATTTTGGAAAAATTTTACCCGTGGCAGAGATATAATTGGTACAAATCAAGCCCATGCTACAACTGAGCAAATTGCTTGGGTTGCAGCAACGACTGCTGATGCCATCTCAAGAAAGGAGAAAGAAGGTCTATCAATTAGCAACCCCTTCCTTTTATTCCTTGTTCCCTCCCAAGAGAAAGCTGTCAAGGTTGGTGCAATATTATTTTAATTTTTTTGCTTCCATTGTTTGAATATGTTTAACACAATATTCTGAAAGTCGTAATGATTTCTAATGGTATGGTTAGTAAAATGCTGCGTAGCTATTTACTTAAGCTAGTTGGACTTTTGAGAGTAAGTTTACTGCAGAAAGTCTTGATTTGGATAAAAGGTCTTTAGAAAATCTTGTATCGTACAGAATTTCTTTATGCATCTCTTACTTCTTTTTGTAAAATGATAAGATTTATTATCCGGAGCATTTTATCCTTCTGTATATATGTATTCTTTCTTTGATTATCTTTTGTAGATGTATACTGAGCTGTAAGTTCACATGTGAAAATTTTATATAGATATCCACATGTATCCTTCTGTGTCTTGTGGTATCTTAATGAGTATTTCATTGTTCCTTAGGTGCGGAAAATATGCAAGCCTCTGAAAGCTCTTGGAATACATACAGTGAGTCTGCATCGTGGTGCTTCTATAGACCACCAGATTCAGGGGTATAATTTCCTCGTTAACTTCTCCATTTTGAGGCCGCTAGCTTCTCAAGGTTGATTTATTTGTCTAATGCTTGTAAGATGTGAATGATTTTTTTTCCAGAACCTTGTCATATTGCTAACTTTCCCCTGTTTGTTATTTGATTTGTTCTGTTAATAATAAGATGTAGTCATTATTATGGTCGATAAATAACTGCATGCATGTGCCATTAGCCCTCATTGCGACAACTTCTAGTTGTGTGAGTGGTGGCTGTGTGTTTCTACTTGCTTGAACTAGCCATGTATTTTGTTGGCTTAGTGGTGTTTATTTGATCCGTAAAGGTAACCTACCTTGGCTTCTAATTTTCTTTTCCTTATTGTATCAGCTCTAGTTGCAATTGGTAACGATTGCTTACTGCTTTGCTTCGATGCATTCCCATTTGCTTTTACATGCTGAGTTTGTACTTGAGTGCTTTCCAGCCTTCTGTTTTCTTTTGAAGAAATTTGTGGTCTTCCCCCTTTTTTTATGATTACACTTTTGTTGACAGCCTGAAGAACTGTGAGCCGGAGTTTCTTATATCTACCCCTGAAAGACTTCAAGAACTCCTCTCATGTGGTGCCATTGAAACTTCTGATGTTTCTTTCCTGGTAATTTTGATTATCTTAAGTTTTACTTATTTATCGATTTTATTTTGGATCATTTGTCCTTCCTATCATGGTTTTCGTATTTAGGAAATAGGAGTGGAAGGTGGAAACTAGATTACCATGCTCTCTAGTTAACACGAGAACTTCTCTTTTTCCATTTCCACACAATTTCTAATCTAAAATCTTTGTTTTGTTATTTAGGCAAAAGTTAGTTAGAGCCCCTAGTGATTTTCTTATTGTCTTCTCTGTAAGGGGAGAAAAAGAGAAGCAATTTATTCATGCATAGCTAAATAGAACTGAGAAATAGAAAGCAACAATTCTGTGAAGGTTTTCCCTGAAAATAGCGAGGCAAGGTATGTGATGCGATGGATCTCGAGTCATAGACTTTCCCACCCTTGTCCTTGTTTGAATTATAATGTAGCTTCTGTCCTGGTGCAAGAGGAGAAAAAGTGACAATAGAATGAAAAGGGCTATGAAGAGAGAAATGGATTAAGAAAGAAGTGGATGTGGTGATGTAAAAGCAAAGGGTTAGAGCTGATGGGACTTGGAGGGCAGCATCTTATTAACTGAAATACTTGTTCATATGGTCTCATTAGGTGGAATAATATGTTCCATGCTTTCACGTTGTGCCAAAAATGCGGAAGCGTCTATTTGGTGGTTTCCAGTTTTACTCAAATTACATATTGCTTTGCTGAAAATGAGTAAAGGAAACGAGCATGTAGGTATTTAATATCCCTCGATGACTATCCAAGTTTACAGGGTATGATCCATTCAGCTGGGTTTCCAACATTTACGCTTGATTTTTTTCTTTTCCAATTGTGGACAGAGAATTTTGGTCCTGCCTTATATAGTGACTTTTTTAAAAAAAAAATTGAATCTTGTCGTGTAATTGAGATTATTATTCATTATCTCTGGTGGAGAGATTTAAGATGTTAATACTTTTGGCATTTATGCCACTAGTATCATGTATTCTCTTATTTGTCTTATGGTCCAGTCAGACTGGTATTTGGAACGTATGCCTTGCTCCGTTTTTCCCTCGCTAGTGACTGAATATTTGAGTTTCCCCTAGGGATTGAGGTTATGATTCCTGATCTCTGAGATAGAGATGCAAGATGTATATATGGCATTTACATCACTAGCATTATGTGTTCCGGTTCGGTGATTACTCATAGAAGTCTTTGTATTTCAGGTCATTGATGGACCTCTTACTGAGGCAGGTTATGTTGATGCAGTTGAATCCATTGCAAAATCTATTTCTGGAAAGCCACAAATACTGGCTTTCAGTGACTGCTCAAATTCATCCAATTTTCTTACGAAGAAGAGTTGTGGAGAATCAATTTGTAGAATACCCCGCATGACGATCCCATAAATGGTCATAACATGGCT
>JAPFFP010000008.1:2646589-2658196 GCA_026153255.1 Solanum medicagineum | reverse complement strand
GCTTCACAAATATAGCAACTCTTGTTGCCTCACGCCACATATCTTTCCGGCTAAGGAATGGGAAATCTTTCTTCTGTTACATGAATCCAATTTTCATTTCATCCGGGAAAAGCCATCTTTTTCTCAACAATGTTTTTGTCATTTGATCCAATAGGGCTTCTTACTTCCCAAACAGATCCTCCTACATCTATATATAAACGCTGGTTTATCAAGAATACGCAAGAAAAGCACTTCGAATTGTTGATTAATGTCAGAGATGGCTTAGAACCAATAGTTCATTATCTAATGGATCTTTCTGTTCTAATACTCTATCCGAGCAGCTAGAATGACTAGTCTAATCTATTTTATGATCGTGCTGAACATAAAGTATGCTAATGGATTGACAAAATAGTAGTGTAGCTGTGTTAGGTACTTACAAGTTGTCTATTAGATCTTCCTTAGCTTTTAAAATACCTCGAGTTTAGAGTAAAGAGTTTTCCATATTTTTGACGTATGTGCTCCTTTTTATGTTTAACTTCTCGTTCATATAGTCTGATATTTGCCTCCCCTCTTCATTTCACAGACAAATAGAGCTTGCTGTCCTTGCAGTTGATTTGCCACAGCTCCATTCTTTCTTGTCAAGGCTGTTCAAACTTCAGACTCATCACAATTTCGGATCATTCATCAACTTAATAGAAGGAAGTTCTATAGTCGTAAACTTCTTCCACATCACTAGTGCTGCTTTTTTTCACATTCGTCTGCATCATTCTTTGTTATAGATGTACTGGAGATATCATAGATGGAAGGTTATTCGAAAGAATGCAATCGTCTCAATTTTGTTAGCCACAAGTGTGGAAGTCAATTTTAGCCTAACTGGATAATTGCAACGGATGCTTATTACCTTTTTTATTATGGATTTTGAGATGAGGGTTCCCAGAAAACCACGTCTCTACTTTTTCTACGGTAGTGGTAAGGTTTGCCTCCCCAGACTCCACTTGTGGGATTTTACTGGGTATGTTGTTGTTGTTGTTGTTTGCTTATAACCTTTTACGTATTTGAAATCTTTTGCTAGTTTGTTTTATCATCTCTTTTTTCCTTTATTTCCTCGAGCTTGCTCTCGAGGGAACGTAAATTGGTTGTTAGAGTTTAGCAGACTCGGGATCAAACTGCATTTTCAAGGTCGAATATAACCTGACCTTGAGACGTTAGGTCTGAAGTTGGGGTATGCTAAAACCCGAATTCAGGGCCTTAGCATACCCTCAAAAATTTGAATTTGAACTTCAGTACTGCGCAACTTTAAAGCCTAAAGTACCAAAAGAAAGACAGTCCAATATGAAGAACAAAAGCTAATAATAATTTCATCAAATTAACAAAGGTTGTATGGTGGAGTGGTAAGTTCTTCTTCATTCTTAACCAGAGGTCTCGGGTTTGAGTCCTCTTGGTACGGAGTCGCCTTTGTTAGGGAGTGTTTTACTCTCATTGTGGCTTCAATGTGGATATCGGATCGGATGGGAAATTTTTTTTAAAAAAGATATTAGCTTTCATAATTCCAAAAGAAAAATAGAAAACCAGAATTGGGCCAGAGTGCATGGATAATACTCTTGTTGAAGTTTAGAGTATGAAGTTCATGCCTATAATGATTGAAGTTTTTTAATTTTTTTTTTAAACATTTCACGCAGAATGTTTGAACTTGAACTATATGTAACTTGAGACGTTCCGTTGGAGTTAGACTTTATCAAAACTAACTTCAGACATTATGAAATTTCGTCTTCTAATCCAAACAAACTTGGAACGAATTGGTTCATGATTCATTCATTAATTTTACTGCTTAACCTAGCTCCATCTTTTTCTCAGAGATGATTCTCATCATAGTTTTTTATATATAATTAGCCGCTTATTTGAGGAGCTTAGGGTTGTCGTGCTTGTTTGAGCTACCTGCTTCAGCTGCTTCAAGCAGGCAGTTGAAGCAGGCAGTTGTTGCTTGGCTTGATAGTCCTAGTTTGACAACTTAAATCCAGTGCTTCGAGATCGAATCTCAACAACGACAATATTTTACGTCATTTCTATTAAGTATTATTTAATTATTTCTTCATCAACGGGTCTACTTAGTTTTGCGGTGGCTATTAAAATGTCTACACAAATTTACTATGGTATTTATATTAATTATTATTTAAATTACTGCTTACGGCTGAACATTTCAGTTGCTTGCTGCAGTTGCTTGAAGCAGGTAGGTGATTACACCCTGTCTGCTTAGTGTTACGGTGACTATTAAAGTGATTGTTGAATTTTACTGTGTCATTTCTATTAATTATTATTTATTTATTTCTTCATCTACTGCAACTACGAAATTACAATAACGTATCTATTTAATTTTGCTATGGCTATTAAAATATCTATTGGCCCCTTCAAACGCACGGAATTCAAAAACTAGTATATTACTAACGCTAGGTAATTGAATCACAAAAATGTCATTTCCATTCTATTCCATGAGGAAAACGAATTACTATTGGTATTACTTTTTTAAAATTATTATTATTAAAAAGAACTTTACTATTTTGAGTATTGACTAAATGTATAAAAAAAAGATTTGGTGCAATGAATCTCGTGACAATTTGTGGATAAATATGTGTAACTATTTGTTGTATCATGAAAAGTGCACCCCGAAAGTATTACTCCACAATTATTTGACTGGTCACAATTTTTTTTTTAAAGAAATAATAATTTAAAATAAAAGTTTAGATAAAATAAATTAATTTACAATTTACAAACATAAAGTTATTCTCATTCTTCACAAACAATGTTCTTCACATTTTTCATTATTCTCGAATATATATGTTACAAACATTGTAATCCTCTAGGGTGGCCCAGGCTTAGGCTTGGAGCTTTCGTGTTAGAGGGCTCAAGTTCGACACCCATTATCAACGAAAGTAAGGGATTTGTCTTTTTGATTGAACTCATCGCACTGAACTTGCCTAGTGCGAGATACCTCTTTTATGTGATTTGCGATTTATTACATAAAAGTGGAGGTTTTCCTATGCGCACCCAATGGATAGCGACATCAAATTTCCCTTGTCATAAAAAAATATTACAAACATTGTCATTATTCTCGAATATATATGTTACAAACATTGTAATCCTCTAGGGTGGGCCAGGCTTAGGCTTGGAGCTTTCGTGTTAGAGGGCTCAAGTTCGACACCTCTTATAAACAAAAGTAAGGGATTTGCCTTTTTGATTGAACTCATCGCACTGAACTTGCCTAGTGTGAGATACCTCTTTTATGTGATTTGCGATTTATTACATAAAAGTGGAGGTTTCCCTATGCGCACTCAATGGATAGCAACATCGAATTTCCCTTGTCATAAAAAAATATTACAAACATTGTCATTATTCTCAAATATATATGTTCTCAGGATTTTTGGAGCTCTGTCATTTAATTTATTTACTATTTGCACAATGTACTTCACATTTTTCCTACGTAACTTTTTAAATTAAATAATACTATCATATTTTCCACCTACTAGTCAACTTTTCAACTAATAATTGTACAATGAGGACTAATTAGTGGTTAAGGGATTGGTATGATTTTAAAATGAAATAAGTTGAACTAAGAAAATCCATATCAGCTGTTCATAAACATCTTGATTATTAAATCATTAAAGTAGTGATTAATACTGTTAATGAAATGGATCCTTAAAAAGTTTATTTATTTTTAATCTCCATTATCGATATAAAGAGGCTTGATTTATAGGGAGAACGATAGATAGAGACACAAGCGGAGTTAAAATTTGAAGTTTATGAATTAGATAGTTTATTATTTAATATTAGCATATTCTAAAACGAGGTTACGATGCATAATTCTCATTTCTCATCATATATTAATTCTGTTGGATATTTTCTTGTATTAAAGTTATTAAAAAAGGGGGGGGGGGGGGGGGGGGAAACTATAAAAAATTTTAAAAAAGAATATTAGTAAAATATATAAAAAAAAAAAAAAAAAAAAACAAAAGTTTTTCTTCTTATTTCTTTTGTCTGTTTGTTGAGGTAGGTGGTGGTGTGTTGTAGTAGCGGCGGGGGGGGGGGGGGGGGGGGGGGTGGGGGGGGAGGGGAGAACTCGTGAACATTGTTAACAAGAATCTTGTGAAAATAATATATCAAATGAAATAAAAGAACCAAGACTTTTCAAATTGTATATTAATGTTACTCCTACATAACATTAATTTTAACCATTGTTATAGTTTTTAAAAAAATATCTCAAATTGATTATTGTTTTAAGAATTAAATATTAAAGTTGATAATTTTGATTAAATCCTAAACATAAAAAGAAGTATGCACGATATTTAAGAGGAGAAAGAATCCGTAAGAGTGATTGAGTTGGTGCGTCAACGAGTGATATATATCTCATATATAAGGAAGGATCCATTCCCCCACCCCGCTAGTGCTTTTTCACTCGAGTTTATCGTATTGAATTTGCTTAATGCTATATATATCTTTTATGGTATATGAATTATTACAGAGGAACAGATTTACTAGTATGCATTCGAAGCTAAGTTGTTCAGATTCTTCAAGGATGTCAACGGATGCGTGTCAAATTCTTTAACAGATTTACTAGTGTATTTTTGGAGAATCCAACACATGTGCAACATTGAAAGTAAAAAGTCTGTGCAACTTAGGTCGTAAGTGTAGAGGATTGAGCCAAAGCGAAATTAAAAATAGGACAAAGAGAGTTTTAATCACAGAAGGTTGCTCAGTGTTTTTTTGATTTTTACACTCGGTGTTTGTATTTTCATTAGAACTCGATTAAGTTTAAGTTTGTCACGAAAAGTTCAACATAATTGGATGATAACATACTCTCTAACAAAGATAATTTCGTACCTCTTGAATATACGAATCGAGACCTATTATTAAATTAAAAGTGTGTCCATAAAATAAGTTCTTTCTTTAACCTCCCATTAGTTTTTTCTAGTTTATGAGGAGCATATCAAATTTTAATATTATTTTAGATTAGTCAAATACTGTTTATTAATAAACTTTAATAGGGGGTAAATACTGGAACATTCCATAATCAATTACTACTAATATAAAAACAAAAATTAGCAAGTGGGTGAATTATTAATTCCAATGTTCTCTTTAATTATTTGCTCGTACTATCCCAATTAAACTATATATTTAATTGACACCCTCTTGCTTTTGATAAAGGCATAATATTTTTTTATTAAGTTATTAATAATCTTTTGATTCAAAGACTGATAATTCTTTTAAATTATCATATTAAGGCTAAACAAGGTGTTTTTCCTCATGTTTTTGACTTGGTTTGTAAAACTAATTGAAAAAATCATAAAAAAGTTATTCATAACTCCGTGACCAATCTTGATGGCTAAAGAACTTAATTTTGACACGTTGAAACTCATTGATAAATATTATATTAATGAAATACTTTTAAAATATTTTATGGCGTTGGTGTTGGTGATGGCTAGATGGTGATTGTGAATGTCGATAGGGAATAATGTTGGTTATGCCCGTGTTTTGGCTAGCTAGTAGCTAGTGGTAAAGATAGATGATCGTGATTGATTTTTACGATGGATGCTGGAATGAATGATGACATGGATGGTGGTATATAATAAGGCAATCTTCTGATAGAGGGGAAGAGGCAGAGCACACCCGATTATGTGGCACAAGATGCGCTAGTATTGCAAAGGCAGGAATGAGTTCACAATGTTCGAATAAGCTACTCGACCGACTAAACCTAAAAGGAGAAAGGGAGATGACTCCAGTTGTTGAGTACCTTGAGGAAGGTACCAGATCTACTTCTAGTTGTAGCGGATCTTACTTACATCGGTTCTAGCGCTTTCTCTGTTCCAAACATTTCCTGAAAGTAGACGACAAGTTTTAAATCTTATGCAAGCAAGGCATATCTCGTTGAATTAGTCTTTTTCACCACATCGCGTATAAGGGACAACTCTGTCTCCGCCTCTGCTGCTGGCGAGCAGATGTATAATGTACTACTTCGATCCAGTAACTTCTTAGGAGTAGGTTTAGGCTTGTCCCTCTCCTTACAGTCAAGTGGTTGAACACCCTTTTCTTTTTATTAGTCAGATAGGTTTGGAACCCTTTCCCTTTATAGGCTCCCGAACCCTCGATTCGATTGTTTTCCAAGAATGTTGAGCCGGGTATGTAAGTCATGTATCTGGGAAGAATAATAATAAAAAAAGGGCTTTCGATTTTGGTCTTGTAGCTATTTTCAATATATATATATATATATATATATATATATATATGTATATATATATATATAAGAATCCCTTTTTTAGAAGAAAGAAAACTATATATGTCCATCTCTAGTGGTGGTGGAACCAACCAAGATCTATATCGTCCGAACCGACCTCAAACTCTTTCTTCCCGACCTATTTGACTCTCTGGCCGTAAATCAACTCTCTTATAGTCAGCTACTGGGATTGATTGGGGAGAGAGTGCTAGTCTAACGCGGTACGGGTATGCTAATAGATAGAGGATCTTCCGGTGGCCTCGTTATCCATACCTCGGTCGGATGAATGGAGGACCGACGGGCCCAGGTTTTCACGAGAGTTGGCGGGTTCTGGAGTGCCTATGAAGGGCGCTAGTGTATACCCCGGGGTGATCATCACCACTTGCACCTCACATCTCGGCCATTTGTGTGCACCAATAAGAATGCATTTGCAATGCAGCCTGTGTTGGCACCGCCACCATAGATAAGACAAGCGTGCTGTCAGGTTCCAACATGCATGAAGTCTTCAGCTTCTTGCATAGTAGCACCCATGTGAAAAGAGAAGCCAGAGACTCTGAACTCTGGCTGCTGGAATATGTCATCGCCATTGAAGATGCTTGTCACATTAGAACCAGATTGGGTGGAAGTCCCCTAACTATCACTCTCTGAGCGTTGAACCGTGTAACTAGATATGTTTCCACCTGCCTGACAATTAAAGATATTTCTATCGTGCTTTGGAGATGAAGGCTTGGCTAGCGAAGAAAGATATTCTATCTTTCTCTTTTTGTTGTTCGGCTTCATAGAATTGTTTAGAATCCTCTCCTAGCTTCCTCTTTCCATAGATATGAGACTATAAAACGTCGATCAGAGAGCAGGGTTGTTCTAAGATATGGAAGTAGTTAAAAGCTTGACTAAGTAGTAGATATGGGATTGAGGGGCGCAGGAGTAGGGTTGTGCAGCAAGTGAGCCCTACTCATTCCATTTCCCAAACGGATCTACGCAATTCACTTTTCTCGTCGACTCCAACCCTAGGCCAGGATAATCAACCACCCCTGGTCGTCGAGCAACCCACAGTTGCTGTTCCATCGGAACCCAGAAGGGACCTCAGTCATTTTCCCCCGCGGTCACCCCCCTCATTAGCTCTCTCTGATCAAGAAGTCCTCAAACCATTCTTCTCGGAGGAAGGCGCTGCTGTTGAACCACAAGAACGACCGGGGGTTCCTGAGGCATTGCCGTTGCACCAGCAATGGCTGAAGGCCCGAAGCTCATAACAAGAGCAATTATAACAAAAATGAAGCAACTTTACCTCGACGATCCATGGAATCAGAATAATCCATTAGTCCGAGGGGAGGGGATTTTTGCCGGTGGAAAAGAAAAAGCAATCTCCATCCAATGACGATCGAGGAATTGCAAAAGATTTTCTACCGCCTAGAGCGTGAGGGGAAAAAAAGCTACTGGGCTAAGAAATTGCACAAGAGGATAGATACATGGACATGGCAAAATCCACGCAGCCCTTCCAACTCTAAATAGCTTTAGCATTTCTTGACTTGGAAAGGTATTTATAGATTCTAGAGCTCAGGGGAAGTTTTGGAACCCTAGTAGCAGAATGGAATCAGTTTACCGGGCTGACTTCCATGTCAACACGAGTAGTTTAACTCATTACTACCTCGTAAGGGCGTTGAGAATTGTTTTTGCTTTTTTTGCTAAAAACTTTGGAAAAAGTCTTCAAAGAGCCTTTGCGTAGTTTACGAATTCTGCTTAGTAGGGACTTGGACCATGTCTCCCGAACAATCTCAATACATATGGCGCAAGACGATTCCACATATCGAGTTCGGAATGGGATCAGGTGTTTTCACGTCTTACCATAGTGCCCGGTTTGTCTTAATTTCCGATTGATGACCTCCTTTTCTTTTCCTTCCTTGTGCGAACGACTGGACTCAATTTTCTAAAACCAGTAAAGATACTCGCAATTCTCTTCTCAATGTCGTGCCAGCTGAGGGAATAGATGGCGATGATTGATAATAGTCGTGGTATTGATGATTGATGGTGATGACTATGTGATAGTTGGTGGTAATATATGCTAATTTAGTGATTGGTAATGGTAATGATTATATATGATCGCAAACGATGGTTGATAATAGTGGTGAGAGGCAACAATAATTTCTATTAGTGACAAGAGCGATGAATAGATGTATTGATATTTTTAATAGACATTTTAAATTTTAATCAAGACATTCCATATCTTATCATTCAAATTCATCAAGGGATTTTAACATATAAAACAAACACATTTGATTAAGATCTGAATAATTAAGATTCAAATCTAAAAACTAAAAAAAAAACTTAATTGATTGAAATCTAAATAATTCGTTTTATTACTATAATAAATGTAAATAAGTGAAGTGATAGTTACACTAAGATTAATGAATATAAAATGAGGTATGTACCTTGAACAGAACTAAAAAATCAAAATCAGCAAAAAACTTTTATATAATATAATATAAATGCTCTCTACGTTTAAAAGATAAAGAAACGTTTTAAAGGAACCTTTAACAGAATCAAAGAAACCAATAAGCAAATCAATAAAAAATGTGTGATGTCTTTGTCACTTCATCATTAACACATTTATTAATAATTTATCAATAAAAAATATTTTCCCTTTTTTAGAAGAACTTTGTAATATGATTTCTTTTTTAGCCCACAACTGCAAGAATTACATAAATAAATAAATAAGTTAGCACACTAAAAATTCCACTGGAATAGGACTGTAGATGCTAATTGTGATTGGTTTTTCTTTTTGTGCACTAAAAATATTTATAATTTTTTATATTATTAAGTTATATTTGACTTAAAACACTTGGCCTATAGCTATATTACTACCATGAAACTTAAATAATGGTTGATTGAAATCAGTATCGAAATTGGAATTTTCATTAAGCGTGTTTAAATGAGAAGTAAATAATGATTTACTATATATACATAATAATAATCATATATAAATAATATAATTTTTCATTCAACGAAATCCAATGGTCCCACCTGCTTTCATCCCCAATCTAAAGTAGTATTTTTCCTCCAGGAGAAGGAAAAATGGCAGAGAAATTACAAAGCATGAAATTAAACTCTCACCAAGAAGTTGAAAGTACAAACAGTTAACTAACTAAACTGTTAAGATTTTCCATCTAATTAAGTAGTATATATGAACTTATAATTCTAAAAATATAGGTGAGTTGAATCTATAAAGTTTAAGTAATCTTAGATTCACAATCGATTCTAAAAGTATCTATGTTTGTGCAAACTATGCTACATAAATTGAAATACGAACAGTAATAAAGAATCCCCTCTTTCTTTTGGCCTACAATACATGAGGCTTTGAGTCCTTATCCATCAAATTGAATTTCTTTTAAGAGAAACTTCCTAGTATCATCAACACAACCAAATTAGAAGTGTATATATTTGTGTGTATATAAACTTCTAGTTTTCAATTTGGATATATGATCATTGTGTGGGGGTAGTTCTTTCTCCAAGCCTTCATTCAAAGGGTCTTTAATTTGTTTCTTGTCACATAAGCAAAAATCAAAGTCTTCTTTTCTTCCCACTTAAACCTAAAGCACATATTGCATATATCATTGCTCTTCTTCTCTTAAAGCAACATCTTTATATCCTTAGTGCACATTCACTTTCACTCGTTTATAAAAGATCGTAACTTTCTCATTCTGATACTCGAAACTCTAAATCACCTACTTCCTTATGGACGCGATTTTCTCTTCCTCCCAAGCTTTGTTAAATGCTCATAGTGGCATAACTAGCCATGTAGGATTCATTTGGCAACAAATTAGAACTACTTTAGTTGTGCCATTTCTAAGAATAATTTTATTTGTTTGCTTAGCCTTATCATTTATGTTGTTTGTGGAGAGACTTTACATGGGAATTGTCATAGTTTTTGTAAAGTTGTTTAGGAGAAAACCAGAGAAGAAGTACAAGTGGGAGCCACTTAAGGGTGATTTGGAATTGGGAAATTTTTCTTATCCTATGGTCTTGGTGCAAATACCAATGTGTAATGAAAAAGAGGTGCTTATTTTAGCGATACTTTTTAATCCTATATTATTACTGTTTACTTTTTACAATCAATATACATAAATTTCATACGATTATACACATATATATTAAACATGGTTAGTTTGTTTAAGCAGTTAGATGGACGACTATTTAGGTCAATTCTTCTATTTTATTAAAATTATTAAATTCTTTGATGAATTGTTACTTTGTAGGTATATCAATTATCCATTGGAGCTGCTTGTAATCTTTCATGGCCAACCAATAGAATATTTATCCAAGTTCTTGATGATTCTACTGACCCTGCAATTAAGGTCCAAGTTCTTGATTGTCTTATATTTGCTTGCTTCTATCGTAATTACATAATATCATTTGTTTTTTCATTATTAGTAGTTCTCTTTTTTCTTTTCTGTTCCTTTTTTCCCCTTTTTTTCCATATCTAGTACCTTCTACTTATGGAGCTTGATTCTTTTAGACGAGAATTTTTCGAAAACAACATCTACATCTCTATGAGATAGTGGTAAGGTCTGCGTACAATTTACCCTCCCCAGACCCCACTTGTGGGATTCCACCGGGTATGTTGTTGTTATTGTTGTTGTACAATAACACAGTCAGACTTCTCTATGACAGTTATCCTCTATAACAATATTTCGCTATAATAGCAAAGTCTTTTTCGGAACCAAGTTCTATGTTATGTTATATTATATGTTCACTATAACAACAGTTCGTTATAGAAGTCAAAGATTGTCTGAACAAACGAAGTTGTTATAGAGAAGTTATGTAACCGTAACACGTTAAGATACGCTGATAGTATGTATAAAATGACAGGCTTTGGTGGAGCAAGAGTGTAGGAGATGGGCAAGTAAAGGAGTTAACATAAAGTATGAGATAAGACATAACAGGAAAGGATACAAAGCAGGGGCTTTAAGAGAAGGAATGAAGCACAGTTATGTGAAGCTTTGTAGTCATGTGGCCATATTTGATGCTGATTTTCAACCCGAGCCCGATTTCTTGGAGCGGACCGTACCATTTCTTGTGCACAACCCTGAAATCGGACTCGTTCAAGCTCGTTGGGAATTTGGTAAATGTCTATAATTTCCTCTTTTTCTATGAAAAAATGTAGAAGAAAGAGCGAAGGGAGACTTGATGCTATGATAAGTTTGTCGTTCTGTGATCAGGAGAATCACACGTTGAAAACAGCCTCTTGCAGAAATGCTAGTCGAGGCTACGTACAATAACACCTGAGAATAATATTGATTTTGCAGTGAATGCTGAGGAGTGTTTGATGACAAAAATGCAAGAAATGTCATTTGGATACCATTTCACAGTGG
>JAPFFP010000008.1:2616917-2628039 GCA_026153255.1 Solanum medicagineum | reverse complement strand
GACCACACCTTGTTGGGAGATGACATGCCCAACTACCTTGTGTGGGGTTGACATGCCTTGACCACCTTGTCGGGGGTCCTTATGTTTGCAGAACAAGAAAATACATGAAAGGCAGGAACACTTTCAGATATTGCATCTTAATGCCTAGGAACAGTAAAATGAAAAGAAGAATAGCATGTTATTTTTTTCATTAACAAGATTTATGCATGTCAATGTAGTCGGACCCTAATTTATAATCTCTGTTAGCACAAAAGGGATTGTTCTAGGAAGTCCACATTACTACAGGATACAATACATACCATAACATTTTATTTTGATAAATAAAATACATTATCATAACTTTCTTCTCCAGCAAATTGCATAACAAAGTAGTGAAATACCTGTGTCAATTCCATATACTAGGATTCTAACTGTAGTAACAGAAAGTTATTCCTACTATTAAAAGTTAGATATGCATGTTGATCACAAGCTAGTGACGTAAAAGCTTAGAAAATATCCCATTTGACAGACATATCATGATATTTTAATCTGAATTGCTAGTTTATGTCTAATTTATTTTCCTTACAGATGGTATGCAAGGCCCTAATCAGGCCAATAGATCCTTGATTTCACCCTTGGCACCAGATGCTGGTACAAGTCCAAGCACAAATAGCTTCTTCCCATTTGCACCAGTAACACCAGAACATAACCACTTCAAGGACAACCAGCATTTTCAGAGACAAAATTTCCAGATACAAGAAAGGTCTAGTTTTGAGAAAGTTAAGCGGGATAATGTTCTTGGGTCTATGACATCCAAAGACGACCACTCTGATAAACTGTTACAGAGAGTCGCAGATTCATTGGTTGCCGTTTCATCATTGAGTGAAAAAGTTGACAATGGCAATATAGGTAATGTGGACATTGACCTAAACAAGACACCAGCATCGAAAACTCCCAAAAGGCGAAAACACCGGCCAAAGGTAGTTATAGAAGGGCAAACCAAAAGAACTCCGAAGCGTGCTGCCCCAGGAGATGGTACTCCAAATGAGAATCCATCAGGGAAAAGGAAGTATGTCCGCAGAGACGGCCTCAAAGCTTCAACAACTAACCAAACCGAAGTCAATGAGTCCGCTGCCCCAAGAAATAGCACTCCAAATGAGAACCCATCAGGAAAAAGGAAGTATGTCCGCAGAAAGGACCCCAATGCTACAACTCAACAAACTGAAGTTGTTGACAAGGACAAAGTTCCTGATGCTGAAGAGACACAAAAAACATGTCGGAAAATGCTAAATTTTGACTTGGAAGACATAACAAAAGATGAAAGCCTGGCAAGTACCAATATCCGCCACACAGAAGAACATCAACAAAGAAAAACAACTATCGATTTGAACTTGAATTCTCAAGACATAGAGGCATCTTTGGCTATCGTGGAGGCTTCTGCAATATCAGCTGGGCATAATCAGAGGAAAGGAGAAAGTGCAGAGGAACTTTTAAAGGAAAAGCCAAAAGATTTGGCAGTGCCACCTCCTTCTGCAAATCAAGCTACAAGAAATAACCAGGCACTGAATGCTCTTGCACGAAGTCTAAGTATGAGAACTGTCACTCAATATCACAACAGCATTCAGCTGTATGAACCAAGACAGCTGGCACTGGGAAGGACGCCGCTACTTCTGAGAGACACAGCTAGTACACATGACAACAAAGGAAGATCCAATAGAGATCAGTTCCCCAATTTCCCATTTCAACCAAGAATTTTCAGCCAGATAGGATCTGTGCGCCCAGAAATGTTGGGGAATGACAACAGAAGAAGAAATTGCAGCACTCCATCTGGTTTTCCTTTCTCTACTGCAGCTCCAATACATGACTCAACAAAGTTCCTGTCGAGCAGCTTTAGCATAAATGGATATAATGGAGTCAGTGAGGAGGGTACTAGGCATTATGCTGGTCCCATGGTTGTTCAACATAATTCTCAACTAAACCCTTCTCAATTTCATTCATATACAGAGACAATACCACAGCACATAACCCAACAGATGACTGGAATCCATGGATCCCAAGTACAAGCCACAAGCAGTAATTTGAATCATCAGTATCAATTCCAAAGTCTCAGTATGGTGGCACAAGAGGTTGAGAGAATAAATTCTCATAATAATTTGAGAGGACAGATGCAGAACATTAAGACATCACCCGCTGAACTATTCAATGAGGTGCTTGCAAGAGAGAACAGGAATTCACAAGCTGACCAACATCACCTGACAAATGCTACAGGTATCCTTTTGCAACTATGACATCAATCTTACTTTTATTGTTTTCTTTCTTTTTTCCAGCAATGTAGCATCAGTGTTGAAGTAGAAGAATCATGATGGGGCAGTTCGTCCATCAAATATTTTCCCTCCATTTAAAAAAAAAAAAAAGAAAAGTTCAGAATATTTGCTTGGTTATACATCGGGCTGGTTTTTTGAGAAAAACTCTTGAGGATGACTTTTCCTTTTTTGCTCAAAATTTGAAGAACTGTTGAAGAAAAATCTTTTCTACTCAAACTATTTCATCTTGTTTTCAAGTTAAATGCATGACCAGACGCAACTTCAATTTTCAAATACAAATTTCAACTTAATTTCAAATTCTACTTTTTTCAAATATCACATCTTTCTTATGTCCAAATGCCTACTTAGATTCCAATCACTACAAACTTTCTGTCACACAGGCTTACAAGGAACACACAGACATGCAGCATCAGTTGACACAGGCTTACAAGGAACACACGGATATGCAGTGTCAATCGATATGATCACACAGCAATTGGAACGCCTTATTATCAGTGATAGAAAGAAAAATGCTGCTAAAGTGGAGCAAAAGGCCCTTGTTCCATATAAGGGCAGTGGCACAATTATCCCATATAATGGATCTGATCCTATCAAAAGGCGTAAAGCACGGCCCAGAGTGGACCTTGATCCAGAGACCAACAGACTATGGAACGTATTAATGGGAAAGGAAGGAGGTACAGAGACAATGGACAAGGACAGCGAAAAATGGTGGGAAGATGAAAGGAAAGTTGTCCGTGGACGGGTAGACTCTTTTGTCGCACGAATGCGCCTTGTTCAAGGTAACAAAGAATCCCATAAACCATCCATTTCCACTACCACTCACCGGTCTTGTAATAGTAGAATTAATGTTATCGTGATATTATCAAGTCCAACAAGACAAATAATTTGAAAAGCTTTGCAGGGGATAGAAGGTTCTCACCTTGGAAGGGATCTGTAGTCGACTCAGTAATAGGAGTATTCCTCACACAGAATGTTTCAGATCATCTCTCAAGGTAATTGATCGTCAGATACCATCAGAAGAATATAGTCAATCTAATTAAAAATAGAAGTTGATAATTCAATAAAATATTCTTTCTTGCAGCTCTGCTTTCATGTGCCTTGCAGCCAAGTTCCCCTTGCCAACAAGCACCAAGAACACCCTATCTCAAGATGGGTGTAACATAGTAATGGAGGAACCAGAAGTCGAAATAATAGATCCAGATGGGACTATCATATATCATAAAGCTAGACTACAGCACAGAATGGAAAGTCACTTTCATACAACTAGAGCTTATTTAGTAAGTGAGCATGACAAGAGATCAGACGAGGAAGTCATTTCATTACAAAACTCTCCCGACTCTCTGATTGTTCAAGCCAATGAAGAACTCAGGTCAAGCTCCGGATCCGACTCAGAATATGAATACCAACCAAGTTCGCCCAACTTGAACAAAGACAGTACTCAAGCAAACCGTTCTCCACCGACAAAGTGGACTGCTGCATTCCCAGAATATCAGAGTCACTTTATGAGGAATACACTTTCAGAAAAGTTGTCCATCTTTGGGCATCAGAAGACAGACACTGCATCAGATATGAGGCATAACCAAAATCTTGAAACATATCTACATGGGTATCCAGTCAATCCACATGTTCAAGTCGAGGAGATATCAGCAAGAACATCCAGTAATTCCTGGTTGAAAATAATACCAGAATTTGGAAAACATGAAACAGCATGCCATGAGAAAGAAAATGCCATGGGCAAAAGAATGAAACATATAGCAGGAAGTTCAAGTACGTTGATAGCTCAGCAAACTGCACTTCCCATTATTCATGCACGGCTGATGGGAGAGATAGGAAATGTGAAAAGGCAACCTCACAAGGAAAACAATCAACACTCTGTAAGTTCCCATCAAAAGGAGATGGCAATAGCCTCACAACCAGAAAGCGCTTGCATTCAGCAATCAGCAAACCATTCAGAAGCCATTGCTAAAGGAGAAGGTAATTCTGATAACCCAAAATCTGCAAATAAGAGTTATTACACATGCAAGATCTGTAGTTCTTACCTCATAGTACATATAAGAAACTCTTGCAATATAACCATATCGCATGCAGAAGGTCAAGCTCATCCTTCAAGCAAGCAACCCAGTGTAGCAGGCACCAACATCTCAAAGACAAGAAAAAGAAAAGTTGAGGAAGGAGATAAGAAAGTTTTTGATTGGGATAGCTTGAGAAAGGAAGTCCTATCAAAGAATGGGAAAAAAGAAAGAAGCAAGGATGCAATGGACTCACTGAACTACGAAGAAGTTAGAAGGGCATCAGTTGAAGAAATTTCTGATGCTATCAAGGAAAGAGGGATGAACAACATGCTGGCAGAGCGAATTAAGGTACCAGCACTAACCATGTATTATTAGTCACAAAGAGAAAGAGAGACCTCGCAAGTAAATTTTCAAAGAAAGCATAATTGCTTATTGTGCAGGACTTCCTCAATAGACTGGTAAGGGATCATGGAAGTATTGACCTAGAATGGTTGAGAGATGTAGCCCCAGACAAAGTGAAGTAAGTTCCTTGCAATAATACACTGAAGTTTTCTATCTTCATGAGCTTATCTGCTACAAAAAAAATTTCCTTACTGCAGAGAGTATCTATTAAGTATTCGCGGACTGGGTCTAAAAAGTGTAGAATGTGTGCGGCTATTAACACTTCATAACCTTGCCTTTCCAGTAAGTTCCACTTGTCAATGTGCAACGATCTACTCGATTGATCTAGAACTCAAGTTGAATTTGTCAGGTTGACACAAATGTTGGACGAATTGCTGTGCGATTAGGATGGGTTCCTCTCCAACCACTTCCTGAGTCGCTGCAGTTGCATCTTCTTGAACTGTAAGTTATTAAAACAAAACCTCAAAACTGTACTTCGTTTATTATATGGGTTATCATTCATGCTTCAATACAGGTATCCAATTCTGGAGTCAATTCAGAAGTATCTCTGGCCACGACTCTGCAAACTCGACCAGAGAACACTGTACTTTCTCAAGACCTCATAATAATTTCCATTGATTACACAAGCTATTACTAACCTAAAAGATACTCTAACATACCCATGGATGTATCACTAATAAGGTGATGTTTGTTGGCAGGTATGAGTTGCACTACCACATGATTACTTTTGGAAAGGTAAGTTTAATTGTGCTTTTCAATTTGAATGTGCCCTCATATGACAATTTTTGTGGAGGTTGTTGTCCCTCATCAGGAGGAATTATAATTATGGCTGACTTCCAATATTGACACAGGTTTTCTGCACCAAAAATAGACCTAATTGTAATGCATGCCCGTTGCGAGGTGAATGCAGACACTTTGCTAGTGCTTACGCAAGGTTAGTCATCCACGTCTCCAATCATTAAATTGCTAGTGAAACTCAGAACATAAGGTTACCTTAAGATTTGCTTCATTCCTCTTTTTACCAACTTCAAACTAAACGAGTTAACATCTCCTACAAAATTGGGGATGAAAAAACATGGCTTGAAGTTTAAAAGTGCAACTCTAAGATCAGAAAGAACACTTTTCTAATTCAAATTATGATAATAATGAGATGATGACATTAATGATGATAATTAATAACATGAATCAACTACTCAAACACTCCTTATTATCAAAGTTCAAATCACAAAATAATTTCAAAAATTGGCAAGTAGAGCTCAAAAACTGTTCCTCAGATGGTCGGTTATTCTATGACACATGCACTAGAGATGCAAAATCTGGCAATGTTTTACTTCTTTTGTTAGTTAATTTCGAGGAAAATTGACAGATGTGTTAAAAATTTACCTGCAGTGCAAGACTTGCCCTTCCTGGCCCAGAAGAGAAGAGTATAGTGAGTTCAGCAGTTCCGATCCCTGGCGAGGGAAATGCAGCTGCTGCATCCATGCTATTACCCCCAGCAGCTGAAGTAAGAATGGTGTACCCAAATGCTCCAGTTGAAGCTGCTAACATCCCTTCTTTCCCGGAGAGGCCAATGTCAATACCTCAAGAGATGACCAACTTACTAAATAGAGAAGCAACACTCATTACCACCAACTGTGAGCCTATTATTGAGGAACCAAAAACACCAGAACCATTGCCAGAACTATTAGAAAGCGACATTGAGGATGGATTTTTTGAGGATCCTGATGAAATTCCATTGATCGAACTCAACATGAAAGAGTTCACGACCAATTTGGAGACTATTTTACAAGAGCATAATAAAGAAGGCGACGTATCCAAAGCTCTGGTGGCCTTGAAACCAGATGCGGCTTCAATTCCTACTCCCAAACTGAAAAATGTCGGCCGTTTACGGACTGAACACCAAGTGTAAGTTCCGGAGCTCTTGTTTGATGTTTACCTGTGTAAGGATGTAAACAAGATAAGTAAACTTTTAAGCATGCAATAAACGGACTTGGTAGAATATAACATTGTTGTAATAGGACTTGATGTGAATATGAAATTGTATGGAATTAAGAAGACAATCAGCAAAGAATGTGCAATGCAGATATCTACACAAATTTGCACCGTGCTGAAAAGAGAGAATTAGATGTAAAAAGCTGTAGTACCAGTTTGTATTGCACGTCCACAACATCTCTCAACACCGTCCATTATGAGACACAAAATGGCCTTCTAATAAACACCTAACAAAGTATCGAGTTGTCACATTTTTTACTCAAAACTAATGGTTAATACTCTAATATTGCAGGTATGAACTCCCAGATTCCCATGAATTGTTGGAGAAGGTCAGTTGTCTATCTTCTGTTGCTCAATTAAATTTGACTAGAGCTAAACTTTCTTATTTTCGGAAACTGGCAACTTTGCTAGAACTAAGCTTTATTATGACCCAATAATATTCCAATACAGCTGGATAAAAGAGAACCTGATGATCCAAGTCCGTACCTTCTGGCAATATGGACACCAGGTATGCAACTGGATTTTCTTTGAACAGTATTATCTTCTCCGGGATATCCAACTAATGCACACTTAGCAATGGAGAAAACCTGTGTTTCCACCATAGTGCTAATCTGAGGCCAAACCATGCATTAGCAATATTTGGCTTTTGAAACCAAAACTTGCCCCCAAATAGTATCGGAGGACACACAGAGCAGCTATTTTCTCTTTTTCCTCCCATTTCGTCACTGACTACATACAACAATATAATGGTTAATTAGAACTCTAGTCCGCAGTAGATTATGTTGTTTTAACTCTGTGCCTAATGTGCCACCAGGTGAGACTGTAGATTCAATTCAACCTCCTGAAACAAAGTGTGATCATAGTGGACCAGGGAGCCTGTGCAATGAGATGACATGCTATTCGTGCAATGGCATAAGAGAAGCAAACTCACAAACCGTAAGAGGCACACTACTGGTGAGTGGCACAGGCATTTGTTGTGCTTTGAAGTCACTACTTTAGAAGAACTATAAGCTAGCATTGCCCTTTTTCTTCTGAAACACCTAGCTTGTTACAGATACCGTGCCGAACAGCAATGAGAGGGAGCTTCCCACTCAACGGCACATACTTTCAGGTTAATGAGGTAAATTCCAAACCTAGTCATCTGATCACAATTTTCAAGAATCTATGTTTGGACAATGATGTTTGAAAACTTACAAGCGCAACCGTACACAATGACACTTGGAAATGGATATTAGTGATTGCAATCATTCTGATCATTGAATAAGATGTGATCTTACACTGTGCAGGTATTTGCAGATCATGAATCCAGTCTTAATCCGATTAATGTTCCGAGAAAATTGCTGTGGTCCCTGTCAAGAAGGACCGTGTACTTTGGGACCTCTGTCTCAACAATTTTTAAAGGTACAGATAAATGCTCAGGAAAAACATTGTGGTTCGATATATGACTTAAGAATCAACTCTAAGTTACTGACTGCATAAACATTGATGTTTATCAGGCTTGTCAACAGACCAAATTCAGTACTGCTTCTGGAGAGGTAAGTCCAACTTTTCTTGCTTCTCATAGTTAAAAAAGACGCAGAAAAAGGATCTGAGTTAAATAAGTAACGCTACACTAAACTGTTCAAGAAATTATTGAAATACCAGTACCTTCAACTCTCACATTGAGAATATGTGTATATACATATTCAGCTTTATAGATAAACAAGTAAAAGATGTGATTGAGTTACCTAACTACTAGAGTCAGATTATGCAAAACTGTCCTTGAAAATGTCATTATGCAGGATTTGTCTGCGTAAGGGGATTTGATCGAGAGATGCGAGCCCCACGACCTCTCATTGCTAGACTGCACTTCCCTGCAAGTAAGATGGTGAAAAATAGAAGTGATGACAAAAAGAAGGATGGAGCAGGTGCAGAGAAGGTTGCTGGTTCCAACTCACCAAAATCTGTCCATACAAATTAGAGAAACATAAGGAGGAGTAGGATAAGAAATTGATGACTAACAGATTGATGACAGTCAATAACCTCAGCAGAGATACAAATTTACAGCAGCAGAACATTTGAATTCACCCCTTCTCGGAAAAGAGTGTAGTGTACAATAAGCATCTCCTATTCTTTGATTTATGCTCACAAACTGAGCCATCAGTTTTCAAGATTTACCAAATAGAAAACAAGAATAGATGTAGGAAAATTGAGATGTTAAGGTTCATAGTTTGAATGTGCAAACAGTTGATGCCATTGTAGTGGAAAATCCTTATTTATTCATGCCCGGAAATGACTATTGCTTTGATTTACATGTTGACAGCCTCATTTTTATGTGAAAAAAGTGGTTAGCTGAGGATGCATACTATTAAACCTTCACCTAATAATTTAACATAGATGTCCTGCAGTCTAAGCAAAGGATACAAAACTACGAAAAAATAAGATAGGAAAAAGAATTACCTATCAGCAATAGGCTCTGCAAATTATTTTCAAGCAACTCATAAATCATTGCCAACTCTTCTCATACTTCAGATAAGACCCAGAAACTAACAGAAAGGGAAGAATGTAAAAAGATGGTGTATTAACAAAGTTTATGCAAGGCAGTGAACATTACCAACAACAACAAACCAGTAGGGTCTAAGGAAGGTAAAATGTAATCAAATCTTACCCTATACCTTGAGATTGAGAAGGTAGAGAGGTGATTTTCAATAATCCCTCAGCAAAACAAACAATGCAAAAGAGGCAGCAGTAACAACCAAAAACAATAGCAACAAAATTCAATAACAAGGATAAATAATAACATGTAGTAATAAAAACCTAAAGATAGGGAAAATAACAGGAATACTAATACTCTGCCAATGGGAAACAAATACATCGGCCTACTAACTTTCTACCCTAATCTTCGACCTCTAAAACCCTGCTATCGAGAGAAGTTAAATAGACAAATAAGGACAAATAATAACATGTAGTAATAACATGTAGTAATAAAAACCTAAAGATAGGGAAATAACAGGAATACTAATACTCTGCCAATGGGAAACAAATACATCGGCCTACTAACTTTCTACCCTAATTTCGACCTCTAAAACCCTGCTATTGAGAGAAGTTAAATAGACAAATAAGGACATACTTTTCTCTCTTCCTCTAAGGGAAAACAGCACAGCAAAAAGCAATACACACAAATTATACGAAATGCAATCAAACATCATCTAAAAAAGAATTTCTCTGAAAGCCATTGAACTTCGGAGTTTGCATACTTGAAAAATCAAAATATTTAAGTTAACAACAATACAGATGTTCGGATCAAAATTAAAACCAACGCAGTGATCATAGCGTCAATCATAAATTTAATTTGAAGTTATAGTTCAAGTTGATAAATATAATCAAATATAATACTTAAGATTCGACACGAAATTGCCTGAACCTGAATAGCTTTGATCGGAAAATATGGCACGCCGGTAAGTTCAGAATGCTCGCCGGGAAACTGAAGGCGAAACGACACTTGCGTCTGAAGAGTTTTTTCTTTTTTAACTCTTTAGGTGTGAAGAGTTTATTTGTTTTGCCGCCATTTATTTGCCGCCTCTTTTTTGTTTATTTTTATCGAAAAATGCGTTGAATCTCAAAGTTTCTTAAAATAGCAACTAATTTATACTCCCTCCGGTTCTTTTTATATATCGTCCTTACTATAAATACATGATCTTAATATATATTATTTTACAAAATCAATGCATAAATAATATTACTCTTCCTATTTTACCCTTGATAGTTAATAAATTTTGAAAAGATATATTTGACTAACTATAGGAACTAAAGAAATAATTAATATACAATAAATAAGGACAAAATAGTAAAGACATTTTCTTTAATACAAGTTCAATCACAAAAAATGACATATAAAAAAAATCAGAGGGAGTATTTATATATATACACACATTTTAGTTCATCAATTGATTAAAATGTGTTTTTGATTTCTTCGTATAGGAAATATTTCATATTTCAAACATTTCTAGAATAATATTATTGTCGAATATGAAGCAATTATAATAAATAATTAAATGATGGAATAATTGGTAATCATGGTAAACTTGTGAATATTCACAACTAAAAGAAAATGAAAAATGCATGTTTCAATAAATTAAAGATCAAATATAATAAAATAAAATTATAATTACAGTGATAAATAGTAATAGAATAGCTGAGATATGCACAAGTTGACCTGAACAAAACGCTCATGTTAATCAAAGTGATATCAATGAAGGCAAACATGCCAAAATAACATTTATTTGGTAGAAGTACTTAGCATGTTTCTCTATAGAGCATACAACACATCTTCCTAGTCCAAATGCCAACAACAGACTATTGAAACTGATTAGAACAATTAGTTAAGAATGATAGTTAGTTTGTTATATATTATTAATTGATTAGTTGTAATTA
>JAPFFP010000008.1:2596188-2615768 GCA_026153255.1 Solanum medicagineum | reverse complement strand
ATATACAGAAATAACATTTCTTCTTCCCCAATTCATCTGTTCCTCTGTTTTTCACCATCTTCCCTGTAAATTCTTCACAGACACAACTTGAAATGGCACTACATGAGCAATGGCACGCGGGAGGGGCAAGAGGGGCTTAAGTTTCCCCGCGACTCATGTTCCAAAACTCAACTTCATACTCAAGAACGTGTATAACCATTGCCTCAGCTTTTGAGATGACATCTGCTGGTGCCTTTTCAAGACGACGATTAGCTATCTTTTGAAGTGTATGGCAATACTGACCGAAACCATCATTGCCCCATCTTTCACAAGTCTCTTTTAGTTCTTCAGGGGTTTTAGAGCCATCTGATAAACAATATGCATAACTTTCTTGATAGACAGCTTCAATTGCCCAAAAGGCTGTAACAGCAACGGTATATTCTACTTCTGGACTCATTAGGCTTTCCAAAAATCTGGTAGCAAAAGAGGCACAGTCAATGAAACAGAATATCTCAGTGGCGAATTAGATTAACACTTCATCTCCACATAAGCTCCCAAATAGATATTGCCGAGGACTACATTATGAATGTTATCGATGAATTTGGCAGACAAGATGGTTAACCAAACAGCATGGGTAGGGGCTTGAATATGAATTCGAGGATTGTAAAGAATCAGTTTGACCAGTTAGCCAAATTACATGATAAAATGTGAGAGGATGACAACACCTAAGCAAATGAAAAGGTGGAACAGTAGAATATAAACTAAGCAGGGCCAGAGTGGACCTTCCGATAATTATCAAATCAACAACAACTTACCCAGTGAAATCCCACAAGTGGGGTCTGGGGAGGGTAAAATGTGCGCAGACCTTACCACTACCTCATAAAGATAGAGAGATTGTTTCCCAAAGATCCTCAACACAAATATGTCAGCCCCAAAAGCAGAAAATACTAGATATAAAAACGAAACTATAGTGGAAAACAATTGGAAACTCATAAATACAATACGAGTAGCAAAATAAAAGACGGCCAATAACAACCCAATAACTATCAAATCATAATTGTTAAATTCTCAACAGCTCTTTAAGAAAATGGATGGACATAACAGATAGGCATAAGACAACCTACATCATGTTGGACGGAAATCATTCATAGTAATCATGACAAAAGCATAGAGACTATAGTAGCGGGACAAGAACCACTAAAAACAAGACTTTGCTGATTACAGAAAATGTATATGATCTTGCATGTATATACTGCATTTTATACCTGCAATATTCCAGATTAGCCTTTTGGGGAACAATACTGGGCAGCGAAACATTCCACTTAGACGCTTCTCTCTTAAACCATGATATTTCATCATTCAACGCAGCAATACCACCTAAAATGACCTCTATGTCTGAATCGTCATCCGACTCCTTCCAAGCTTTCAACAGCAAACTTGCTACGAAAGGAACAAAGGCTCTGACAAATATATAATCTTGTCCCTGCATCCAACTCCTAATTTTTTTTAACGGATAGAAAACTGCATGAGCTTGCAAGAAAGAAACTGAACAGAACACGGCTCTTATTTCAGTTGCAGCAACAAAAAGGAGAAGATAAGTTACACTCGGAAAATATGATTGCAACTCAATACATATGTCGTAACCATCAAGCTCCGATTAGTTATTGAACATGTTGCTGCAGTATCAAGCACTAAAGCTGAATATGAGGCAGCAGATATCACTGCCTCGGAATGCATGTGGTTGGGAGTTGCGAGGTGATATGCCATGAAAAGTCGATTATCTTGTGCAAATCAACACAATACTCCCTCCGTTCACTTTTACTTGTTACTATTTCACTTATCGAGGTCAAACTATATTAACTTTAATCACATTTAAATATTTTTCATCAAATTAACGTGAGAAGGATCGCAACTTATAGCATTTTTCATATAATTTTCAGCCATCAAAATTTTAGATTTCAAATATTTAATTTAGTATTAAAGTTTAGTCCAGTTGACTTCGAAAAGCGAAACAGTGACCAGTAAAAATGGACATAAGCTCCAATCATATCTCCAATTTGAAGCTATGAACTTAGAATCGGAGAGCAATTTGAAGAAATGACCTTAAATTTTAGTGCACTGACCCCTAATAAAATTGCTTGGAATTAAGAGTGGAAGAAATCGTTTTATCTACTAGTGGTCAAATTAACATACTACCAAATCACACTACCATTGCAACAACGGTAGATATAGCCATATAGGGATTTTAAGAATACGCCTAAAAACCGAGAAGCATGAACTTCATGTTTGGTGCCATTAACAAGTACAAGAAGAAGTTAGAGTCAAGAATTTAGGGGGGAAATAAAATTACCAGCCATGTTTTGAAGAAAGAGGGGTCAACGGAGCCATCACGGATGCTAAGAGTAAATGGGTGTCTGGTAGCGGAAGTATAGAGTTCATTGTGTTGATTCAGCCATTTTTGGATCATCAACTTTTCTTGCTTACATCCTTCCATTTTTTCTTTTCAACTTCTTCTTCTTCTTCTTCTTCCTCCTTTGCTATGGAGCGAAGACTATTTGTTTTTTTTTCTTTTCCGGGTGGAGAGCTCGTGGTACTGTGGGGAAATGGATACCGGGCCGCGTTCAACACTTACCCGGCTAAAAATTTAATGGGCCAAGCTTTTTTGTATGGTAAACATCTTGATCTCGACCATAAAAAAATATGGTGCAGCAGATGAAGTTGCGATATTAATTTAAATGTAATTAAGCTTTAATATAAATATTAAACATCAGATGAAAAACAAAAAAAAGAATATCTTGACTTTGTGCATCTTAATTTGACTTATGATAGGTAGGGACGGATTCAGCATTTTCGTCAAGAGTCTTCGTACGTTTAAAATATAATTGGGTAATTTTTGTATAAGGATGTTCAACAATTGATATATATCAAAATATCTATATTTAACCTATATATTCAAAAAAAATTTTGGACGATGGGGTGTTATCTGATTACCCTTATATAAATACAGCTCCGGCAATAATTACAAGAGTGTAGAGCTTAAAAGATTACGAAATTGTATGTTTTACCCCTATATGATAGTATTTTTTTTTTTTTTTGCTTTATATTTTAATATTCATAATATAAATTTTGACTTCGCCACAAATCAAGCTAACTATTCCTTCGGTCATGGAGTATGTTATATTACTTTATGTACATTTGTATAGATGGATTCAAAGTTTATAAATTCCAAATTTTAATTTTTTAAATTATTAAATTAGAAATTAATAATTCAACAATATATCAAATAATTTTTCTTACAAAGAACATATACTGAAAAGTACTCTGAATTCCCCTCCTCGAAAACTCGGTATATATTACCACTCCTATGTAATACATATTTTATTAGTTATTAATATATTAAATCTTCTTATTAACCCAAAAAAAAGTACTCTGAATCAAATGACTGGTTTATTTGAACCGGAACCTTTAATTTGACCAAGTTTAGTTACTTTAAATATTTAATTATACAATTTTATAATATATTTAAAACTTAGTATTGGATCATAAATTTTTTAAAAAATTCTTTTAAAGTTTCATACTCAAATAAAAGATAAATTATAGTGGAATATAATGATTCAGAACCCCTCCTCCTCAATCATAAATTTTAATTTCAGACTCATAAAAATATTATCATCTCTCAAAACAAATCATGAATATTCATCTCCAATATAAATATCAAAAATCAATTAAGAAACAAAAAGCATATTAGCTCATTAGTTTTACTCTGGATTAAGCTTGTGCGGATTCTTTATTTTTAATATTATATTTATGTTAAATTTTCTCAAAAATATATTATTTTTGATGAATTCAATATACACCCTTTGATACTTTTAAAAAATTCAAATAATATAAATTATAAATCATATAATTTGAATTTAATCAGATCTCAATACATCATATTTATGTTATATTTTTTCAAAAATATATTATTTTGATGAATTCAATATACACCCGTTGATACTTTTAAAAAATTCAAATAATATAAATTATAAATTATTGAATTTAACATATCTCAATACAAATCATATTTATGTTAAATTTTCTCAAAAATATATTATTTTTGATGAATTCAATATACACCCGTTGATACTTTTAAAAAACTCAAATAATATAAATTATAAATTATTGAATTTAACATATCTCAATATAAATCATATTTATGTTAAATTTTTTTAAAAATACATTATTTTTGATGAATTTAATATGTACATGTTAATACTTTTAAAAAATCTAAATAATATAAATTATAGATCATATAATTTAAATTTAATCAGATCTCAACGTCGAAAAGCTAATGGAAAAAACAAAAAAAATTAGCAACATCATATATCATGTCTAGTAGAAGGTGGAGGCTTCTCAAAACATTGGGAACACTAGTTATCTCCAACACATGTTAATATTATAGCTTGACACTTTGAAGAACTTAGTGTTATCTCCAACACATGTCAATATTATAGCTTGACACTTTTATACTTAAAGCACCCAACATATAGACTACTATAAAAATGGACAAACAATTGAGTAGATCATAGAATGATACACAACTATAGAGCAAAAATTAGGAGAAAAAAAAGGAATTAGATATGGAAGAGAAAGGAGGCAATAAGGTGAAACAATTAACACAAATAGAAAAATGGCTAAGAAAACATAAGTTGGAGTATACTGCAGCTACTAGACACCCTTTTATTTACAACATTCATGATGGTTCTATCCATTTCTCTTCTTACAAGAAATGGCTGGTAATATTGTCTTTCTTTTCATTTTTTTTGACAAATTTAATATAATACTCTAGTTAGCTGTTATTTTATATCTAGTATTTTTTACTATTAGAATAATAATTTTTTAGACGAATTTTTCAGAAATAATTTCTTTATCACTATTTCGTCTTTTGAAAATAGTCTTTCTATCATTACAAGGCAGTAGTAATTTTACCACTTTAGAGTTCACTTATGTTTGTTATTGTTAATTATTGTTATGGTGATGAAATTGTACTTTATTTAAAAAAATTTAACAAATATATATAACATCTGATCGTCGTGTCATATTTAGTATTTTCTGCTATTGAGATGATATTTTTGAGATGAGAGTCTAGTTTCGGTAGTGGCGAGGTAGTGGTAAGGTAAGTGTATATTTTGCCCTTTTCATATTCTACTACTTGTGAGATTTTACTTGCTGTTATAAGTGATGAAGTTGTACTTTCTTTAATTTTTTTATTCTTATTTTTAATTTATAAATAATTGAAGTGCAGGAAAGGGAATACGTGTTTGTGAAAAAAGCTTTGGCACCATTTGCAGCTAGTGTTTTGCTTAAAGCTTGGAAAGAATCAGTTGATAGCTTTGATGTTGAAGTCATATTGGTTGGTTTGGGCTATTTGAATGATGAGATTTCTTGGTTAAAACAAGAAGCTCCCAAGTGGCACATTTCCTTGACTAGTGTTGTTGTTGATGACAACAAGCATGTCCTCGACTACTTCAGGTAATTTTTTTCATCTGATATTCGATATCTGAGTTTTCGTAAGATTTGTTTCATTCAAATTTTCTCAAATTTGAAAACATCTAATGAAATTAGATTGGTTTTATTAGTGAGAGCATCACACAATCCATGTTTTCTAATTACTATCATTAGTAATACTTAGGGGAGAGTCTAAACATTGTAATTTATGGTACCTTTAGTTAATATCCAACAATAACTTGGCTCTCTCACAAATATGTAATGGATATTTAATACACGTGATTTTGCTAGACATTGTGTTATTGTCCTAATTGTTTAAACTAGGCAAAAATTTACCATATGCTATAAATTATTACTCTCTTCGTTCCTTTTCGGTTGTCATGTTGTTCTTTTTGAAAGTGAATTTGATTAATTTTTAAAGATAAATATTACATTAAATTAATAATGTGTTATTTTAAAAAAAAAATTTAGATACTCATGAACTAATAAAAAAATATTACTGGTGTGAAATTTTATGAGAAAAATAAGCCTAGAACCCTGGAACCCCCAGAATTCGTGGATTAACACCCACGAAAAACTAAAAAAATTATTTAATTTTTGTTCCAAAACTCATAAAATGCTTTCAAGCGCCGTGTGATGGCATTGGGCTTATTTGTTACAGATAGCTACGTCGAATTTTTGGACAGAAATGGTTTGACGCTTCGGCACTCCGAAATCCGTGAACTAATATCCATGAAAAACAGGAAAAATGATCTGATTTCTATTCCAAAGTCCATAAAATGCTCTCAGGCACCGGACCTATTGAAACTCTTAGTGGACTTGTCACAGATGGTTATGTAAGTTTTTCATATCAATATGATTAAAAAATTATAATACACCTTAAAATATTAGTCAAAGTTTGTATAGTTTGATTCTAAAAATGAAAACTATGATCTCTGAAGAGACTCCGAGGGAGTACAATAATAACTTGACAAATATAATGGCATTCATGATCCACTTCTAGGGGGTTAATTATGTTACATTCACTTGTTGAAGTGAAATTGCATGGTTAATTTTGTCACACATTGATTCACTTCACTTATAATACAGGTTTTTTGAACATTTGACATGCTCAGAAGTGAAGTACACAGAGGCAATAACCATTTTATGGGCAGTGGAATCTGTTTATCACAATGGTTTTGGACATTGTTTGGAAGAAGGAAATAACACTCCACAAGAAATGGTAGAGGCTTGTAAAATATGGGGTAATGAGAATTTCAAACAATATTGTCAATCACTTGAAAACATAGCAAATAAAAGGCTACAAGAGGCATCTAATGAACAAGAAGTATCCAAGACTGAAGTATTAATCCTTGAGTTGTTTGAGAATATTGTTTCATTTTGGAATGAAACTTGAAGCTGTTGTATCGCGATATTTTACTAGTTCAAAGTTTACTTATAGATTTATTTCGTTGTATAAGTTGAAAACAATGAATATTATTAATGTACATGTATAGTATAGTTAGCATGAGTATGTGCATTTGATATGACTCATTTTTATTTTACATATATTCCAGTATTTCGCTTTAGTTGGTGATTAAATGCCTTGTCCAAGTCAAAGAATTTACACTAAAGAGTCCTGATATCTGATGATTCAGACGAAATTAAGCATTTTTGAATCAGGAAACGCTCGGTTTTCATTTCGATTGTAGGTGTAATCAACCTGCTAATAAGGATATGGCAGAAAGAAATAACAGAAAAAGAGCGTCAGTATAAAGATCTTCATTAATGCGTAAATCGATTGTATACCACCACTGATAAACATCAGAATAAGCGATATTTATTGGGCCAATTAGATATTACTATTAGCCGAGATTTTACGAAAGTTTCATTCAGGAAATGGGAAAATAACATTGATATACAACTTGGTACGAGAGGGGTAACAAGTTAAATGAATTAAAGTAAAGTTTTTTTGAATGTAGATTTATATTACGAGTTGTTTTATGTTATAAATAACTTTGTACACTTAAAAAATCTGCTGGACAGGTATTTTTGTCGTCAATACAGTTTTCTTTTTGCGGAACAGAAGCAATTTGTTTAACGTTATAATTGTTCCAAGGTATCATTTTCAATATGGGGAAGGTTCGGACATATTGAGTATATGCTAGACACATATTATAAATTTTTACTGAATATATTTTTTAATCCTAGTAAATTAGGAACGAATCATATATTGAGATATCACATGAAATAAATTAGTTATTATAATTTTCGAATCAAACTCTTTTTTTGATTGATTTATGAGATATGAGAAAAGGCAAAATACTTTAGTTATAAGCTTGTGTCAAAAGATTTTAATATTTATTAAATTAAATTATAATTTATATATTTAAGGACCAAAGTGCTTAAAGAAATCATTAAAGAGGTCAAATCATAATTTATCTTTAGAAAGAAAACACTTTTGTTTGGTTCTTCTTCATTTCCCTTGAACCTCAAATCAATCTTCCTACTATTTTCATGGCAACATCAATGTACATACCCCCCTCCTATTCACCACCAATCCTACAAAACCCATCAATCCCCAAAACCCATTTCCCCTTTTCCCCAATTCACACCCCCAAATCAAGGATTTTCCCTAAAAGAAAACACTTTCCTGTTTTTGCAGCAGAAAATGGGAGCAATGATACTGAAAATCAAGAAAATGGGTTGAAGGACAATGGTTTCAGCAACGGTAATGGTAACAATGATAATGGTGATGATGGTGGAGGAAAACCCAGATTGAATTTTAGATGGATGAATCTTTTGTTGGATCCGGACCCGGATAATATTGTGGCAGTTGGGTTAACGGGTCTGTTGACATGGGCTAGTGTAAGTATATTGTGGCAACTGTTTGTTATAGCATTGGCTATCCTTCTTGCTGCTCTTAAGTACTCTTTTATTGCTGCTCTTCTTATTTTCATACTTATTACTCTGCTTTAGCTAAATTCTTAGTGCAAAGATAGTATTTTTCTTTTGTTTAGCTTGAAATTTCAGAAGTTAATTGAAACCCCATTGTAATTTTTTGGGTACTTGCAACTTGGTTACATGCTAAAGTTCCTTTTTTTAAGCCTGTTGTTGACTTGTTTCTGTCATTTTTAGTAATATAGCAAGCATTCCCAACTGTACTTGTTATTTTTATCTTTCTTGAGTGTGTTGGAGTAATTGATAAAGTTGCTGTCACGTGTCCGGGAGGTTAAGGGTTTAAGCCTTGGAATCAGTCTCGGTAAGACCGCATACAATAGACCCTTGTGGGGCTTGCTTTCTTTTGGACTGCGTTGGACTGTTTTTCCTTGAGTCGACTTGTGTTGGTAACAACTGCTTTCTATCCTTTAGAGGTAGGGTAAGGTCCGCCATCTGTGTATACTCTATCCCCCTCCGAGACATCAGTTGTGGGACTACAGTGGTTATGTTGTTGTTGTACTTGTCACTTTTTCGTTTTTCTGTCAGTTACGTGCAGTTTTAGAACCAATCGATTGTTTAACTGAGGAAAGCATTAATCAGAAAGGACAAAAATGATGGATCTCTGAGCAACCACTTGAGGAATAAGAACTCAATGATTGCCATAGAACTTTATGGGTTCTAACTTCTAGGAGAATGATATCAAGTGTTAGTAACTTGGTTCTGAATTTAATTTTTGTATAGGTTATTTTAGGAAACAGCCTCTCTTGTTCGGAATTGCTCTCTATTTCTATGAGGTAGTGGTAAGGTTTGCGTATATTTTACGCTCCCCAGACCTCAATTGTGGGATCTCACTGGCTATGTTGTTATATTTTAGTGAATTTCTTGATAGTTTAGAATGAGATTAGTTGGCTAGATCCATATGTTGGCTTCTAGCTCCGCTCCTATGAGTGCTTGATGATGCCAAAACACATACAATAATGCAAATACTTTGGGGTTGTTTTAGAAAATTTGAAGAGAATACTGCAATGACTTCGAACTATCATGAGTTCTCTGAGAGAAATCAAACGTTTTCATTCATTAATAGATGATTATTACTCCAAATCATATTGCAAACTATATAAACAAGTAATCGATCTAACTTGATACATGGCTTAATTATGACATCATGATTGGATGCACTAGAGGTGATATCAAAGCTATCATCGAGTGCAGCTGAGCTCAAGTTAGTTAGAGAAGCCTTTGAGATGAAAGAGTTACTTTTGGTCACCTGCATAGGTACTAAATCTTGGAGCTCCTGTGTGCTCAGTGCTGCTAGATTTGCGGAAGAACTACATGAACTGGTGTTGCATAGTTGCTGTGCCCACAGGTTATAAGCAGTGACGACATAAATTCTTTTGATGGTTTGACCTTTGTATATGAAGCACCAGCGATCTAGTGGTTGGTGGTGGAATAGTACCCTGCCACTGTACAAACGCAGGTTCATTTTCCAGCTGGTGCATAAGCTTACCTACCAGGTAGTGGTAAGGACCCCACCTTGTGGAATTACGCTGGGTATGTTGTTTTGCTTTGACCTTCGTATCTAATAGTACGATCAAGATGAAAATGAATCAGTTGTTATACACCTTTCCAAGCTAGAAAGAACTCGTCTAAATCCAACATCTTTGTAGAGTCAAGTGACTGATTGCTCTAGAATGAGTTATAGCTACACCGGTTTATCTGCTTAGAGGGACCTTCAACTCAACTGTTGGCAGATCGAGCACTTCCCTAGTGATATCTTCAGATGTTGTTTAATGTTTGCACAAAACAGTGTATCTGTAATTAGCTATAGAATGTTGCATCTGAATGCATGTCGAACGTTGTTGGGGAGCTTGCCATGGGCGTATATTTACACCTTTGAATTCTGAAGATCAACTATTGGCCTCTGGATGTTATATATGCTACAATGCTAGTACTTGATGTTTCTGCATAATAAAATTCTAGGTTTAAACATCTGCAATACATTTGAAGCTATGTCACTCGGACTCTCCAAAATAATTGTCACACCTGTGTAGGATCCTCCAAAATGTACTACTTTTGGAGGATCTGACACGCACCCATCACTATTTTTGAAGTGTCCGAGCAACAAGGAAACCCATGCCTTATAAACCAGACCGTTTTGGACAGTTGAATTATCAGTTTAATAGTATATTTTCACCCTGCTCTTTAGATAGAGGCTCAATCGTGTTAAGGTGAAACACGATTATAGGCATTCATAACAGCTTCACAGAAATTTTCTTCGATGATTTCGAAATACACTAGAGGGTCGTTTGGTTCACAAACTAGTTATGCATAGACTAAATTGTAGAGATTGTAATACAGGGGCTAACAATGAAGGAATTGTTATGCATTGATTGATGGTGAAGGAATTCTTTCATACAAGAATTACTTACTATAAAAGTGTATCTTTTGTTTCTTTAAATAGTTTAATCCCATCATTACTAATGTTCATAGTCTCATACATAGAGTACATTCTAACAACAACATGCCTAGTGGGATCCCATAAGTGGAGTTTGGAAAAGGTAAAGTATATGCAGATGTTACCATTACCTCACAGAAATAGAGAGACTGTTTGTAGAAGACCCTCAACATAGAGTACATTCTACTCCCTTATAAAATAACACCTAAAAGTTTGTGTAGCCTAGTTTGCGTATTAGTTTTTACTGCCACTCTGCTAGCGCCAAATTTCAAAGATCAAATGAAGTAGCAATAAATGCAAAAACAGCCAATTAGAAAGCAAGAATCATATTTGTCATTCTCTTGAGCTATCAACAAATGAACTTTATACAGTTTAATTTCTCTATCAACCAAAAAAAAAAATTTGGACTTGTCTTTGTACTGGCTGATCCTTTCTATAGAAACATAAGCAAACAAGCTATATTCCATATGCTGCACAATTCCACTTGAGTTTGAGTTGTCTTTATTAGCTTCCAAGTTAACCCTTTCAGATCAATCTGATAGAATCCACAAAAGTTCCTGATACTTGTTTCAACTTCTTTAGAAATTTACTTTGATGGTGACTAGAAACATGTCCAATTTCTGAAGCTGAGGCAATAAGAACAAAGTTATCTCCATTCCCGACATCTATCCCAAACAACTCTGCGAAAACTTCTTGAATTTCAGTGATTCCAAGCTTATAACATGACTGGTCTGAAGGAATCACATTTATGATGGCAACACCATCTTTGCTAAGCAATGTTCTTGTGGCCAGCAACGTGGATCTCTGCAAAAACGCTTTAGGAGGAGCGTTTATACCTATACTAGCATCGCTCGAGTCTAAATCAACCATGATCACATCAAATTTACCATCAAAATCATCCAAATGTTCACCATTCTCCAAAACATAACCGTTGAAACCATCACTTTCTACTTGAGTCGCGAATTTCCCAATCATTTCTAGTGCATCTCCAACGCATAAACGTATGGAGTTACCATGTTCCAGCCCGAAATATCTCCTTGCTACTTGCAAAACAACATCATCAGCCTCTATACCCAGGACTTGGAATCCTAATTGAGAGCTCAAAAAACCAAGAAGTGCCCCTCCTCCAACACCCAAACACAGAGCTTTTGGTTTTGTCCCATTTCCAATTTTCGCATCCAAGAATGACTGGATTACTGAAATACCTGCCACCATTGGAGTCAAATAAGGATGAACTAAAACCCCATCATCAACAATCTCAAATTCCACTTCGTCCATGTTAACAAACTCAACTTTCTTGGGTCGGATCTTTATCTGTGTTTGCACCAAATTCGGCTTTCTCTTAAACCTCAATCTCCTCCTAAACTCTCTACCACCTCCATCTTCCAATTCCAACTCCACATCTTCAATCAACATTTCTCCAACAAAAGGCCCAACACATCTATCCAACACCAAACTCCGAACCACCTCATCTTCATAGCTCAAAAACGGAATTTCACACAACCCACTACGTGTTCGACAAAAGGTCGACTTTGGTATCAACTCAATCAACAACGGCATCAAATTCTTCTCCACAACAAACGAATCCGCCACCCCATCAGTACATAACAGGGGATTATACGAAGTGGGGTTTGTCGAATTCGGCGAATTCCCAATCAAAACAAGACGAGAAAATTGAGGGAAGTTGAGTAGGAGTTGAAGATGACCTTGTTCGGTTGAAAAATACCAGTCGGATTCACGGTCGATCGGAACCAACATTGCGGCGATTTGAATGGGTTCTGACGGAACCGGAGAGTCAAGAACTGCAATGAGGAGTTGAGAAGCATTAAAGTAATGGAGATGCAGCAAAGGATTTGGGATTGTGAAGGTGATGTAGCGAGAAGGGACGATAGTTTTGAAGGCAATTGGATCCAGAGCCATTTTTTCTTCTTCTCCTCCTCCAGAAAGAGGAGGGAAAGTTCTGTAATGTGAAAAAGCAAGAAAATATGGTGCCTTTCTTTTGGATTTTTATTTATAAGAAAAGGGATAAAATCTCACTTTTTATCTCCGATCATAAATTTCGAAGTTAAAATTTGTAATTTTAGTTGAAATTTTGTGAATGGAATGGTTGAGGTGGGAATTTGAAAATATTTAAAGAACAGAGTTTTAAAATCTAATTTTATGGCAAACAAATATATAGAATTAAATTTCAAACTTCTATGGTCAAACATTATAACTAATTCATTAATTATTAATACATTCTCATTTTAATTCTTTCGCAAGTATATTTAGCTTTTAATTAATTAGTACTTTTTGGTTCTTAAGTTATTGTCTTATTGCAATTTGGATCCTTGTGTTGTATGACTTAGCACATGTGACCTTCAATTAATTAAAATATGTTATTTTAATCTCGAAAGCTAATGGGTATTAAAATATTTTGATTAAGTAAACATATTTATTGTCAAAGTACATGTACATTAAGGTCTCGCCAATCGCCAATAAAATCAGTACAATAATAGATTAGATGTTTACTCCTAAAATTGGATGTCAAGAATACTCAAGAATAAAATGTGTACGTTATTTTAGATAATAATTCTCAAATTTGTTAATTTTGCCTCTTCAGGGACTAAAATAATATATTTGATAAGGTAAGAGTGAGATCTGCGTACATACCATCATCTCCTGTTTCTACTTGTGGTATTACTCTGAATATGTTGTTGTTGGGATTTGAGCCGGAGCTGTGGACCACATAACAAAAGCCATTTTCTTAGTTTTCCATGCTAATGTCCACAAGAGCTTCATATCGCAATCCATTTATAAGCATTTAGGGGTAGTTTGGTTAGGAATAAAATTATTCTACGTTTTATTCTGGAATTATTATACCAAACACCTCTCACAGTATTTCGATGATGCTACCTTCCAACTTCAAGGGTCCCAAAGGGAGTGCGAGTATGAAGTTTGAGGTAAACCCATAGCTGCCTCCATTCCTGGTCCTTACGGGTTTCCTAAATGAAAGAACCATAACAGCAAATCCGCTTCAATTTGCTCAAAGAAGCATTTAGCAACTCTCGATCTTTATAACCATCAGACAAGCACAAGAGGGCAGCTAATACAGTGAAAGACAAGTGTCTTTTACTTAACAGACGCTTACAGGAAGCATCGGTTAGTCAGATGAAGCTGTTTCTCATGAATCGATCACCAATAATCTCCACAGGAACAGAATCCCTCAGAAATATGGTGAAATCTGTTTCCATCTCGAATTACAATCTTGCGATGGGTAGCTTTGGACAAGAACTTCATGAAAGTGTGACAGTCTCCACATATACGGAGATTTTTCATAATCTCGATAGGAGATTCATTTGGAGTGTTTAAGATGCCAAAGACAACAGCGATCTTCTCACTATGGTACAAAAGCTCATTTTGCTTTTGCTCTTCTTCAACATCACGGAGAACAAATTTTGTTTCAGGGATGTAACCCTCTGCTTGAAAGTTCGCGTAGAATTCTCTCAGCATCGGATAAATTTCATCAACATGGTCATATGTCCTATGTCCTGAGAGGAAAGAGTAAAGCTTATTCTTGATCTGGATCCAGCTAAGTCCAGGTTCTTTATTTACTTTTCGATCCAACATTGTTTCACGTACTTTGCGGACGTTGTCCCACATGCCCTGAGAAGCATATATGTTTGATAACAGAATGTAGGCTCCTGACTCTTTTGTGCCCATCTGAAAAAGCCTTTCTGCAACTCTCTGTCCAAGTTTGGTGTCATGATGATTTCGACAGGCAGCAAGAAGGGCTTCCCAAATTATAGTATCTGGCTGCACAGGCATGTCTTTTATCAGTGACTCAGCTTCAAGGAGTCGTCCACCCCGCCCAAGAAGATCTACCATTGCAGTATAATGATTTAGTACTGGTACAATCCCATATTGCTGTTTCATGGAATTGAAATACGCCAAACCTTCATCCACTAGCCCGGCATGTCCACAAGCACACAAGAGCTCAAGAAATGTGACTTGATCAGGAACAAACCCTTCAGCTGTCAGTTTCTCAAAATAAGAAATAGCCTCTTTACCTAGACCATTCTGAGCACAACTGGTTAAAAGAGCATTCCACGTTACAATATCTCGTTCTACCATCTCATCAAAAACCTGAATGCCATCCAAAGATCCACACTTGAAGTACATCGCTATGAGTGCATTACCAATAAACAACCGTGAATCCATCCCAAGCTTAAACGTTAAGACATGAAGCTGTTGACCTAGCTTCTTTATACCGAGGCTCCCAATGGCACTCAATAGACTAGTGACTGTCAGTTCGTTTGGCTTAATTCCATGATAAAACATGTCAAGAAATAGCTCCAGAGCAATTTCACCTCGACCAGCTTGCACATAAGCTGATATCACAGCAGTCCAAGACACAACATCACGTTTAGGCATCTGTTGAAAAACTCTAACAGCATCATCCAACCTGAAAGTATCACAGCAGACTGCAGGGATGGAGGGGGAGGTGATTATATCGGATCTTGTTAATCCAAATGCCTCCGCATCATCTTCCAAGTTCTTGCATTTAGCATACATGGTTATCAATCCATTCCCAACATATGGGTTATATTGGCACCCAGCTTTGAATGAAAGAGAATGTATCTGCCGCCCTACCTCAATGTCTCCAATGTCTGCACATGCCAAAAGAGCACTAGTGAAGCTTGAATCGCTAGGAATGCTACCTAACCTATGCATCTGAGCCATCAACTCCAGCGATTCCATACTTTGCCCATTGTGCATTAGCCCAGAGATCATTGCTGCCCAAGAAGCCGCATTCCTTGTAGGCATTTGCATGAACAACTCCTTAGCCTCCTCAACCATGCCATTGTGCATATATCCAGCTAGTAGAGCATTCCAACTGAGGACGTTTGGGTTCCTAATGTCGTTAAACACTTGCCTTGCCTCAATTATTCTCCCGCTCTGAGCATATGCAGTCATCATTGCAGTTTGTGTCTCAACCGTCTGTTTGGGTACTTGTCTATAAAACTCAACTGCATCTTCCAACCTTCCACATTGCGAGAGAGCTGAAATCATTGTTGTCCAGGAGTACTCGTTTTTCTCAGGCAGATCCTCGAAAAACTTCAACGCCATATCCAAATTCCCAATCCGTGTAAATGCATTCAAAATCGCAGTTCCTACCACAACATCCTCGCCGTACCCCACCTTCATCGCCAAGGTCACCAAATTCGCAAGTATCACCAAGTTATCCAATCCAATAACCACCGATAAAGCCACCAAGAACATCTTTTGATCCGGCCTCATCTCTCCCCTCCTATGCATATCCATAAACCACCTCCATGCCTCCTCAAACTCAAACATCCCAACATACCCAGAAATCATAATCGTATACGACACCTCATTCCTCTCAGGCATTGCATCAAACACCTCGCGTGCCTCTCCCATTCTACCAGCTTTAACATAGGCCGAAATCATCGAATTCCAAGACGCTACATTTCTCTCAAACATTTCATCAAACAGTTTCCGTGCACTAATAAAATCACCATTCTGCAAGTACCCACTCAACATGGCATTATAAGAAACAACATTCTTCTCAGGCATTGCATTGAAAACACCAACAGCATCAATAATTCTCCCAACTTTAGCATACCCAGATAACATTGAGGTCCAAGTCCTAACATTCTTGCCTTGAAACGCATCGAAAAGGGCTCGGGCATCGTCGAGGCACCCGTTATGGCAGTAACCGGAGATCATAGAATTCCACGAAACGGCGTCTCTTTGAATCATCCCGTCAAACAGTTTCCGGGCATCTGTGATGTTTCCGATTCTGAGGAATTCTTGGATTTGTTGGTTGCATTGGAAGAGATGATTTGTGCTTCGAGTAAGAGTTGACAGAGAACGAAAAGGTTTCATTAAGATAGAAAAGAGAAGACTGCATTTCATAAATACCAATGGCTGGAGACTCTATATATATTTCAATTTGTTTATCTTATTTTGAATTAAAAAGATTAGACTTTTGATAATTTGTCGCGGTAATTAAAGTTATGTCAAAATATACGAAAGTACTCTTTAGTCATATCGTCTTAAACATGTTGAACAATAACAAGATACTCAATGAAATTCCACAAGTGGTGATAAAGTGTACGCAGACTTTACCACTACTTATAGAGATAGAAAAGTTGTTTCGAAAGATCCTCGTCTCAAAATTATCAAGTCCCAAAAGCAGAAGATACTAGATATGAAAAAAGAAAATCAACTAAAGTGAAAAGTCAATGATAATATATAAATACAATAAAAATAACAAATATAAGTCGAACAATAACAACACAATATAAAGACATGACTAATCTTATGAACCTACAATATCACAATGCCAGACATCATTCTACCCCGATAAGCCTATTAGCCTTCTACCCGAATAAGCGACCTCCACTCCTTTTTATCTAAGGTCATGTCCTCGGTAGGATGAAGTTTTACTATATCTTATCTAATCACCTCATTGGAATATTTTTCCGGTCTACCTCTACTCTTCCGTGTAACTTCTAAATTTAACTTCTCGCTTCTCCTAACAGGAGCGTCGATACTTCTTTTCTGTACATGCCCAACACATCGCAACCTTGCGTAAACATATCATGTCTTAATGTTTGAAATGAACTAGAAAGATAGTAAATATAAACAAATTAAAGCAAGAGGGATTATTACTATGTTACTTCCTCTGTCTATCTTTACTTGTTCCTTATTTACTTGACACAAGAATAAAGAAGTAGTAAATGATAGGGATAAATTTACTAAATCATACTTTGAATAATGAATACAATGTCTTAAAAAATATAATAAGAAAAATTAGAAAGTAAGCGTGAAATTATATCTTGATTTCATAAATTGGACAAATATTATTAGACATACCAAAATAATATAATGAACGAATAAAAATAGACAGAAGAAATAAGTATCAATTTATATGGCACATTTTATTTATCAAGATTCTAAGTGTATAAATTTTGATCAATATTTATAGTGTAATTTTTATTATGCAGATCTAAGATGAATGATTTTTAAATATTTAAATTTAGATTCTTTAAATATTAAATTAATTCAATTCAAATTAATTTCTAAAATGAGTTAAATTAAATCTAAAAAATGAAGGATGTCACCTAATTAAAACAGAAAAATTAAGTCATAGTATCTTTTTCGCTGGACTCAAGAGATATGACAACCAACTGATATTTGGAATCAACATTACAATGGATAGCTTTACTTCTTTCTTAATTAGAGTTTTTGTATTTGAGTTTTAGGTATGAAAAATCTTGATGAAAATTATTTTTCTTGAATGAAGGAGTATGAATTCATCAGACTCTAACGTAAATATCAAATATTGTCAAAAAATGTTGATTGCCTTCTATCGCATATTCGCATGGGGTATGACTCATTTGGGGGAAGCGCTTCCTATTAAGAATTTTTTCATACTCAGTGTTCGAATTTGAGATTTTATGATTAGTTTAAATTTGAACTTTACACAAATATTTTCCATCACCATTATTGTTTAAAAAATTGAAAATAAATTCCCTAATAGAACTCTAATAGAGGATCTATCATTAAAGCAATTTACCAAGCATTGCTTTAATTATTTGTAAAAAAAAAAAATGACAAAATAACCTTTCATTTTCATTACTATAAATTATTAGTGCAAATTTTAGTTGAACTTTCCAACCATATTAAATTTTTTCTTTTCAACTTTCAAATCATATTAATGCTTACATAAGAGACCAGTGGTAGATAAATCAAGAATAGTAATGTATGGATTTGCTTAACATGCATTTAAATGCTAGTTAGGTACTTTGAGAATTTTCTTTTCTTTGAAGTTATACATCGAAACAATGTTGGTGCTAAATTTGATATTTTGAGAAGTTTAATATCACGTTTATTCTTCTAATTAACAACAATTACATATTTAGTGTGATCCTATAAATGAGATTTGGAGAGGGTAAAATGTATGCAGACTTTATCACTATCTCATAGAGATAGAGAGGTTGTTTTCAGAAAATTCTCGTCTCAAGAATCAAGCGTCATAAGCAGAAAATAATAGAAATGGATAAAAGAAAAGAACAGAAAAATGAGCTTAGTTCATGGGCTAGTCCCATCCCATCCGTTATTGAGATAAGATTTTTTAAGTCTCGGTCCAACCAAGTCCTTAACACTCGATGCTTGATGGAGGCTGGGCTAGGGTTGCATCACAAATAAAAAATACTATTTAATTTAAATTAAAATAATTAAAGTTGTAAGAAGTAATAGTTCTTTATTTTGTAAGTTTATTTTTTTAAAAAAACATTTATTTGTCAAAAAGATTATTGTTTCTCTTTAGTTGTAAGATGACTCAAATCCATCCATATCAATGCTTACCATGTTTGATTTTAAAATCTTCTCATTCTTGATATTATATATTTCAGATATGAGATTGTAATTAAAAGCACCACTAATCACATATTTGCAATGCATATTGTGATTATAATTCTTATGTTCTTTCATTTAATCTTGTTGAATATACTAAAAATTTAATATATTGATAAAATTTTAAGTTTGAATATAGATCAAAATGAAAAAAAATATATTTAAAAAAAGGCTGGTCAGTCTCAATCCGCGACCCTACTAGTCAAGCCCCTTTCAAATAACTAACCTATCCCGACTTGTTACGCCGAAAAATGACCGACTTTTAAAAGAAAATGAAAAATAGTTTGAAAATCGAAAATCGATTCAAAACTCA
>JAPFFP010000008.1:2565816-2586437 GCA_026153255.1 Solanum medicagineum | reverse complement strand
GTAGAGAAATTCGACAAACTGGGCATGTGGAGTGCTGCTGAAACCATATGTCAATACATGTTTTATGGAAAGAATGCCCACATATTGGCAAAATACGCAACGCATCCTGTTCCTGATACTCAGCTAGACAAACAATGCACCTATGACAATAAAAGTTGCAATACTCCATAAGTTACAGAGTTTTGAACAACATACAAGATAGGCAGACCATAAAAGATGGTGATAATACAAGCAAACATCTCAACTTTTTTTTTCTATATGGAAAAGGTGACATCCTTTTAGGTTCTACTCCAACATCAGATGTACGGAATGTTTTAGCCACGTTCGTTCAGCATTCTAACAATGATAAAAGTTCAGCTACGGTCACATGCATATTAAACACCATGACTATTTTACAAACATCTATACTATGTAGACTACCATAGCACACACAATTAGTAACTCAATTAGGCTAATCGTAGAAGTCTCATTGAAGTTTCTAGTTTAATAGTCATACTCAATACCTATACATACACTTTGGCAGTTAATTCAAAGCTGAACATTATCTTTAGTATATCGGATGATAAATAGTGTCCCAATACATAATGTGAAGCTTGAAAATATGCTAAAAAAAAGTAGTCTTACTATCCACTGAAACAGCAAGAAAAAGGTTAACAATAACCTTTCCAAGTTTAATAACTGTTCATATTTCAATCATATCAGTGGTAATGTGCAGTTTAGTTAGACTTTTTTTATGATGGAGAAATCTGTTCGCGGCCAGCTCTACGGACCAACTTTAGGCCTGCCCCTCTACCCTTCTCCACTTAAACTTTAGGCTTAGTTCGCACAGCGCAGGGCGCGAACCTGTGGCCTAAGTAACAATTACCTCAACCTTTGCCACTTGAACTAAGAATTGGGGCTCTGGATAAATTTCAGATGAACAAGGCTTTAACAGTAAAAAGGGTTGCATTTCACCAAGATATCAAAGCAGTGAACTTTTTCTCATTACTGTAAACATATTATGCATACTACCAGCGATAATCCAAGATAAGTAGTGTTTTCGTGACATGGAGGGCGAAAGGAATTATTTCATCTTTAGTTCAAAGGTAACTCATTGATTATATTAGAGTTGAACCATTATTAATTTTAACACCACATGAACGGAAAAAAAGAAAATCTGAGATTGTTACATAAGTAAAATGCAATCATCTACTCCAAGGTTCTCAAGAAATACAAACACATTCCCACAATGAAACCTACAGTATTTTCCCTTTCCAGAAAGGAGGTAGCAGGGTAGCATCATATTTCTCTTTTCTACCATTCTGAGGGGTTAAGAGAGGGGCGTAAACGCTAGTACACTACACACGGACTTCACTCGTGGTACAGCATTAGATTTTCGGACATCTTTGAGAAAGTAGTTGAGGCTGAATTAATGCCTAGCTATGTGTTCAAAGCATCAACCCAAGTAACACAACATATACATAACTGTCGAACTTGCCGAATTCAAGAACCACCAACTAGAAGGAAAAGCTATTTATGTAAAGCTTGTATTATATGCAGAACTTGGAAATATCAACTTACTGAGCATCTTCTGCAGAGGTAAAAAACACATCTGCATACTTCTTTGTCGGGAAGTTGGCAACAGCAAGAGGCTCGAGACCATGTAAACCACGCTCCAACTGTACAAGGTAAGCATACACTACTATTATTTAACCAAAAACCAGGATTAGTGATTCATCAGAAAGAATCATTCTGCGTCCACTAATAAAGAAATCCAAGAAAAATATCGACTAACATGTACAACTACTATTTTAGTACTGTTACTGATAAAGTACAGCTAAATTTAGCTAGGTTGTGATGGAATAAGACCTATACACATAAAGACAATGTCATCAAGACAAAATGATGTTTGTTTGAAAGGCCTCCACATGAAGAATAAGACAATTAGAAAAACATCTGATATGTCCACAAAACCTCTTTAACAAACTACACATCAAAGACATGAGTGGTGTACAGGATTGAATATGTACTGTGCACAGGCTAGACTACTCAACGGCGACAGAGCTACGTTCACTCAAGGTAGACAGATGAACATCATCCGTCGGACAATATTTTTGAAAATATGAGTTACATATAGATATCAATTGTTGAATGCCCTTGTACACAAATCACTCACCCTATTCTAACAACAAAACAGAACACATAAAAGTAACAAGATGCTAAAACTGTATATAAAGAAAAGAAAACACTATACTACTAAACCAGTAATGAAACAAGTGCTTACAATGCTAAGATCAGATCTAGAAGCATATGCAAAGGAGCGCCGTCTTGCGTTCAATTGAATTCTTGCACAAATTAGCCTTGTGCACACAAATACTATGAACATGGTACTAACTGCAAAACCAATCACAGTCATCACCAAATTTGTCCCTGAAGATATCATTTCACCAAATCTTTTTTTCCCAAAATAGCAACTTTACTGTTCACTCCAACACCCCAAGATTTGAATTTCCAAGAAAAATTCAAGTTTTGCACTTCTCATTCCAAACATAGAACAAGTTCTACACTATATCCAAACAACAACAACTACTAATACTACTATGCTTCAGTCTCAAACAAGTTGAGGTCGACTATATGTATCCCACTATACCCAAATTCTACACTTTAATCAAACAACTACTACCCCTCGGTCTCAAACAAGTAGAGGTCGGTTATATGAATCCTCACTATATCCAAACAACAACTAGTACTATGCAACAAGTTGAGGTCGACTATATGAATCCCACTATACCCAAATTCTACACTTTACCCAAAACAACTACGACCCCTCACTCCCAAATAAGTTCAGGTCAGCTATATGAATCCCCACTATATCCAAACAACAACTAGTGCTATGCCTCAGTCCCAAACAAGTTTGAGCTCGGCTATATGAATATCCGCTATACCCAAATTCTACACTATACCCAACTCACATAATCACGAGAAAACCTAAAACCAATCCCTAATAACATCACTAGAGTAATCCTCCTTCCCCCACTCTATTTTTTCACTTTCACAAACTATATAAAGAAACCCCTTATAGTAATTCATTCATTTTTCTCTCAAAAATCTAATCTTTCCAACAATTGAGGCAATTTACTTAAGAAATGCAGCCAAGAACCTAATCTTCACTCTCAATTTCCAATAACCCTTTTCTGGATTTTAAAAATAGCTCATAAAAATTCAATCTTTATCTCTCTACAGACATCTTTGCCTCCTATATTTATACATGTATATATGTACTGGATATTTGAATCTTGAAAACTTTAGCATTTTAATCAAGAAGAGGGTCAGCATGTTTTCTTGATATTGTCATGTGGAGAGAGAAAATTAAGAGAGAGAGGGGAATCTATAGTATGAGGAAATTAGTGAGGGAGAGATCTTAGATCCATTATCATAGTTGTTAAGTGGACTAATTTTTTTATCATGATTATTGATTAGTGTAGTGGAGTAAAACCAAGTTGAAAAATTTTCAATTAGATTTAGGCCCCATCTCTTCACTATAGAGTGAAGGTTATAAACAAAATTAATATTTGATTTTTTTGAGTTTCATATTTTAATTATTAATTTTTTCCTTGTGTATGCTATGATGATACATTATGTAGAAGAAAGAACAATTGAAAATGTATTTCGATAAATAATTATTTATGATTTAAATATGAAATTAAAAAAAATTATGTTACAATAGATGTACTTTAATTTTTGATCATTGACTCTTAATAATCACGTAGTATTATTATTGTACCAGAGCATAATCTATAAGCTCATGAGAATTTAATAATTTTTGTTTGGATCATGCATATATTTAGTTAAATTTCATAAAAATGAGTATGAGAGAATAGTGTATATAGACATTATTATCACCTTTTGGAGGTAGAAAAACTATTCTCGAAAGTACATCGATTCAAGGGAAAAAAATAGAAGTGCTAATTAAAGAAAAATGATAGAGAAGAGAAATATGATAACTAATAGCCAAAGACTACATGAATGAGCTAATACTATGACAAAGACAGTATTTTACACTATTATCAAGTCAAATATATGAATACTTTAGTTCTAAGATAACTCTCAACTAACTATTGACTTTCTACCTTATCCGTTACCTCTTCTTTTATCTAAGGTCATAACTGAAGATATTTCATATCCTGTATAATTGCCTCTCTTCAATACTTCTTCGGTCTACATTTGTCTTTCCTCATCCTCGTGATGTTCAACCATTCACACCTCCTCGCATCTTCTCTTCACATGTCAAAATCATGTAAATCTCCCTCCCCTCGTCTTGTCCATCATGAAAATTACTCTCACTTTGTACCAAATATCTTCATTCTAATGCTATCGTTCTTAGTATGCCCACACATCAAACTCAACATCACCATTGTATCTTCTGGGTACAATAGAATTCTTTATTGACCAACACGATCCGTCCCATACAATAGAGTCGGTTTAACCATCATCTATAGAACTTATAAGTTTTGGTTGTATATCACTATACCTTCTCGTCACACAAGACTTCGAATACAAATCTAAATTTCATTCATGTTGCATCAGTATGACATTCTCGTCGACTTACAGATTTCTTTCGATTAGAGACCCTAAATATTTAAAATTTTCTCTTTTTAGAGACACTTGTGTGTCAGGTCTCACTTTTAGGCATGCATCATGAGTTACATTACTAAATTTTAAGAAATTTATTATTTTTTTAATTGCATCATTTTATGTAGTACTGTTTCATTTAACACGATATTTAAGAAATTTATTCACTTGAATATGTTGGTCTCAATTTAACTTGGCAGATTCCCTTTTTAGCTTATTTTGAACCCTATTATCTTTGAAAAAATTTGATAAATCTCAAGTTTAATGCCTTCACTTGGCATTTAGCATATGTCAATATATGCCATCTCAAATTCAAAACAACTATAAATTGGAGCTAATAATATTTGTCAAAGAACATGTTTGTTGCATCTAAGATTTTCTTGTGACACATCAATAAAATTATAAAGAAGTTAATAAAAGATTTTGGGAATCTGCTTTGATAATTTTTTTTATTAAAAAGAAATTCACCGCCAAGAGAATTAAGTACAATATTCTTGTTTTAATAAGGCAAAAAGTCACTTAAATATAAAGATTAAATACTTTGCTTCTCCAAACAGTCACATGCCCATATAATAGCTTTAAATCACAAATCATATTAGTTATTAGATAAGCTATTCAAAAGTTGTAATCATTCTCCTAAATTATTCACTTTCTTTATGTATAGATAATTATTTATTTTGTTAGTGAATTGGCTGACATTATTTAGTGTAAGCTTTTTTGGACATGTAATCCAATATTATAACTAGGAATATATATCCAGATGATTTTTGTCTGGAATTTATCCATTTAATAAATAGGAACCAATGCATGTGATTTTTGAGTTGTTAGAATATATTCCTTTCAACTCCAAATATTAGTTGTTTTGACAAAAAGTGAATTTCAATTAAACTATTTGTCATTTATAAAAAATAAATGCATCACACATTTTTCAAATTCGTTATTTGTTGTTATGTGTTTCGTCTCATTTTAACTATTGCTTTAGCTATTTTCATGTCCATTACAATATACTTTTATTACTCGCATGTTTGACCAAATTTCTACGATCGACTTATTTTAAAAAAAAAAATTTCTAAATTAAAATGCTTTAGAAAAAAAGTGTAAATCTTATCTTTGTATTCTTTCAAATGGATTAAAGTAGAATTTACTTTATTATAAGCCCACTATTGGAATATTTGGTTATTTAATAGTGAATAATAGTTTGGAATTTCCTTGGACAAGATTTTGGGAGCTTTTTCTTTTTCTTAAAGTAATAATTGGGTTGATGGCAACCTATTATGTGTTTGGCCACATAAAAAAAAAACAACAGTCGTCCGTTAATTTTTATTTTTTAATGAAAAATAACATATAAATATTAATTTTTACAATGTAAATTACAGTTGAAGAGTATATATAAAAATTAAAAAGTTGGAAAATTTATATTTAAATGGTATATAACATATCAAATTGAATGATTAAAATGGAAAAGAAAATTAAGATAGAGCGTCAAAATGAAAAATAAAGTTAAAGAAATTATCCACTCCTTTCGTAATAGTCCAACCGGCTATTGATGTTGTCCGCTCTGGACTAAGCCCGCACAACTTTAAAACACATCATTAGAAGGTAAGACATATTTACTTTTATATATACCCAATATCTCTTTTGTGATATGCCGATATGAGAAATCTTATCTTAATATGATTGTTACATACTACCGCTTATATGGATTTAGTGTCCTCACTTTGAGGTTTGCCCCGTCTTATTGGAATATATATATCTAAACTCAGTTGAACTCTAGCCCAAATCGACAAAGGTGACACAGGAGTGACTTTGATACCATTTGTAACAGCCTAAACCACTTGTGATATTGTCTGCTTTGGGCCCAGACGCGCACGACTTTAAAACGTGTTACTAGTTGGTAAGACCTGTTTATTTATATATCCAGCATCTCTGTTGTGTTTTGTCGATGTGAGATTTCTCATGTTAGGATGAGTTGTTACATAAATTTTGACTAATATTTTAAAATACATTTTTTTAATCATATTTGATATTAATTTAATCTAATTATAGACTATCAAGATTTTGAAAGTTCACAATAATAATTAATTTTTTTTTTCAAAAATATCAACCTCGACACTTTTAGTTGTTTATCATATTTTGTCCACATCATTACTTCCCACTATAATATATTAAGCCATCTACGAGCTGTCATAATATGATGAATTTCAAATAATTGCTTAGATTTTTTTGGTCAAGGTAGATATTTGTGACATGGGTGAAGTGAGTCATAGAAAGGGAAATACTTACTTTTTATAATAATTTGATATTTAAAATTTATTAATTTCATGTTGCGTAAAAATATAAAGGAGATAAATTGAGAGAAATGATACTGCAATGGTTTGAACATATGCAGAGAAGAGACGTTGACGCTCCTGTTAGAAGGTGCAAGAGATTGGATTTAGGGGGTAAAAGTAGACCAAAAAAGTACAGGGGGAGGTGATTAGACAAGATATAGTGCAGCTTCGTACCACCGAGGACATGGCCTTAGATAGAAAGGAGTGGAGGTCGCGTTTCAGGATAGAAAGTTAGACAGCTAGTAGGGGTAGGATGATGTCTAGCCTTGGATATATAATAAGTTAGTAGAGGTAGTCATATCTTTATATATTGTGTTTTTATTGTTTGTCATTTATTTTTGTTAATTTTATTATTTTTTTAAATTATCATTTGCTTTCTACTCTAGTCATTTTATTTCATATATAGTATTTTTTCGTATTTGGGATGATATCTTTTTTAGATGAGGACCTTTCAGAAACAATCTGTCTATCTCTATGAGATAGTGATAAGGTCTGAGTACATTTTACCTCCCTAGATCCTTCTAGTGGGATTCCACTAAATATGTTACTATATAAAAATATAAAGGAGAAAACATTTTCAATTATAATTTTTTAAAATTTTCAAGAATCCAACTTATAACTTTTGGTAAAGAATTAAAAAGACTTCATCCATTTAATCACACCCCTAATGAAGGGTTCCTAATTCCTAGACACAAGCGTTTGGAAAAAGTAAAAATAGCTTAATTATATGAAAACAACTCAAAATACATAATTTTTTATGATCTATTTTTTAAATTTTATTTTTTTAAATAGCTTTATTCCTTTTGAATTTCTTTTTTAATTTTAATTTTTCAAGTGACAAGTTTAATACAATATAATTAAAAGATATTTTTGATACATTTGATTAGAGGTGAACAAAATAAAAAAAAATTTACATCAAACCACAATCTGAGTAAGATTGAGAAAAAAAATCCAACTAATGGTTCAACTTGACTTGATTAAGAATTAAAAAAAAAAACTTGACTATACTTAAATTGATTTGATTTTATTTTTATACATAAGTATTTACTTTGATATAATTTATAAATACTTCTTCTTTTTTATAATTTTGTATTTAGAAAACCACTTATGTAATAAAATATCAATGTCTAAATCAACCATGTTATTGTGGAGAGAAACATCATAATTAAAATGAAACAACTTGTAATTTAAAATATTCCTTTTTTGGTGTAAAAGGAGCTACAAGTTGTAATTACATGACACATGTGATGATGTTATCTTTCTTTCTCATACCATAAAAAAGAATAAAAATAATTAATAGTAGAAAAAAATGACAGTATATCCACTATGACCAAATCAAAATCTACATGTAGCTATTACACATCAAAATTTGACTTTATAATTTTAAAATAGAGATATTAAATGTTTAATAACTAAACTTTATATATATAATTTTTTAAGTTCACGTATAATCAACTGAATATCAACGTCGACTTCTAACTCCACTCATGATCCGTATAAGCGAGTTGTTATTTCTCGAAAGGAGTCAAATAACACTACAAATACATTTATATCTGTGTCGACGAGTAAATTAAATACATTGAATGTCTACATAAACTTCTAACTCCACTCATAATATAGACGAGCGAGTTATTATTGTTCAAAAGAAATCAAATTGACATATTTCATTTGAAATATACACACTAAAAATACATTCTCATCTATATCGACTAGTAAATACATTGAATGACTACATCGACTTCTAATTCCACTTAGAATATAGAGCAATGAGTTATTATTGTTCAAAAGGAGTTAAATTAACATATTTCATTTGAAATATACACACTATAAATACATTCTCACCTATATAGACTAGTAAATGCATTGAATGCTTACATCGACTTTTAACTCAAGTTATTATTGTCCAAAAGGAGTCAAATTGACATATTTCATTTGAAATATACATACTACAAATACATTCTCACCTATATTGACTAGTAAATACATTGAATGCCTACATCGACTTCTAACTCCACTCCTAATATAGAGGAGCGAGTTATTATTATTCAAAAGGAGCCAAATTGACATATTTCATTTAAAATATATACACTACAAATACATTTACACCTATGTCGACTATTAAATACATTGAATGCCTACATCAATTACTGACTCCACTCATAATATAGACGAGCAAGTTATTATTGTTCAAAAAAAAGTTAAATTGACACATTTTATCTGAAATATACACACTTCAAATACATTCACACCTACGTCGATTAGTAAATACATTGGATGCCTACATTAACTTCATATATATGAGTGGGTTATTTCTATCTTGGACTATCTTTCAAGACAAGATAAAGAAAGGGAATGAAGGACAACATGATCCATCTTGACCATTTCTTTTATAATGATAAAAGTGTAAAGGGCAAAAATATCTAACATAAAAAGTGACATAAAGTGCAAATTATTGTCGATTTAGGTAGATTACTTGAAGCAGGCAATGATGTCCATTTTACCTTTTCTAGTCACTTATAAATATCATGTCTATCCAAATTTGGAGTAATTTTATATTTTATTTTACTTTTCTTTATTGGAATCATATATACCATGTTTAATTGATGTCAAGTGTAATGATATCAATAGGGCAGACAAAAGGTGATACACTCCTTTCATTACAATTTGTTTTTTTAATTTTAGTTTGACATAAAATTTTAAAAATAATAGAAAAATTGATTTAAATTACAATAAGTAAAATAATTTTTAATTTTATGATATTAAATATATTATATAAAAAAATAAAATAAGATAAATAAACTAAATTAATCGAAGGATTTTTTTATTAGAGAAAAGACAAAAGCACAATTACTCTACATCAAAAATAATCTTTAGAGGCAATAGCTTTGTAACACCCATAGTTATTTTAGCTAAAATCAAGTTGGAATATCACAATAGATTCAAAAAATTACATCTAAAAAATGATTTTGGTGGAACTTTTAGCCAAAATTATTTAACAAAAAAAGTTCTGTGACCCTAACATAGTTCATTTTACCCTTTTGTTCATAAAATGTACTCTATGAGTGCACTTTAATCTTTTGTTCATAAAACGCACAACATGAATGCAATTTACCTTTTTTTTTTTTCATAAAACAAACATGAGTGTAATTTATGCTTTTTTACATAAAATGCACTCTACTAATACGTTTTACGAGTTTCAGAAGAAAATGAACTAAGATAACACAAGTTCTCATCGCGGACTTACTCAAGCTTAGTGACATTCTCGTCTTTTACCCTTCCTGAACTTTAAACTCGTCATTTTGAGATTAAAATATATCCCATATTAGTGTACCACACCAGTTTCTTTTAAAACTGTTTAAGAATTTCTGAGAACGGAGATTAGGAAGAAGAGGGAAGGGCTACAGTTTGAGCTTATCATTTAAGTTTTTCAAGAAATCATCTTTTTCAGGAATGTAAGATTATTCATAATATTGGACTAAGTTTGTCCTCATACCCTATATACAGTGAAAGCTTAATTTAAAGTTTTAACAAAACCTTTCTTGAAATTCATGTTTCTATTATTTTTTATTATATTAGAATCTCTATCATTGAACCTATGATTCTTTACATTATTTGAGTTCTTGATTATTGTTCATACTTACTTATCACATGAATCCAAACTGAGTGAGTTGAAGGATTTATGTTGCTATACGTTGATAAACGTTTTAATACCACTTTTTAGTAATGTGTATATATTTATCACCGTTAAAAGTTATTTTATTATGAAATTGTATCATACAAGTAATTATATCTTGTTAGGCGACTTGATGGTATGGTAATTATCGTCAATGGTTTTTTTAATTTTTTAAAAAAATTCTTACTCTCTTTTTTTATTTTTACTTGTTCAATATACCAAAATTAATTCTTCAGTTTTATTTTTCAATTTAAAAAATTAAGAGAGATGGTTTTCATTTTGTGTCTAGCTTATTTTTACTATTAAATATTATTTATCTCTTAATATTTGGATGAATTATTAATAGGGATGATGTAATAAAATTAGTTCTTTATTTAATATTTCTTAAGGAGTGTGTCAAGTCAAATATGAATAAGTAACGACAGAGGAAATAGTTTTTATAAGAAATATTAAATTCCATTTGATAGTCCTAAATCCTGATAAGGATAAAAATCACGATAAGTTCTTAAATAACATAAAAATATATGTATACCTAGTATAGAAAATTAAACTACTCTAGTAATGTTAAAAGTATTTATTTTTGATGAACAAAAAGAAAATGGATTTATTTTTAATGGGATCTCTTTTTAATTTGGTTCACTTGTCTAAGAAATAAAAATAATCTAACTTTTAAATTAATTTAGTGAGTACCACTAACTTTGGGACAATTATGATTGCAGAATTGAATTGTAAAGATAGTTAACTTTAAGCAATTTGCAAGAAATAATTTTTTTTTCTAGTTAATGCAAATGGTGTAGATAAGTTTTTTTAATGTAATTGACATTCTAATTGGGGAATGGACCCTCCCACTAATCATATTGCTGCATGCAATATCTAATTCCTTAGTCACGAGATAATCACCATTATTACCCTAAATAACCTTTCATCTAATCTTTTTAATTAACTAGTCAATAATTTATAATACAACTTGATAGAATTATAATTTGTAGCTATATATAATTAGGATTTTATTGTTATTTTCTCTCCCTTTTGATCTTCCTCTATCCCACTCTCCTTAGCCACTCTCCACAGTCTCTGCAATCTTGCTCCCTACTCTTTGTCATTTCTCCCTCGCTTCTCTTCTCTTACTGCCCCCGCTCTCTCTCGCCTTCTGTGCCTCCTCTCTATTAATAAAATATAAATTATAACAATCAAGCAAATACGAATGTTAACAATCATTTATACAAATAAAAATGATAGGTCAACTATATAGATCCTCTTTATTGATGTCACAATTTCTCTTTCTTTTGCACCTGTTAGTTTTATGGACATTATTTGTTAAAGAAGACTATTGATTTTTGAAGACTTTGAGTTGAATTTAACAATTGAAATTATTGGAACTAGCATTAGGAGATTGATTATTATATAGTTAAGAGTAGTTTGAAACAAATTGGATCACTTTTTGAAGCAAAAACACGCTGAAACAAGTTATAGCGATAATGAGAAATTTAGCTACAAATCACAAGAATTTCTGTTAGAGCTATCACTATGGGCTGACCCAACCTATCTGAGCTAATCTTTACATGCTTTGAAATTTGACAGGTCAGGCTGGACTGACCCCTTTTTTATGGGCTAGAAAATAGCTAGCCCAATCCATTTGTACGTGGGCCGCGGGCCTTGCCGGGTCCCCACATTTCTATTCTTATATTTTTAAATGAAAGTTTAAATTAAATTATAATTTAAATATATTAAAATAAATAGCAACATGACAATATTACATAGTATTAGTGTTATTATTACTCCCTCCGTCTATCTTTACTTGTCCATTATACTATTTTGAGATGTCCAACAATACTTATCCACTTTATGAAATCAAAAGATAATTTCTAACTTAATTTTTATTTTACTTTTATCATTAATTATAGTAGTTATTTTCTTGTTACACTGTAATTGCTATATTCAAAAGGTGATTTAGTAAAATTGCTTATATTATTTACTGTTTTTTAATTCATGTGCTAATTAATAAAGGACAAGTAAAGATGGACAGAAGGAATACATATTATAAACATATAATTTGTATCTAAATTTTAATATTTAAAAATTTTAAATGAACTTTGAGTTTGGACTCTTATTATTTTTAGGCGGAATGACCAAATTGGTCCTTATACTTGGTCCCGTTTGTTACCTAGGCCCTTGTAGTTCGACATTTGCCAAGCAAACCCTTGTACCCCTCAAAAGCTACATTTTGAACACTTTTTTTTGACCTGGCATCCTAAGTGGCAAACCAGGTCAAGTGCGTGAGATTCACCTCCTTTAGGAGCGTGAAGAGTTTCTTAAAAGCCCTTTATTAATCCTCAAATATTATTAATCCTCATTTCTCCATTTCCTCTTCTCAAAATTCTTCAATTTTCTTCTCGTTTTTGTCTCTCCAAATTTCTTCTCGTTTTTGTCTCTCCAAATTTCTTCTCTTGAAAATTCTTCTTATTGGTCAGAGTGATTCAAGCCCCGTTGATTTTATAGTTGATCGTTTATATTTCATGAATCTTCTTGTTGGTTACAATGATAGTTTATTTTTATTATTGTAGACTTCACGCTGAACTTGAGATGTCAAAGACATCAACCAATCCTGAAAGAATGTTTTGGGGTTGTCAAAGATATGCAAATGGTGATGGATGCAGATTTTTTCGATGGGCTGACCAAGTTGATACGAGAATCAACCCCAAAAAATTCAAATGAAGTTCATACCAAACATACTAAACAAACAATTTCCACCAAAGTCAATTCTTGAAATCACCGAAAACAAAAAACTTAATTGAGAAAATGGGCACCCGGGGTTGTTTCTTGAGGGTATCTTCTGGAGATTTTTGATAGAAAGAAGCAGAAGAAGACGATGGTTTTCCGAGTGTCATTACTCTAAAATCTGACCTCTACAAATTGTTATTACGCTATGAAACAAACAAAACTTAAGAATCTAAGTTGACTCAAAGTGAACTCAAAGCTTTTCTCAAAATCTAAACCCTAACAACATAAACTCAAGAATCTAAGTTGTCAAACTTACACATAATGATTCCAACGTGAACGAGGGTTTATTTGCGTAAAAATCTGATAGAAGAATTTCACTGGAGAGTACAGGGGTGAGTACGACGGTTTGTTTGCACAAAACTGGAAAGAAAGTTTTGGAGGAGAAAAATGTTCTTTCTGTGTGGAAAATATATTTTAACACATCATTTCATACGTGAAATTTTGAAATAACATGGAAATTAAGTGTAGTTGGTTGAAACTCATGCACCAGTCCAATGTCAAAAAAGGTGTTTAAAATGTAGCTTTTGAGCGGGTACAAGAGTTTACTTGGCAAATGTCGAAGTACAAGGGCCTAGGTGACAAACGGGACCAAGTATAAGGGTCAATTAGGTCATTCCGCCTTATTTTTAATACTCTATTTTATTTTTATTTTTAATTATTTTTTAATTCGACCCACAGACCGATCCAACTCATATTGCAAAAATCCACAAATCAATAGGCTTATTCAGGCCGGGCTAAAAACCCATTTTTTAAATGGACTCCAAAAATTGTAGCTCAGCCTTACTAAATCACGGGTTAAGCCAGACCGATCCAACAGACTCGGTCCAATAGGCATAGCCTATATGAACAACTCTAATTTCTGTTATACATATTTAAAAGATCCTGACTATTCATCACGACTTATTGACAGATATTCTAACGATCATCATAACTTGCTATTAATAAAAATATAGGAAAGAAATGTCTTGTTAGAGTACTTTTCTATCAAGTTGATTTTCTTATCATAGTTCATCAATTTGTTTGGCATTTCCAACTACTCGTTTAGGAAGAAAGTTTCATAATGGAAATGAAGAGTTCGAAAAAAATTTTATGAACTTATTATCATAATTTAATGCTCTAAATTATTTTTGTATGTTTCTTATATATCTTTTATATGGTTAGGAAATTTGTATATCACAAATTAAAAGTAGTTAGGTTAACTGTAAACTAATATGATTATGTCCAATATAATTTTTAACATTAATTTGCCTAATATCGAAAAATAGCTAGTCACATAATTTAAATATGTGGTAACTCACACAAATCCTTTCATTCCAAATACAGACATGTTTCAGTCTTGACAATTAATTTGATTAATTTTTTAAACTAAATTGAATTAGATGAATTTAATATTTGAAAATTAAATTTGAATATTTGAAAACTAAACAAAAAGTACTACTAAAAAGTTTCACTTTTTCTCATATCACTTTAGTGAAAAAATGCATTTAAAAGTATTATGAGAACACCTTTTAAATATTTCAGAATAATTAATTATTTACGTAGTTTACAAATACATTACAAAAATCAAGTTGAAAATCTTAAAGATTAAATGTCCAAATATATAATGAACTATTAAATTTAATTCTCAAAATATAAAACAAAAGGGTTTTTTTTTTCCACTATTGAAACAAGAATTATTTATCAAAAACATGAAAAAATTAACCTAAACCATCAACTAATCAAATGACAAAAACACCACTACAAAAACTAGGTTTCTTATTTTCTCAAGGTAAGAATATAAATCTATTTTAATCATGGAAACCCTAATCCAACTTCTACTACTTAGCGCTAATTTTTGGAAATAATAATTTATTATCCTAGATGGATTATGTTTAATCAACACAATATATATACACTTAACCCTCATTATATCAAGGTATTCCATTATTCTTTTTTAACCTATACTTAACAATCAAAGTACAAGAACAATGTCATCATCTAAATCTAAGCATACATTAGGTTTTCGATTTCATCCAACGGATAAAGAGCTGATCAACTATCTAAAAAATTTCATGCTTCACGAAATTTTGCCTCCTATAGATTTTATTAAAGTGAAGGAAGCATTTGGAGACTCCGAGCCATGGCAGATTATCGATGGAGAGAAAACATGTTACTTTCTTTCGCGATTGACAAGATTCAAGAATTCAACAAAGAAATTCTCAAGAACAGTTGGGACAGGGACATGGAAAGGCCAAGCAAAAAGTAAATCAATCAGTGATGGATCAAGAAAGGATGTTACAATTGGATATAAGAGAAGTCTGAGGTATGAAAGCGATGTAGAAAAAGAGCAAAATGGTAAATGGCTCATGAAAGAATATTTTTTGCCAGAAGAGTACGTTAAGAGAAGTCGGTACAAGGATATATTCGTCATCTGCAGAATCAAGCAGAAGAAACAAAAAGAAGATGACGATTATAAGGAGGTGACAGAGGAAGAGGTTGATGAAGTTATTCATAATCTATTAGGAAATAATGATCAAAGTACAAGCACATTAAACAATAATGTTCAACATGAATATTATGGAGCATTAAACATAGAAGCTGATAATAGTTATTTGGAAGGTGGTGAAGTTGAGCAATTTGATGGAATTAATCCGTATGAAAATTATAGCTTTGACAATTTTTTGTAATGCATGTTGCATGAGTATTAATTTTTCTTTGTATATTGAAGATAACTAATTAATAGAGTTTCTTGTTTTAATATCTTGATCCTCCTTAGTTTGTATTTGTCTTCCATTGTTGGTTGTATATGAAATAGTTGATCAAAAGAGGGAAAAAAACCCATCTATATAGAACTTATTTTTTCGATGAATGAAATTCAGATGAACCCTAGATTCGCCTATATGTACACACGATCAAGAGTCTCGTTAGTTTTTAAATATGCCACATAAATATAGATACAAACACGATTGATTCTAATGTCAAACAAGAATTTTAGCAACAAATAATGAACACTAAAGTCAATGTCAACTCCTCTACTCTTGTTCAAAGAGTTATCACTTTTGAATGAATTAATCTTGAATTTCTTTTCTTGATGATCCTTATTGTTTGAAAAGACTAACTCCAATTTTCTCAAATATAGGAATGAAATCCTCATGATGAAATGGAAATATTTTCTTGAAGAATTTCATGTAGAGATCTCTAAAGAAATCTAGTAGAATATCAACTTTTTCCATCTTATCATCACTGGTTATTTTCTTGAATATTTTCATCAACATCAAGAATTGATGAAGAGGTCATAACTTCTGATTTTTCCTTGAGATCTTCCATTAATATATGGAATACTTCAAAGAAAGAATTAAGCAAAGATGATATAAAAGAAAAAATGTTGGAAGAGAGAACTAGATGGTTGGAATTTAAAAGATATGGTAGTTGAGGCAAGGGACTTAGTTTGGAATATCTCATAATTTGTTTTATTTGAATGTTTCATATATATAGGGTTTGAAAATAAGCGGTTTAGATTAAATTTTGACAGGTCAATTCATTAAATGTTGCATGCTTTAGCAAACTTGAAATTTGTTTGGATAAAAATAGATCGGATCAAAGATTAGTCAAATACACTTCATATATATCTCAATCACCTAATATGACACAATCGCTACTCCTTTTAATATATTCGATATATATTCATAATTAAGTGAGGCTGACGTAGGAAAAGGTAGAGTGAATGCACTTTATCCAATCTCATAAAGTTCAAAAACTATTTTCGACATATTTTTGATTTAAATAAAATATTTTCACACGTATTAAAAAAAGAAATACATAAATAATACTTAGAGGTATAATATATTAAGTGAGGTTCTAAAATATGGATTTATTTTGCCACCTACGGCTTCGTATGATTTATTAAAATATTGATGGAGATTTCTTGGAATAAATAAGATTGTTATAAAAAAAACATATTCAGAGTTTGTCATTACTTGAACCAACTCATGTAGCTGGCATTTATTAGTTTGATCAAATTTTAATTATTTTTTCTCTTTCTTTAGATGTCTCATTTAATCATCACATAATTATTGAAACTATTAAGGATAATATTTAGGGAAGGGAAAATTAAGTTTATACCTCCTTAAATCAAATTATTTACATTTATATACCTTTACATATTTTGTACGCTTATACTATTAAAATTTTGCCCCCTTAATATTAAAATTCGCGCGCTGATATCATACTGACGTCAACACCTATTTGTATGATATACCAATAGGGTATACATAACTATAATTTGAATTAATTATAGCTTACGACAGACATCTAGTTATATTTACAATTTGAGTTTTGTATAATTCGTACAATTTATAAAACATTGTGCGCAATTATACAAAAGTTGTGCACGAATCAAATTGTATAGCGAAATATACAAACACTATACAAAAACTGCAAATTGTATAACAAATTATACAAATGTATAAAAATATTGCACGAATTATATAAACACTGATATAACTATAGTTATGAAATGTAATTACATGGTTATGATACGTAATTTATTGAACTGCCTTAGCCCAAGAACGTATATGAGAGCCCATTAATTACAAGGCCCAAGAAAATCAGTATTATCATGGTAGAAGAGATTGAAATGAATTTTCCTTTAATCGGGAAAATGTATGATCGTCTAGTTTATAAAATATGAATATCATATACTTTATATGAAATATATATACACACACATTATATATACAATATACATACTAGTACGATGTAGTACGTACTTTATTGGTTATACACAACAACAAAAGATAGAGATATAAGGAGTTTCTTTTATTGTGTGAGAGAATTTCATTAGTATCACTAAATTGCAAGCCTTGATCGTGATATACACCGATACTACAAATTTTCAAAAGTAGCCATTTTGTCACTTTTATCATTTTGACCACTTTCACCATTTGGTCCAATTATCATGACAGGGGGAGTGCTAACTTTGAAACGTTCAATCCTCAACTCTGATAATTCATCATCTTCACTAAATTCTCTTGAAATATTAGTATTCCCAAAGCTCAAACTTCTTTGCGTAGTAGCCATTTTTGCCTTTCGTGCGGGTCGGAACTTACCCGACAAGGAATTGATGATGTTTTTTCCTTTTAATAAGGAGTGTCTTAGGAGGATCATGTTGATGCATCTGGGGATGCGCAGCCTTAGTTTCTCACAACTGGTAAAGATCTTTAGATCAGTCCATCCGTAGTGGAGGAATTCTGGTAAATTTTTCCTTCGTTATTATTCTTCCGTAAGGTTTGATCACCAAATTTCTTGAACACTTGCACAAAATCTTCATAGATATTTTCGAGAAATATTTTCTTGAAAAACTCATTTCTTCTTACGTAGATTTCTTTGAACGATTTCAAAAGCTGCAACAACTTGGAATTAACGATTTGCCCCGACTTTCATCGGATCATGTAAGATTTATTTTCCATCGACATAAATAGTATATGTTATGATTTTAACTAGCTTTGTAATATATTTGATCAAGGTGAGGACAATATGTAAAGGTATATTTATAAGTAATTGTGGTGTTAGGGTGACTCTAATAAACCTATCTATTTATAGGGTCATGGAGAAAAGCGTTGACAAATTTATGAAGAAAAAAAAAAAACGAGGAAAATTCCGTGTACGTCAACCCTAATGATTGACAAGTGTGTAATTAAAATAATTAGTATTTAAGAAGAAATAATTCCTTAAATAAGGGTATAGTATTGGAAACAATCATTACTACTATTTGTTGTCTTGAATTTTATAATCACGGAGGGAGGGTTAAGTTCAGTCTTATATGGTGTCGATATAGTGTTAATATATTGACGAAACATCACACTACTTTAGAGTTTAATAAATAAAATTATGGCTTTTTAATCATTTTCTCTTAATTGTTTCTTGTTTATTTCTTAAAAAGAGATTCCAAAACTATATGATACTGATACAATATCAATATACCAATGGAGTACTATAGAGGGTCAATTCAGTCTTATATGAGATCGATATGGTGTCAATATACCGAGGGAGTATCACAAAAAATATAGTTTCTATTGATTTAAAGTTAAATACATAAGATTGTACTTAATAATTTACATTCTCTTAATTGTTCTTATTTATTTCTATAAAGAAAGAGCTCAATCCTATATGATACCAATAGAGTATCAATATATTAATGGAGTACCACAGATGATTAATCTCAATTTTATATGATATTGATATGGTATCAATATACCGATGGAGTATCACAAAAGATATATTTTTGACTAATTTAGAGTTTAGTAATTTTCTTTTAATTATTTCTATTTATTTCTTTTAAAAAAAGTCCAATTCGATATGACACCAATAGGGTATCAATATACCGACAAAGTATTAAAGAAGATTAAGCTCAATTTTATATGATATTAATATGATATCAATATATTGATGAAGTATCACATAGAATTAATTTTTCCCGCTTACTTTGGGATTAAGGGAGTATTGATTAGTTCCATGAGAGTTAGGTGGTGTTTTGCGACTTTGCATGTTCTACTGTCTCTACTTAATTGTTAGTACTTAGAACTTAGAAATATATTCTCTAGCATTAATTTTAATTTAAAAAATAAAAGGTAAACCTAGTAAATTAGAAGTGTATTTTTTTTTGTTTTTCACTTGGTGTTCGGAATCCGTAGAGCCCCGACTAAATTCAGATCGCGCACTGCAGAGCTCATTTGGGGGTGATACTCCCAACAGGATTTTTTTCATTCTCAGGCTCAAACCCGAGAACTCTGGTTAAGGATGAATCAATCCACCACTATATCATAATCCATGTTGATAATTACTTATTAAAATGGTACTAAAAAAATAAGTAAGAAATCATTTTATTTTCCAATATATATAAATAATAAATAGTCTTTATGCTTTAATTTGGCATGTTAAAGTCCTTATAGGACTTTTTGATTTGGATTATTGAATATCACACTATAACATAACTAAGTCAAGATTTGAATAGCATGATGGTTGGTTTTACCACTTATATATGTTTGCACATTTATTTTGAAATTATTATACCTTTTATCTCATACTAAATGACTCTTAAAACTTTCAATGATTATGTGACACCTCTTTTTAGTTTAAGATTTTTTTCCTTTTTTATTTAAAAGAAATTAGTGTTTCCATCAATCTTGGATGGAGCCAAAGATTCACTATTTTTTGGCTTTGGGGTATGATGGAATAAAGCAAAATGA
>JAPFFP010000008.1:2553967-2565716 GCA_026153255.1 Solanum medicagineum | reverse complement strand
AAATTAATGTTGGGTTTACTATAATCTTATATTTATTATATATATTATTTGTTACAGGGTTACAATGTTCTATTTTAATTTATACAATGAGATTAAGAAAAAAAATATTTTCTTATATTTTTATTAGTTAATGTGATTTTTTAAAAAAATAAGAAAAACATTCTTAAAAAATAATATTTTTTATTAGGAACACAATATGTTTAAAAAGAATATATAATATGTGAAAAGGGTCAAAAATGCCCTTACTATCAGAAATGGGTCAAAAATGCCCCGGCTTAAACAGCACTAATGGACTCAGAGCATTTTTGACTAATTTCTAATAGTATAAGGACATTTTTTACGCTTTCTGATAGTGCAGGAACATAAATGACCCAAAGTATAAACAGAGAGCATTTTTTATCCTTTATGATAGTACAAAAGTATTTTTGATCCTTTTCCCTTTTTTAGTGAGTCTTACATTCTACGAATTCAGGTTAGTCGGGAGTTCTTTGTTTTTATTAAAGCAAACTATCCCTAAGAGGAAATTTTAGGCACTATTATTCTTTTTGCATTCATTACGTGAAAAGAGACATTTAGCACTATTAGATATTCATTTTAGCAAAGCTGCAAAAACATTTAGCAACAATTGAGTTAATGTCATTAAGTGGCATATGTATTGTTGGTTATAAATACTCATATTTATTATTGCTGTAAAATTCTTTATTTGTTGTTGTAGTTGTTCTGGTATAGAAGTTAAAACTCTCATTGGCCCTTAAGGAGAACATGAAAGAAAGCAAAAGAATGAAAACTATATATTATAGCACCACCACAACAACATACTCAGTGGAATCCCACAAGTGGGGTCTGGACAAGGTAAAATGTATGCAGACCTTACCACTCCTCATAGAGATAGGGAGATTGTTTTTGGAAAAACCTCATCTAAAAGAATCAAGCCCCATAAACGGAAGGAAAAAAAACTATATATTATATCATTTGCCAATAATTTTCTGACATTTTACAACATAGCTAGTATACAACAGCAGCTTCAAAAACCAAAGGTATATCGCTGAGGTTCTTCTGTAAGGAGAAAATGACACACAAACTATGGAACAATATAACCTATGTGAACTCTTGTCAAAGCATTTGAGATATATGAGGATTTTCTTGACCAAGAACTGTACTGTGAACAATATCAACTACTATACATATTTGGTCTGTTATGAGGATCATAACGTGAGGCGGAAAATGAAGGAGGTATACCTGCCTCATTTGTAGGAAGCTTTCTCGAGAATATCCCAGTTGAGGGTAGTCTTGGCACCACCTCGGTGCTCATGGTTGAGAAGGAAAATGAGGAAGATTGATCTGACTCATTCGTAGAAGAATTTCTCGAGGATACTTCACCCGAGGGTAGTTTTGGCGCCACGTCTGGGGATATAGGATAGGTAGGGTATGTAAATTTACTAGAGAAGGGACGATGGGAAGTCGAGTTAGGATTGAACCTCATTGAGGATGATTGGCCTGCATCAAAGTTGGTTTCAGATATAGGCCTGTGTGAAGGAGCTGAAGAAGAGACCTCTTGGAGAGCTCTTGGGGAAGGATAAGTAAACATATTACTTTGGGTAACATAATTTGATCGAGACTCCACGTAAGGACTTAGAGAGATTCCATAGGTGGACGGTTCAGGAGAATAGTTTGCTGAACTGAATCTCAAGGGGAATATTGGGTATCTGGCTGTTGTACTTGCTTTAAGTAGATTGTCTGTTGGCAGTTTGAAAAGTGCAGGAGTTACTGAGCTGTTGATTTGTTTACTCAGTGAAAGTTTAGCTTTTTCAAGTTCCACGAGGACAGAACCTACATCATTCGAAGTGTTATGAGATACCAACGCAAGTTCATAACCTGTTTGAAGAGTTTGTCCTGCTTGCAAACTGCTACCTCCAGCAGATAAGGTAGTATGTACCCCGGGGTGCAAACGAGTCACAGGAAAAGACTGCTGATGGCTGTAAGCAGATGTCTGGCTGTGATTTTCCAAATAATTTCCATTAGACATCGGACGTGCAACCTCTGCTGCTGGGGCATCTGATTCAACAGTTCTACTACCTTTTTTATCTTCCAAGCAGTTCATATCGACATGTGGGGTAGAGGGAGAATTGTTTATATTTCTGTTCTGCTCAGTACAGGAACCATCTGCTGCTCCAGTCTTGTTTGCATGATTTTGCTCACTTGTTCTTCCAGCTAAGCATGGTTCCCCAGATACCTTCAAATCATCTCTTTCTTCAGTCACGTCCGAGTAATTTTCAGGGTCACGCGAATCCTGAGTGGTTTACAAATGACAAATGGGAGGAGATTAGTTGTGCCGTTACATACATACACATTATCTAACATATCAAGAAACAAATAGCAGCCCTTTTCTTGTCATAAAATTACAAAAATCTATATGTCCATGACTACATTCAAAATGGATAGATGACTGTAACAAATATATCACTAGCTCAATGCAATTTATAATCGTAGAAGTTGCTAAAATCAAAGGGAGAGCTCCATCTATGTGTGTGTGCGTGCACGCACTGTGCGAGTGTGCATTTTGTATAACTAATATACCATCATTCTTAACAGAAAAAGGAGAAATTATCAGACCTAGTTACTGAGCAAACATTAAAAGAGGAATTATGTGAAATGTGTAAGAGATGAAATTTAATATATATACCGGTATATAGCTATTACTCTCTCTGTACTTCTCTTCCCATTCTTTCTGGGCTTTTTCCTCAGCTTCATATTGCTCTATAAGTTGCGCTTGCTGCTGTAAAGCTGTTTGTCTGTCTTCATCGCTCTTATCCATTTGCCTTCCATTTCCTGACACGCCTGACACAGAAACATGCACTTGATCATTCGCATCACTGTTGCAAGCACCAGCCATCAAAGATTGTTGCTCATTGTTAGCAGAACTTGGAAGAGCCTCAGAGGCACATTCAGCAGAACTATTTTGTAACTTATCACTAGATGATCTGGCCACACAAAAGGAATAAGACAAAATGAGAAATGGTTAAGGTACCAAAAAAACAATGACAATGTTTATTGCATGTACGTTGGTCATATGTATATGTATTTACATCAATTCAAGTAAACGACAATGGTGAATCATGAACATGTCACTTTAAGGCTTTTGTATGAAAGAATCTAAGAAGTATGAACAGAACCATTTAAACTCATATTAAGTGTAATTGTAAATGAAGTAACCTGGTATCCCTGCGCCTTATCCGTCGGCATGAATTACCAGCCCGTTTTGGAGAAGGAATGCCAGTTGATGAAAAGTTACTACATCTTCTCCTGTTAGAATCAGTGTCTTTCCTCCTATCCAAAGAATGCAAAGAACCTTTGCCACTTTTCCACGACAAGCTTCTGACAGTTGATGACGAAGATGCATTCTCCGAACTTGAGAATGTGTCCGCGTCATCTTTCTCTTTTGCACTTGAGAAAAGTTCCCCTCCCTCTGTTTTATTTTCAGCATCTTTTGAATCAGATAAGACTGTTTCCTGATCAGAGCCTGAACTGAATTCCTCCGATACATTATCTATTGCATGGTTCTCTAATATGGACAGAACAGCAGCGGTGGCCTTCTCAGCTTTCTTTGTTTGCAGAGACACAACCTTTAACTGCTCTTCAAGCTCCAAGACCTGTGACAGATGGCAGCAGTTTTTGAAAAGGTTTTTCATTGTCGAAGGGCAGAAAATCTAGGAATTGGAAATGAGAACAATCAGATATCGGAAAATAATACTAAGATAGGTGCGAATTGAGTTGGGAACGATGACTCAATTTGTTGTGTTATATGCATGTCTACTAATAGAGAATTAAACGAAGGGACTAACCCTCTGTGCCAGTTCATCAGCTCTCTGCTTTGCTGTTCGTGATGCAGACCTTTCAGCCAATAATCTTCCGCGGAGAAATTCAATTGTTGTTTTAGAATCTTCAACGTCATTGATTTTGCTGGTCAAGGAATGAAAAAAGTATTAAATGATGATGAAAGTAATTGAGCTTCATATTCTTAGCTAACTCTTTCAAGTTTCAACTAGAATAATAGTATATATCATGACTTAACAGTCCAAAAGTTATAGTTGAAAGCCCAAGAACTAAATTTTCAAATCGATTGGAATAGAGCATGTAAAATGATACATCGAGATCCGTAAAGAACTGGTCCAGATTGTTATGCCTTGAAAATTGATATCCCATTCCCCATCCCTTCTCATTTCCCTAATTGGAAATTCCTTTCCTTTCTGAGATGATGGGAAACTCAATAGAGTCTTATTTTGCGGTGAGCAGTTGAGCTTGCACTCTTAGCTAATCTTTCAACTAAAATTATCACACCTACTCAAGATTTCAGTCCAAGGATTATGGTTGAGAGACTAAGGACAAAACTTCAGGCAGATATCCTCGTGCCTAAACTACTGTCAGTGCAAGCGTTATAAAGTTTTTCTTTAATGCATACATCATATATCTTAGTTTTGCACATCTAGTTCTCTAATCAGAAAATTTTCACTTCCAACAAATGATATAAAGATATGGCATGCAGGTTTCACTCAACCTCAAAAGCTAGCTCATGAGGGAAGGATTGCCCAAGTTCATATAAGCGACCACTAGTCATTCCCCAACCAACATGGGACTCGAACCCACGCTAACAAATGACAAAACACACATAATTATTTTCCCTGCCTCCTATATGACCGAGAAAGTCCACTCATCATCACCATAAATTGTCTTCTATATTGGTTGGGAATATTGAAAAAGTAAGCAAGAAATTTATCAAGAGTTCAATTAAACTATTACTAAAACTGTAGTATCTATGGCAGTTTGCCCGCAACTCAACTAATTCCACAATAAATACATCGGGTAACTTTGTCCACTAAGGTTTGATGGATGAGAAGAAATCACCCAAAAAGAACCATAGTTAATTCTAAAAGGAATATCTTTTTCCCTGTTAAGCTTCGATTTGTAAATCAAAGAGGTTATTTAGTTTGTTACTCGATACAAAAAATATCCCCTTGTTGAACTAGAGTGACAATCTTCCTATAGCTAATTCTTTCTTCCACCCTATGATGAGCACTCTATCTTCAAAAGCAATGGATTCCAGTTTCACTGTTTCCTTTGCATTGCCTAGAACTAACCCAAAAAAGCAACAAAAGAAACACGAAAGCAAAACTAACAGCCACCATATTCAATATCCAAGGGCGGAGCTAGAAGGTCGAACGAAAGGGAGTTCATCACCACAAAATCTCCTCTACACCAGAAAATCACATTATACATACAAGATCAATTTTTTTACATGTATACATATAGACGATGCACCCCTCGATGAAAATCCAGCCTCCGCCGCTCAGCAATATCTCAATTCCCATTCCACTTATATTTACTTAAGAAACAATTAGCTAGCTTTTGGCCATAGATTTTGAAAATCTATCCTCAAATATCTGTTTGGCCATGAAATTTAAAAATCCAATCTTCAAACATTTTCAAGATTGGATTTTTTCTACTTCCACTCACAAAATTTTAAAATTTTTTTCCAAATAAAAATGCATGTTCAGACACAACCTTAAATTCTAAAAAGATCACAACTTTAAACTCAAATTTTCAATTTCCAACTTTCAACATCAAAATCTATAGCTAGTTGTACTAGTAAAGCAATCAAAAGCTAAAACTCATACAAAAAATTCAGTCTTGCACACACACACACACACAGAGATGAGTACCTCTGATCTTGATCTTCTTTCCCAGAACTAGTCATTCTTAAAAACAGCAGCTCAAAACCTCAGCTCCTGCAACAAATGAAGTATGCAGTGTATATATATATGAAAAAAAAATCAAGATTTTGTCAAAAGACTAGTTAAAAGACCCAAGTCACAGAACCCATGAAAGATTCTCTCCAGAAGAACTGGAAAACAACAAAAGGGGGCACTAATTTAGCATATTCTGACTAATTCTTTAACCCCCAAAAGAGAGAAAATCAAAATTATTGACCTTGAAATTGAAGCTGACTTCAGTTGAGAAAAAACCCTTTTAAAGACTTAAAGAATGGGTTGAAATTCATATGTGGACTCATTTTTCAGAGTTCAGAGTGTGTGTTGGTGTGTGTTTCAGTGCAAGGGTAGATTTGGAAATAAACAAAGTTTTTCTTTTCCTTTTTTATTTTTTAGAAAAAAGAAGTTATTTTGTATTTATCCCACCGAGTCCGATCCCTTTTATATGTCGTAGATGGTTCTTAATAAATGTCATTTCACAAATTCAATACATAAATGATATTGTTCTTCCTATTTTACCCTTGATAGTTAATGAGATTTGATAAAAAATATATATGACCAACTAGAAGAACTAAAAAAACAATTTACGTACATTAAACAAAGATAAAATAATAAGATTATTTTTTTCTTAATGTAAGTGTAATCACAAAATGTGACATATAAATTGGACCAGAAGGAGAGGGAGGATTTATTTACCTTGATAGTGAATTGAAAACACTATTTATATTATCCCTATAATAAATTATTATTACTTGTCCACTATTTTTAAAAGTAAATTTTCACTTTTAACATGATGGAAAAAAGTATAATTATTTTTTTCATATTTTACTCTTATCATTTATTATTCATTTCTGAATTATAGGGTAAAATAGTTATATTAAATATTACTTTTTTAGTAGTATGTCAAGTCTAAATATAGCAAGTAAAAATAAATAAAGGATTTTTTCTTATTGAAGTTGATACGTATATATTTTGTGGGTATGACACGTGTTATAGCAATATTTAGGATTGACGTTCGTCAGAAAGAATGTCAGTTTTTGTTGAATTTTGTTGGTTGATCAATTATATGATTGTACAAGAAGGAATTGTTCTTTTGAAGTTGATATGTATATATTTCGAGGGTATAACATGTAGCGATATTTAGGATTGACGTTCGTCAGAAAGAACGTCAGTTTTTGTTGAATTTTATCGGTTGATCAATTATATGATTGATTTTTTGATAATATATTTTTACTTTCATATTATATAAAGTTATTATCAAGGATTTATTGTCAAAAATAAATTTGTGAGTAGAAAGTGATAAAAATTAAACTTATTCTGATAAAATAGAATATATAATTAAAAGTGAATACGAACCATGTACTTGCTATCAAGTTTATTAAACAAGACAACATACAACTTCATCCTCTAAGGAAAATTATTAAAAATAAATATCTATTGAGATTCAACATCTAATTATTATCCATATTTAGAAATAAATAAATAAGTATATTGATGTTTTAGCAAATAATGATAATAGACATGCAATTGAATAATTTACTTGTAGAAAAGAATACAATATAAAGAAATGAGAGTTTTGCTCTTAGAAGATTTAATTAGTGTAGCTTATGAGTCATGAACGATTTTAAATTTTTTGTATTTTTTACAATATTCTCAAAAATAATTGAACATAACTTTACTTTAAAAATATGCTTGAAAATAAATTTAACAAATTGTAAGTTAAACATGAAATTTAATATTGACAATTTGATGAAATGATATTTATGAAATTTAATGTTGTTGTTGTTGATATTTATGACCAAAAGGCCTATGTTTCACGAGTCACACGACCAGAAGTCAATCAACTGACATTTCGTGTCAGGTAACAATTTAAGACTTACCAATTCAATATTTGATATGTGATTTAAAATTCGATTAATTCAAATTTATATCGAATATTTATCATAGAGAACTCCTTACCACACGTCATATTATATGTAAGACTCGGAGCAAAATGTTCGAATTGAAAGGAGAACGATATGTCATATTACAACAACAACAATAACATATCCAGTGGAATTCACAAGTGGGGTCTGGAGAGGGTAGAATGTACGCAAACCTTACCAGCACCTCATAGAAGTAGAAAGGTTATTTACTGGGAACCCTCATATCAAATAATATGTCGTATGGTCTTATCATAATCTTTAATGGTATCTGTGTATGTAGCGACTGTGATATATTTCCTTCATTTACTTTTAGTTATTAAATTTTAACTTGGTAAATTTATTAAGAAAATAATTATTATTATAATAAGTTTATAATTTTATCTTATTGATTGACAGAGTTCCAAATATAGTTACTTACTGTATTTTTACAAAGGCATTAATTTAATAATAATAAATTAAAGATAAAAAAAATTATTCTATTTTGATTTGTCAAAAATTATAAATAAAAATAAAAAAATTAAATTAATATTTTTGATAAATAAAAATAAACAGAAAAAGTATTTATTTAGGGTCAAGTCTGGATCAGTTGACATTGACCATATTAAAACCTCAAACTTTTGTTGGCGGATAGAATTAAATGAGAATTTCTATTATTATAATGAGTGGTTGAAAGGACAAAACAAGTAAAACTTGGATTTGATTATATGAGAATAGGCAAAATCAAAAATGAATTTTTAGACCTTGTAATTATGTATATATATTAAAAGAGACAGAGAGGAGAGAGATTATATTTAAAAACTAATAGCAAACATCGTGCCTAGCACGTGCTCAATATATATTATTTATTTATTTTAATTTATGTGATCTAGATAAATTTTGGAGAATCAATAATTTTAATATTTTTTAAGTTTTAAATAATTTGAATTTATTATTTTTAAGTAGTCTTTAAATAATACATATATTTCATTCGTCCAAATTTATGTAGCCCTAATAAAATTTTGAGAATTAATCGAACTTTTTATATGTCTTTTAAGTATTTAAAATTAGGAAAACTAAGCTTGTGCTCTTTAGCAAACTATTTATATTCATATACCCTCGTACTATTAAGATTTACTCCTCTAATATTAAAATTCGTACGCTGACGTCAATACCCATCTCGTATAATATACTAATAGGGTATACATTGTAATAATCCATCTTGAAAGGAGATGTCCCATATCGACAAAACACAGGAGAAATGGTGGGTATATAAAGCAATGAACTGGTCTATATACTGTGAGGCACATTTTGGGGTGATGCGTTAGGCCCAAGAGCGGACAATACTTCACAGTGTTGGGCAAATCTAATGCGGTGGGGCAAAACTCAGCGAGGACGCTGAGTCCAAATACGGGGTGTATCAAACAGGGTATCACAAAGGATTAAGCGCAGTCCTATATGATACCAGTATGATATCAATATATCACAAAGAATATATTTTATACTAATTTAGAATTTAATAAATAAGTTTGCAACTTTAGTAATTTTTCTTTATTATTTTATTTATTGAAAAAAGAGTTCAAAATTATATGATACCGATAGGATATCAATATACCGATGGAGTTTCACAAGAATATATTTTCTACTAATTTATTGTTTAATAAATAATTTTATCACTTTAACAATTTTTTAGTCCTATAAGATACTGACATAGTATAGATATATAGATGGAGTATCACAACGAATATATTTTCTACTAATTCAGAATTTAATAATTTTTTTATTTGTTTCTTTAAAAAAACATAATCCTATAAGATACCAATTGAATATCAATATATCATCAGAGTATCACAGAGGATTGAACTCATTCTATATGATACTGATATAGTTTATCTATACTGTCAGAATACATTTCATAATATTTATACTGACATCAACATGACATCAAGGCAAAATAAAAGGGGTAAGAAGGTAAATAGTTTGGATTAGGTCTATTAAGGGTAAATAATTTGAAATTAGGTTTATTTTGTATACTTTTCTTAGAATTATCAATTATTATAGTCACAAGAGCCCGTGCCCAACGCATATTTTTTTTATCTCGATTTATGTGACATTGGTAGATATTTTATATATTTTTTGCATTTTTAAGTTGTTAAGTATTTATTGTATTTTTAAATAACTTATTTTGTTCCAATTTATGTAGCACATATAATATTTTGAAAGTTAATTAAATTTTTAATTATTTTTAAAAATATATTGTTAATAGGTGAAGTAGCTGGAAAAATGATTTATTAGGGGTAACATCGTAAAATCAAGCAATTGAAGCAGTTACATAAATTGACAGCCACCTTTAAGGAAAATAATTTATTAGGGGTAATATAGTAATTTCACAGTTAAAATAGATGAAGAAATAATTAATAGATAATCAACAGCTACTTTAGGGAAAAAATAGTTTATCAGGGACAATACTGTAAATTCATAACTACAACAATTGAAGAAATAATTAATAAAAATGATTTGGTAAAATTAAATAGACACGTTAATAGTCACGTGACTGCTTTAAGTAGTTGAAGTAAACACGAAAATCCTGACCTGCTCAAATAAATGGCTTATTATATAAGAGAAAACATATGCAAATCAAAAATTAACTTTTGGACCTTGTGGTTGTATTTTCCCAAAAGAAACTGTCCCTAATTCACCTTCATCTGCAATTGCATGGACTCCTTAATTAATGAAATTTTTTCATAAATAACACTAGTTGTGCCTCTGATAACAAATTATGTCAATATTATTAAATTTTCAAAACATACGATTCCGTCCGTTTCAAAAATAATAATCTAATATAATTTTAACTTCACATCTTTATAAATTTTCATTTGTGCAACTGTTGGATTTGGTCCAAGTGGAGGATGATCATCTTCACTTTCAATTGTCTCCCATAAACTAAGAGCTTTGAGATACGCCTTCATCTTAATCACCCATATAAAATAATTTTCTCCTATAAATATAAGCTCCTGAACCCAAAAAATTGTTGGATTCCACGTCGCTGCTGCTCAGCTCTCACTTTAGAAGAATCGGAGAAAACCTTTGGCTTTTGCATTCACAGATCCCTCAAGAAGAAAACCAAACTCTGATACCACTATTGGAATTTAGAAAATTTTTTGAGAATAAAAAAGGAAGGTTCAACAAAACTTTTCTTTTATTTATCATATATCAAAATCATACACACATTAGCTATATAGGCTTTTCAAAAAGTACGTAAAGAACCATACCTATCCGACTACTATTGTACTTTCGTACAAAACTTATTCCATAAAATATGGACAACCACTCTTTTCAAACTAAACAAAATATTCAAAAGAGAACAATTAAACTAAAGATTATTTAGAAAAATCTCATTTTCTAACAGTGGTGAAGTGATAACACTTAAATCTTATTATTGCTGATTAGATGTTGTTACAAAGTGCCACTAGCTCTTCCACCACACTATCTATCTCTTCATTCCATTTCGCATTCATCTTCTTACTCAGTTGCTTAGTTTTCTTCCTCACAGCTTCCCCACTTTCCTCCACGACCACCTTCCTTATCGCCTTTGCAATCTCTTCACTTCGTAGTTTCCCATTCTCGTCCCTCTCTGCCTCTATTCCCATCTCAATATGTTCCACAAGCCTAGCATTCAATGGTTGATCAACCTTCATAGGCATGGCAATTATAGGCACACCAAATATCATACTTTCCATGCAAGAACTCCATCCACGATGACTCACGAACCCTCCAATACTCGTGTGTTGAAGAATCAATGCTTGTGGAGCCCATCCTTCCAGAACCATTCCTCTCTCTTTTATCCCTTCAAGAAATCCGTCTGGTAACACATCTCGAATGCTAATTCTTTCACCTCGTGGAAACCGGATGACCCAAATGAAGTTCACTTTGCTGAGCTCTAGTCCTTGAGCTACTTCATGGATTTCTTCCTTTGATAGAAAGCATTCAGTCCCAAATGAAACAAACACAGTTGAACCTTTGTGTTTCTTGTCAAGCCATTCCATAATCTTCTCATGGCCATCATTGTTGGTAGATTCTTGA
>JAPFFP010000008.1:2536512-2551574 GCA_026153255.1 Solanum medicagineum | reverse complement strand
AATCTTCCTCCTCATTACCACACTACCAATGGCCTCCCACCCCATCTCATGAACACTCTCAAAACAGCTTTTGAAATCGCGGCTCCAAATTTTTCTGAAATATTACAGACTCTGAATCCGGATTTGGTCATTCATGACTACAATCAGCCGTGGGTTGCTGATTCGGCTTCCTATATGAACATTCCTGCTGTGCAGTTCCCAACTTTTAGTGCAAATGTTGTTGCTTTAGCCATCCACATGTCTGAAAATACAGAAGACAAGTTCCCGTTTCCTGAAATTTACCTGCGTCAATATGAAATGCTTTCATTGAAGAAAGATATTGATGAAGCACCAGGTAAGAAGTTCCCATTTGATCAGGCTCTTAGGCGATCAAGTGACGTTATTCTGGTAAAAACTTGCAAAGATATTGAATGGAAGTATATGGATCATCTTTCTGATTTGACTTCCAAGAAAATAGTCCCCGTTGGTTCGCTAGTTCAAGAATCCATTGATCAAGATGATTATGAGGAGATCGCGCAATGGCTTAACAAGAAAGAGAAAAGTTCAACTGTGTTTGTTTCATTTGGGAGCGAGTATTTTCTATCGAAGGAGGAAATAATCGCTGTAGCACAAGGGCTAGAGCTTAGCAAATTGAACTTCATTTGGGTCATTAGGTTTCCACAAGGTGAAAGAATTAGCATTCGAGATGCATTACCGGAAGGGTATCTTGAAAGGATAGGAGAAAGAGGAATCGTTATGGAAGGATGGGCTCCACAAGCAACGATTCTTCAACATCCATCGATAGGTGGATTTGTGAGTCACTGTGGATGGAGTTCTTTCATGGAAAGTACCAAGTTTGGGGTGCCTATAATTGCCATGCCAATGCACATTGACCAACCAATGAATGCTAGGCTTGTGGAATATATTGGGATTGGAGTGGAGGTAGTGAGGGATGAGAACGGAAAACTACAGAGCGAAGAGATTGCAAAGGCGATAAGGAAGGTGTTAGTGGAGGAAAGTGGGGAGGTTGTGAGGAAGAAAGCTAAGGAACTGAGTGAGAAGATGAACGCGAAAGGGGATGAAGAGATAGATGATGTGGCAAAAGAACTAGTGGCACTTTGTAGAAACAAGTGATTAGCAATAATAGTATTAATCATCTTATTACCAATAATTGCTACAACTAATAACCCTTAAGATGAACAAAAAACATTCATTACTACATGATGTCACCTTCCATCCGATGTTTATAGCAAGTACAATTTTCATTTTTTGTATCAAATATCATCGATGTGTATTTCAAGATGTAATGGCTAGCATTATCACAGATCAGAACAGAGTGTTAACATCATGCGTTCCACAGAGAAATATGCGCGATTTTGTGCATTAAGATATGAAGTTGAAGAAAGGGAAACTAGTGAAGATGCAAAACCAAACATTAAGCAATAAAAATGAACAAGCAAACTCATACTCAAGGCATTTAGGACAGGGGAATTACTGTCTTGAAAACTCTAATTTGGATAAGCATTGTTCATACTCAATTTTGACCCTCCGCAACATGGATTAACCATCGAGATTCTTCAACGAAGCTAGGTACAGGTTTCGAGGCGAAGAAATGAATTGTATACACTAAAAGTGTTATATATCAAGTGTATACAAAAATAAGAATTGGGCCAAATCCCAAGAACAGTTAGTAGCAGCATCAGTAGCCTGAAAAGGCTAATTTGGGTCCAAGGCTCAAGTTCCTTTATTGGAAAAATAACATAATTAGGCAAATATATAATATGTATTTACATTGTATAACTAGAATTTGAAAAAATTACAATTTATAGTTATTAGGGTGTCATTGCTATAGTTAGAGTTTTATTGTTATTTCTCTCTCCTATCTTCCTCTCTTCATCTCTCTTGCATCTATCCTCTCTCTCTCTATAGTTTCTTGTTAGATATACAATTATATATATATACCAGCTACATATATACAATTATTTTGACAGATATGCATAGTGAATTCGATAGATATACATGTACAATTCGCTTCTCTCCACTCCCCTCTCTCGCTCGCCTCTCTCCTCCCTCTCTCCTCCCTCTCTCGATCTCGCTCGCCTCTCTCCTCCCTCTTCCAATCTCGCTTGCCAGATATACAAAAACATATGTATATTAGTTACACATATACAATTATTTGACAAATATACACATAAAATTCGTCTCTCTCCTCCCTTTTTCAATCTCGCTCGCCTCTCTCCTCCCCTCCAGGTCATAGAACTGAGGTTATTCCATGTAATTATGTAAAATATAGCTATTTTATCCTATTAAGTTTCAAGCCTAAGTTATTTATGAAAATTTCCCATTTTTATTCTACTTAGCCTAAATATTGCTGTCTTTATTTATTATTATTTGTAAATTCTTAATCTAACTTTAGATTAACTTAATTAAATTTCTTAAAGAAGAACTAATTTCTTTATGTGGGTCTCATTTGTTTTAATCAAACTTTTGTCATTTAAATATTTGGTCTAGATCTTTTATTTGTCTAAAAAAATTTTGATTCAAGTTGCCATCTTTTCAAATTTCGCAAGTGCTTTCCTTTATTTAATCACGTCTTTGTCAAGTTTTAATTTTTTTCGGTTTTAAGTTCTTTCTCTAATAATTTTAAATTTGCTTTTCTTTACTTAGTCAATTTTGTTAAACTTTACTTTTTATGAATTAGTTCAAAGATCTTACATTAGAATTTGTTTCAGTAGTTTTAAATACCTTTAGTATTTTTAAGTGATTTTTTTAAAATTAATCAAATAGAGTTTTCAAATCATTAGATAATCGCGTGGTAGCGACTACATTATATAGTAATACCTTCTAAAAGTAGTAAAAAAACCCTCTAACCTATTTTTGTCTAAGTTTTAAGACTTAATCTGTTTGTCTTTTGAATTAAGCTTTTTTAATTTCCTTAAAAAATCAAGTGATGACTCCTTTTCAAAAAATTAATCTTTTTCAAAAAAAGAAAAAAAGAAGATTTCAATCAATTTTTAAATCGGCATTTTCCCACGTTAACAACCACTTGAGGAAATTTTTTTGGAATTTTGCCATCATAATTCATAACATGGCCAAAAATTTACCAAAAAAATTTCAAAAATCATTTTTTGGTATCTAATAGCTCAAATGCATTTTCTTTTAAATGCTTTGGCTTATCAACAATACCAAATATTTTTCTTTTATGTCAATCCTCTTAATTTTCAATACACAATTGTTAATTCATTAATCTTATAGCCTAATCAGCCGCCCAAAGCATAATATTCCTAGTAATATACATTTTCTTCTGGAAAGAGCACAAAAACACAAATAAAAGTTGAAAACTCCAAAGTTTTGAGGGATTATTAATGTACATAATGGGGTTTCTGAACGATTTAGATATAATATCATAAGAATTGGAGGAACAAAATAAATCAATTTAGCATGACTAGCTCCTTACAAGAATAACATTACTTTCTTGAGTCATAAATTCTTTTTAAATTAAACATATATGACAAAATATTTACAATAACTTACTGAACAAGTATTGAGAAATACACAAAAAGTCATAAAAATGAGTTCAATGATAGTTTGGTTGTGGTTAGGGGCTAGGGGTTGGGAGCTGAATTTTTTTAAAAGAAAAACTCATAAAAATGAGTCCACCTGGGTAAGAATGGCTGACACGTTGGCTGCATGCCTAAAGTCAAGAACGATCTTTCCTGTCTCATCCATCATGTATAGGTCGTATCAAGGCTTGATATAAGGATAAGCTATATGTTGAGCATATGATAGATTGGTTGGGGGTTGGGGACTAGGGGTTGGGAGATGAAATATTTTTCAAAGAAAAATTCATAAAAATAAATTCACTTGGGGAAGAATGACTGACACGTTGACTGCCTCAAATCAAGAATGATCTTTCGTATCTATCCATCATGGATAGGCCATACCAAGGCTTGATATAAGGGTACGCCACATGCTAAGGTCATAAGCTTTTCCTCCAGAGGGTATTTTAATACGAGTTTTTGGTAGTTCAAATAACGTATGTGCACAACAGATAGCTTAGAAATGAAATTCAGAAAAATAGTAATAATACCATATATCCACTTGAATAAACTACATACTTTATTCGTATGATCAATTTATATGACATAGTTTGAATTACTACATATTCATAAGTTCCTCTATTCTATTTGCTACCATTGTATATACATTGGAGTTTATTTTACCAAACTAATTAATCAACTAGAAAAGTCACACAACAAGACACTTTCTTAAAAGTTGCCTAAATTTTCTACCTTGAAATCTCAAACCAACAATCACACAACTGGCTACTTCTGCATAAAAGGAGCGAGTGATAAAATATTCTTTCATTCTTAATCAGAGATTTTGGGTTTAAACTCTTCTGGTACAGAGCCGGTTTTATTAGGATGATAAGTTTTAACAATTCCGTTGTCCTCTTCTCTCTTGTATTTTCCATAAATAAGGTGGCCATTGACATCAAACTCCACAAACAAGAACTAAGAATTACCAAACATTGTCTTTGGGAAGAAATATTTTGATCATGGGAACAGAAGTAACACAGCATGGTAGTAGTTCTTTGCGGATACTGATGTTCCCATGGTTAGCTTATGGACACATCTCTCCATTTCTAAACGTAGCCAAGAAGCTCGCGGACAGAGGATTCAAGATTTACCTCTGTTCTACGCCAATCAATCTCAAATCCATCAACAAGAAAATCCCTGAAAAATACTCTGATTCTATTCATCTTGTCGAACTTCACTTACCAGAATTGCCTGAACTTCCTCCTCATTACCACACGACCAATGGCCTTCCGCTCCATCTCAATCCCGTCCTTCATAAGGCCCTGAAAATGTCGAAACCCAACTTTTCAAAAATCTTGCAAATTCTGAAACCTGATTTGGTGATATATGACATATTGCAACGATGGACTGAACGTGTGGCGAATGAACAGAACATTCCAGCAGTAAAGCTCCTAAGTTTTGGTGCAGCTGTGATTTCATATTTTTTGAACTTTGTAAAGAAACCAGGAGTTGAATTCCCTTTTCCAGCTATTTATCTCCGAAAAATTGAGCAACTGAAAATGGGCGAAATGTTCGCAAACTCTGGTAAAGAAGAAGAACCGGATGATGGAGATCATTCAGCTGATGGAAATGTAGAAATCACGTTGATGTGTACTTCTCGAACTATTGAGGCCAAATACATAGATTTTCTCTCTGAATTGAGCAATTGGAAAGTTGTTCCAGTTGGTCCACAAGTCCAAGATCCAACCACTAATGACGCGGACGACATAGAGCTCATTGAATGGCTAGGAACAAAAGATGAGAACTCGACTGTTTTCGTCTCCTTTGGGAGTGAGTATTTCTTGTCAAAAGAAGATATGGAAGAAGTAGCTTTCGGATTGGAGCTAAGTAATGTTAATTTCATATGGGTTGCAAGATTTCCAAATGGGGAAGAGCAAAATCTTGAAGATGTATTGCCAAAAGGATTTCTTGAAAGAATTGGAGAAAGGGGAAGAGTTTTGGACAAATTTGCACCACAACCAAGAATTCTAAATCATCGGAGTACCGGAGGATTTATAAGTCATTGTGGTTGGAATTCCGTAATGGAAAGTATAGATTTTGGGGTTCCTTTAATTGCTATGCCGATGCATCTTGATCAACCACTAAATGCTAGGTTGATGGTAGAATTAGGAGTCGCAATGGAGATTGCTAGAGATGATGATGGCAAAATTCACAAAGAAGAAATCGCGGAAACTCTTAAAGGTATCATAATAGAGAAAAGAGGGGAAAATTTGAGGGGCAAAATGAGAGAAATTAGCAAGAATTTGAAATCTATAAGAGGTGAAGAGATGGACGTTGCTGTTGAAGAGCTGATCCAATTTTGTAAGAGTAGTACTAAGTTGAATTAATGTCATATTTTGTAATTCAATTAACATAATTATATGGTGTGTGAGTCGTTTCTTCTTGTTCTCAAAATATATTAACATTGAAATAATGAGATTGCATAATATGGTGCGTGAGTCGTTTCTTGTTGCTATGTCATGCACTAGGCTTGTGATTGCATAATATTCAAACAAAACAACAATCTCTTTCACCTTTTACATGACAATATACCTAATGGAATCCTACAAGTGGGGCTTGGAGAGGTAGAGTGCATGCAGACCTTACCACTAACTCGTAGAGGTTGAGAGGCTATGAAGACCCTGGCCAGAGTGCGGTAAATTCAAGTACAAAGTGTTGAGACTTCCGATCAATATGATAAATGACTTGTGTATCTTTTTATCTTTTGCCAGCAAGATGAAGAATTAAAGAATGTTACAAATCTCCGAGAAAAGAAATAGAAAGTCAACAGAACATAGCTTCAAGGATGTTCAAATTTAATATAGATTTTCATAAAAAGAATCGATATATGCAGTAAAAAATTCTATATACACAATAAAATTTTTCAAGAAAGGATATTTATCTGACCAATCTTCATTAAACTTACTACTAGTAACTATTCCAAACAACATTGACTACTAAAAGAAGTACTGGGATTGGTCTGGACTATTTAATCCGCGTGCTAGAGTGACCATTGTGTTGTTGCGCAAATTCATCTGCAATTGGTTTTTGGATGAGCTACTTGTCAGCAGATGGAAGATGTGATTATATATCAACGGAAATATAAATAGAATGAATCATTGCATACCCAACTTCTTTCATGAATCGCTACCTCTCTCTCGGGCCAAGGGGCACTACAAGGAGCTACAAGGGGCTCCGGCGCAACTTTCCCAAAAAAACATACGAATGGGTCTGCAATGAGTTCGGCAAGAGGTCCAAGTGGCCCGGCAGAGACGGGGGATGCCTGGTAGGATTTTATGGGTCAAGGAACAAGAAACAAGCTATTTCAGCAGCTTACTATGGGTCTTATCCCACGGATTCTGGTATTGTAGGTGCGTCCCACGCAACTTTCCCTAAAAATCATAGGTGGGTCCGCAAATGAGCCTGGCAAGAGGCCCAGGAGGCCCGGCGGCAGCGTGGGACGCCTAGTAGAATTTTATGGGCCAAAAAACTAGAAACAGGCGATTTCGACAGGTTTCTGTGGGTGTTAGCCCACGAATTTTGGCATTGCAAGGGGCTCCGGTGCAACTTTCCCAAAAAATCATATGAATGCGTCTGCAATGAGTCCGGCAAGAGGCCCAGGTGGCCCAAAGGCGGCAAGGAACGCCTTATCATACAAGGTCGGTGCTGACATCAGCATAACGTCAGCACGTGAATTTTAATAGAAGGGGGCCGAATTTTTATAGTAGAAGAGCATAAAATGTAAAAGAGTATATAGATGTACATAGTTTGCTTCAAAAAGTAAGCTTTACCAAAATTGAGAGTTCCCTGTATTTTCTATAAGAAAACTGCCAATTGGATCTCTATATTCACTTTTTCCAATATCTTATAATTCCTTTTTTCGAGTTTCATATTGAATGATACAGTGTTTAAATTTTTTTTTTTTTGAAAGAAGTTAGGTAGGAAAACCGTATAATTAATAGTAAATTTGTTTAGATAAATAGTTAGTGATAATATAAATAGAAAATTTAAAAATTGCACGGTGAACTATCACCATATATGTATTAAAACACATGTTATTGAGTAGATGGTGATAGATTTGGTAAGAGAAATGAACGATGGATTGTCGGCTCTAATCAGTTTCAGGTGTGTCTTAATACATAGACGGTAATAATTTAGGTATACCACGTTATTTGCCCTTATTATTATTCTTACAAAGTTGAATTAGCACTTCAGCAGCAGTATCCATCTCTTCATCTCTTATAGATTTCAAACTCGTGCTGATATCTCTCACTTTGTCTCTCAAAATTTCCCCCGTTTTCCCTGTTATGACTTCTTTAAGAGTTTCCGCGATTTCTCCTCTGTGAATTCTCCCATCATCATCTCTAACAATTTCTACTGCGACTCCCAATTCAACTATCAACCTAGCATTTATTGGTTGATCATTATCCATAGGCATTGCAATTATAGGAACCCCGAAATTTACGCTCTCCATTACTGAATTCCAACCACAATGACTTATAAATCCTCCGGTACTCCGATGATTTAGAATTCTTGGTTGTGGTGCAAATCTCTTCCCCTTTCTCCAATTCTTTCAAGAAATCCTTTTGGCAATACATCTTCAAGATTTTGCTCTTCCCCATTTGGAAATCTTGCAACCCATATGAAATTAACATTACTTAGCTCAAACCCGAAAGCTACTTCTTCCATGTCTTCTTTTGACAAGAAATACTCACTCCCAAAGGAGACGAAAACAGTCGAGTTATCATCTTTTGTTCCTAGCCATTCAATGAGCTCTATGTCGTCCGCGTCATTACTGGTTGGATCTTGGACTTGTGAACCAACTGGAACAACTTTCCATTTGCTCAACTTAGTAAAATAATCAATATATTTGGCTTCTATAGTTCAGTAAAAGGATCTTCATCATCTGGTTCTTTATGTTCGGCAGATTTTGCCACCATTTCGCCAAATTTTACTTGCTCAATCTTCTGGAAATAAATAGCAGGGAAAGGAAATTCAACCCCTGGTTTCTTTATTAAGTTGAAAAAAAATGAAAACACAGTTGCACCAGAAGTTAAGAGCTTGACTGCTGGAATGCTCTGTTCATTCGCGACGCGTTCAGCCCATTGCTGCAATATGTCATATATCACCAAATCAGGTTTCAGATTTTGCAAGATTTTCGAGAAGTTGGGTTTCGACATTTTCAGGGCTTTTTGAAGGGTGTGATGCAGATGGGGTGGGAGACCATTGGTTGTATGGTAATGAGGAGGACAATTGCGTAATTCTGGTAAGTGAAGATCAACAAGTTGTATCAAATCAGAGTATTTTTCGGGGATTTTCTTGCTGAGAGATTTGAGATTGATTGGTGTAGAACAGAGGTAAATCTTGAATCCCTTGTCCGCGAGTTCTTTGGCTACGATTAAATACGGAGAGATATGTCCATAAGACAAAAATGGAAACATCAATACCTCCAAAGTATTTGGATGCTCTGTTACTTGTGTAGCCATGATAGAAATCTTGAAATGGTATATACTTGTTTCTTGTTTTTTTATAGATAGAAAGCTCACGCGAAGTAAAAAGGATCGACTTGTATTATTTATATAATACAGGGTGACGAGTCGAAGGATGAAGTTGTGAAAATAATGATGATATTTTGGAGGTACAAATGTCTTAGATATTTCGTAAACTTTTTCAGAATTTTGTACTGTAATATCTTCGATATTTCTGGAAAAATATTTATTGTAAATTATAGAATAACCTCTAAATATTTTAGGAAAAATATTTATCGTAGATTATAGAATAATCTCTAGATATTTTAGGAAAAATATTTATCATAAATTATAGAATAATCTAGATTTTTGTTAGTAGTTAGAAGATAAAGTTACCTACATATTTCTTGTAGATAAATCTTAAATGATTTCTAGAAGCATCCACACACAAGTATAAATGGGAGTGGTCATAGTCATTTGTAATCAACCAAAACCAAAAAACGGAAACCAATTCAAGCAATCTCCTTTCATAACTAAGTTCTCCTTTCCAAAATATTTCTTCTCCTTTCCAGATTTTCCTTCCTTAGTTGAATCTTCTGATCTTAATTAATGATTTTGGGTTAGCAGAAGGTTTCCCGATTATACTTTTCTTCTGTTATATTTTTCTACATGGTATCAGAGTCATAGGCATATATTGACTTTTGGATTTATTTCAAGATCGAGTTAGTGGTTGATTCTGTCACACCCTGGAGGGTATCCTTGGCGTGACCAGCACTTCAAAAACCATTGTTGATTTCCCAAGGGAACCACTTGGTTTCATTGTCACGTCACACTCAATCCAAAAGAATATTCAAGAAAAGCTATCAATTAAATAAATCAGTCTCTTTCAGTAATAGTCTCCAATGAACAAGAATTGAAAAAATAAATAACAATCAACTATCTCTATTTAATATCTATGAAGCTTTTATCCAAATATAGAAGGTTCCAAGACAAACTCGGGCTACCTCGAAATGAAATACTTAGCTAATGAAGTAAATAAAATGGCTCCTCTGAAGTCAAGGAGGCTCACCATGTTTGAATAAGAAACTGAACTCAACAATGCGCTTGTTGAAGGCTTCTATCACCTTTATCTGCATCACTAAATGATGCAGATCCAAATGGACATCAGTACATTGAATATACTGGTATGTAAAATGGCTAAAAAAACAGGTCATCTTAAGTGCGAATCAACCAAATCAACTCGACCATTTATAATTTGACTCGGTAAAGGATGCAAGATTTGTATAGTAAAACAATGTTGCTATAAGAAACTCTAGCATACAACTCAATCAAATCAGTTATGCATAATCAGAACTCAATAAACATGCAATTTAAGAGTAAAATCATGCTTTGAAAATAGGCTCGGGGTTATGCAACTCGTTTAAAACATTTCACATTCTATCATGCCTTACTTGAGAGTTTCTCTTAACTAACAACCAATCCAACCACCTTTAGTTTGATGATGCACAACGAAAGCGACATCACTGTCACGCTTGTCCAATATTTGTCAAGGTAAGGATGCTCAAACCTCTCTTGGATCCACAATCATTGTCCATCTTTTTGGGACAAGAGTCGCCCGAATTAATGGCACAACTATCCTACGCTGACAACGTAGTTATGGGGTTTGAGATAATTATGCTCTTACCCAACTCGGTGCTCAATACTACTCTCAATACATTCTATTTAAATCTCATTCAAACTCATCTCAAACATCATCATCATCTTCCATCAATAAATATATTTTGAAAATTATTTATATCCTCATCAAATATTTACTCAAAACATCATTTAAACTCGATGCTCAATTTCAACAAAAACTCATTAAAACATGCATCATCTCATTAAAACATTTTCCTCAAAATATAATTCTTTGGACTCAATAAAATACATAATAATACTAGTTTAAATTACTCTTTCATCAATGCATAGAAAAGTCATCATCTTTACTAGAATATGCAACAACCTTGATTTAAAACACATGTATAAAAAACCATCAATCTCAACATCAAATACCATATGGAAAAGTCAAAATCATCAACTTTATCATGGGAAAATAACCACGAACGACAATTCCAACAATATAAGATATAAAAATAATAATAATCTTTCTGCATAAATATATCTAACTCAATAGAAAAGGAATTAACTGATTTAGAATTCAAGAATAGGATCAACCTCTACTCGAACTCAATTATGGCGAAATAACAATTATAGGTGGCATACTTTTTTTCCCCATATAATCAACCCTCAATATGTATTGATGACAAACAAAAACACCTAACATACAAATCACAATATTATTTTGTTAATTGAATCATAAAATGCAGTTATTACTATCTCTACAAAATTGAATTAGCTCTTTAACAGCTGCATCCATCTCTTCCCCTCTTATAGATTTCAAATTCTTGCTGATATCTCTAACTTTGGCCCTCAAAATTTCCCCTGTTTTCCCTGCTATGACACCTTTAAGAGTTTCCGCGATTTCTTCTCTGTGAATTTTGCCATCATCGTCTCTTACAATTTCCACTGCGATTCCCAATTCTACTATGAACCTCGCATTTAATGGTTGATCAAGATGCATCGGCATAGCAATTATAGGAACCTCGAAATCTATACTTTCCATTATGGAATTCCAACCACAATGACTTAAAAATCCTCCGGTACTCGGATGATTTAGAATTCTTGGTTGTGGTGCAAATTTGTCCAAAACTCTTCCCCTCTCTCCAATTCTTTCAAGAAAACCTTTTGGCAATGCATCTTCAAGATTTTGCTCTTCCCCCTTTGGAAATCTTGCAACCCATATGAAATTAACATTACTTAGCTCCAACCCAATAGCTATTTCCTCCATATCTTCTTTTGACAAGAAATACTCACTCCCAAACGAGACGAAAACAGTTGAGTTCGCATCTTTTGTTCCGAGCCAATCGATGAGCTCCACGTTGTCTGCGTCACTATTGATTGGATCTTGGACTGGTGGACCAACTGGAACAACTTTCCATTTGCTCAACTTAGTAAAATAATCAATATATTTGGCTTCTATAATTCTAGAGGTACTCATCAACATGATTTCCATATTTCCTTCAGTAAAAGGATCTTCATCGTCAGGTTCTTTATCTTCAGCAGATTTTGCCAACATTTCACCCAATTTTAGTTGCTCGAATTTCCGAAGATAAATACTAGGAAAAGGGAATTCAACCTCTGGTTTCCTTAGAAAGTTGAAAAAAAATGAAAACACAGTTGCACCAGAAGTTATGAGCTTCACTGCTGGAATGCTCTGTTCATTCGCGACGCGTTCAGCCCATTGCTGCAATATGTCATACATCACCAAATCAGGTTTCAGATTTTGCAAGATTTTCGAGAAGTTGGGTTTCGACATTTTCAGGGCTTTTCGAAGGGTGTGATTCAGATGGGGCGGGAGACCATTTGTCGTATGGTAGTGAGGAGGAAGTTCGGGTAATTCTGGTAAGTGAAGTTCGACAAGATGAATAGAATCAAAGTATTTTTCGGGGATTTTCTTGTTGATGGATTTGAGATTGATTGGTGTAGAACAGAGGTAAATCATGAATCCTCTGTCCGCAAGCTTCTTGGCTACGTTTAGAAATGGAGAGATGTGTCCATAAGCTAACCATGGGAACATCAGCACCCTCAAAGTATTATTACTTACATCCCTTGCCATAATAGAAATCTAGAAATTATATGATAAGAAATGAGAGATGGGCTCTTTCTGGAGTTGGCTGACTTATTTATTAAAACAGCGAGGTGGGTAAAATCGAATCGTAAAATAAAAACGACTATGTACGATATGAACTTGTGATGTCTAATTAAGGATAGAAAGAATACAACAACAATAACAATATACCCAATGTAATCCCACAAGTGGGGTCTGGAGAAGGTAAAATGTACGCAGACTTTATCATTATCACAAAAGTAGAGAGGCTATTTCCAAGGAATCCTCGTCACAAAACCCGTAAGTAAGAACGAACTAGATATGCTAAAAAGTTATGTCAATTGGTTGCTAGTTTTTTTGGAAAATTTTGACGTAGACTTGTAGCTAAATTTTTGACAAAAGGACTAGTTGTGTGACTGTCTCTTTGAAATTTCTAGGTAGAAAATTTAGGCAACTTTTAAGAAAGTGGCTAGTTGTGTGACTTTTCTAGGTAATTAAGTTTAGGCATGTTTGGCAAATGAACTTTTACCGCGAGATTACTCTAAAAGAAAAAAGTTAATGATAAAACATACGTTTGAATTAGTGCTTTTTTGTAAATTTCATACTCTATCTATTTGTTTTTTCATTATTTTTTGTTTTTACGATGACCATTTATGTATTAAAACACAATTTAACTATCAGTTATTCTCCTTTCCTAACTAGATTATCTCTATTGTTCAGCTAGATAAAGAGAAAAAATGAATATTGAGGTGTATTTTAATACATGAATGGTGATATATAGTTTATGTAGGAAAAAGAAATAAATAGTGAAATTTGTGAAACTCGCAAAATTTTTTCTTGAACATTTCTCTAAAAATAACCATCATTTTGGTAAATTTGTAAGATTCTTGTATGTGTGTTTTTCATTTTTATCTTAAATTTTTATTTCATGACAATGTAAATAATATCACATAAGTTGATACGGATAAATTATATATTTAACTGGTGTGAATAAATAAAAAAGACATCTTAATTTATTATTATTTTATGAATTTGATACTTAAATTATCGAGTATTCACGTAAGTTCTTTGAACTATCACAACTCAAATTAAAATAACCCCAAAAGAATACGACATATAACGTGACATCACACTCCAACAACTTCTTAGAATTCCATACATGTAGAAATTCTCTTCTTTTATTCTCCTATTAATGATAGAGATGGCGGTCTTCCTTCGATGTCTCCAAGTCAGCCATAATAGAATAGATAAGCAAAACAATCAATAGCTGTTTATTTTTGTTAAGAGAGAGTTTGTGGTGAAGTAGGCATCGCTTTGTCGATACTTTAGTTGTCTGTTTTTTTTCTTTATTATACGGGGCACATAAAAATATTTTGAAGATTTTTTAGTTGAATCTTTTTAAAGTAATTGCTTAGTAATTCTATAATATTATCCCTAAAAACTAATTTTCATAATGGAACGATCCATAAAAATATTTTGGAGATTCTTTAATTTAATTTATTTAAAAGTAATTGCTTAGTAATTTTATGATATTGTCCCTCATAAATAATTTTCCTATATGATTTAGTTATTTTAAATTAATGAAACCCATAGAAGTATTTCAGGAATTTCTTAATTTAATTTTTTCAAAGCAACGGCTTAGTGATTTTATACAATATTACCCCTAATTTATATTTTGATAATTTTTAATTTAATCTATGTAAAGCAGTTATTTAGTGATTTTACGATGTTGGCAATGAAATTAAGATAAAAGTTATAATTTATTTTAGAGTAAAAATTTAAAATTATTTAACTATTAAACTAAAAATTCATCAATATTAATAATATTTATTAGATATTTATTTTACATCCAATAAAATGATTAAGTAGCATTTAATTATATGATTAAACATAACTTTATGAATAACTATCGGGCCCGTGCGTTGCACGGAATTTTGTAACTAGCTTTTATATACAAGAGACAATTAGTGGTGAAACAGGCAACTCTCTGTCGACGTGTTTGCTTGAACTGTCTGCTTTCTCTTATACATTATATAGGGTCCATAAAAATACTTCGTGAATTTTTTGATTTAATCTTTTTAAGATAACTGCTTACCTCAACTATGATTTTACAATACTACTCCTAATAAATAATTTTCTCAATTGCTTTAACTATGATTCACTATATCACCCTGATGCTCCCGATTAGTTACTTGAAGTTAAGTAAATACTGAAATTAGATAAGCTAGACAAATAAAATTAAATAACTATTTTAATATCTTTTGTGATTATATTTGGCCCGTGTATTGCACGAGATCTTCATAACTAGTTAAGATATAAAACTCATAAAAT
>JAPFFP010000008.1:2515648-2528040 GCA_026153255.1 Solanum medicagineum | reverse complement strand
AATACTCTTTCATTCCTTCTTTAATTTCCAGTTTAATTTTCTAGTAAAATCCTTTCAGTTAATTAGATTTTATAACAATATTTCATTCTAGTATCTGATTTTTTGTTTTTTGCATTAATCATTTTTATTTTAATAAATATATACCTATTAAATGCATAAATGACCATCAACTCAGAAACTCATATGCACGCAACGTGTTGTGGAAAGATGATGAATGAAACCATGACTTTGGGGCATATAGACTCAAATTTCTACTAGCTCTAGAAATGGACTAAAACGTGACCATGGGCTAGAAATGTTAACGTATTTTTCTTACCCTTCATTAATAAGCAGCGAAATCAAAATTTTTATTAAGAAAGTTAAAAATAGAAAAAGTAAAAAAGATGAAGAAATAAAAAACATTCAGCATCTACTATATATACAGAAAATAATTTTAATTATATATAAATATAATATAATTTTTTGTCAAAGAAAGTTAAAGTGAACCCCATCAATTCTTACTAACTCTGATTCTATCCCTTATAAATAACTCTGTTTGCTGCTAAAAATAGCTTTATATATATATAAAAAAAAATTATTTATTGTATACATAATAATCTATTTATAGTATATATTTAACAGTTTATTGCTTATCTATTTATAGTATATAGTGATTATAAAAGTCGCAAAAATGATTTATGAGAAAGACAAAAAGGGATTGTGCCAACATTCTCGAAATGGCTTTTAATTTTTGAAAATTTCACCTTCTAAATTATTTTATGTGCCCTTGATCGACTGCGAAGCTCGTTCGATTTTATGTTTCTTAGTTTGACTTTTTAAATTGGTGCAGATTTGGCTGCGTTTTTGTTAAATTTTGAGGCCCAAAAAGGAAGATGAAGATGAAGAATATTGCATTTTTCAAAAGTCCTTAAAAATAGGCTTTAAGGTTGACATATGATCATTTCATTTAAAAAGTGTTTTCGTGTTTGAATAGATTGTGGCTAGAAATTTGATAATAGATTATGCCATTTTTCAAATAAGTTTCTTAAGAATCAAGAAACTGACTTTGTCCTACCAGACACACATGTTAATCTTCGTGTCGTTTCTATAAATGAGTATCATGCATTAATAGTACAAAAAAATATTGGCATAGTACATAAATATGCTTTTAATTTGGAACTAACTGGCATTTATTTTCTATAATTTCAGGTGTGCAGAAGTAGGCGCTTAAACTTATATAAAATTGAACAAATAGACACATTCGTCTTACGTGGCATCCAACACCGACAGATTTGTATCCTATGTGGCGTCTTACGTCTATTTTGCCATGTAGGATATATGCGCCTACTTATTCAATTTTATAACTGTTTAAATGTTATTGTGCACCAAAAAGTTTGGAGGTCGTAGATGATAGCAGAGATAAGTTAAAAGGGCATATTTATGTATTATGTCAAAAACATTTAAATTTAAATTCACCAAATAGTCATGTGGGCTGGGTCGACCCAACATTAGCCCCGCTATCACGGCCCACGAATGGCCCAACACTGATTACTGATGGACTGAGTAGAGTGGCCAAATTTGGAGGCTTGGCCGTCCCGGCCTTGGAGCCCAATTGGCCAGTGCACCGGCCCAGTTTAATTTAAGGTTTTTTTTTTTTAAAAAAAAAAAAACGAATAAAATTGTTACATTCAACCGTTATTTTTCTCAAATTAGTCATTTGGCCAATGGAAATATATGAAAATGGGGCCTAAATTGACAAAAAATATTTTTAAACCCCGAATTTAGAAAATTTTGTTTTAACTCATTTTATTACTCGTAAATACTTCCTACGTTTTATCAGTTTTCCTACAACAATTTTCCTTATTGTTACACTCTAGAAAATACCAAAATACCCCTAGACAAAAGATTGCTCTCATAACGTATCATTCCAAATTTTTTGGCAAATTAGACACCAAAATATCGATCAGAGCAAAAAAATTGAATGAAAAAGTGGTCTTGATTAAATTTTAGGCCAACCGAATAAAATAATAATTTTAATAAATTCAATAGTTTCTCGTTCAGAAAGGAATTGTCTCAGAATAGTCTTGCCATATACCCCACAACAAAACAAGTCTGTTGAGTGTAAAAATAGTCATTTTCTAGATATAACTCGTACTTTATTAACTGAGTCATCTGTCTCATCTAATGCTGGATTGAAGCTTTATCTAGTGCTATCTGTTTAATTAATAGACTACCATCTAAAGTATTAAATCTTGACTTTCCATAGTATCATCTTTATCACTGAAATTCAACATATGATAATTTTTATACATTTGGTTGTGTTTGTTTTGTGCATCTTCCTCCTTCTCAATATAACAAACTTTCTAATCAATCTAGTAAATGTGTTATCATGGACTATAGTACCTAACTGACAGATTTTATTTGTTATGATCTAAATTCTAACAAAGTTTGTATTTTTAGAAATGATATTTCTTTTTAGAATTAGTATTTCTTACCTACTCATGTTGATTCATCTTCTATTTCTCCTCTTGTACCCATTTTTGAAGATGATTCTTCTTCTTCTTGTAGATGGTTCAAACTTGAATTTGCGTATCGTCCAACTTTATCTTATTTCAAAATTGATCCGCCACCTAAGACTGTTATTTTGATACGTAAAGAAAATAGCACATGGGACATTATTTCTTATCCTTCAATGTTTATTCAATCAGATGTGAATGAGTTTATTCGGACTTTATTCTAATAAAAATCTTGATTGATACAAAGCTCTTTTGGTAGTCCTTGGTAATAAACAGGAGTATGGTGTAGGCTATGAGGAGACTTTTGCACTAGTAACAAAAATGAATGTGGTGTAAATTATTATTGTCATTATTACAACAATATACCCAATAGAATCCCACTAGTGGGGTCTGGAGAGGGTAAAATGTATGCACAACTTACCACTATCTCATAAAGATAGAGAGGGTATTTTCGGAAAACCCTCGTCTCAAAATCGAGCTCCATAAGTAGAAGATACTAGATATAAAAAAGGGGGGGAGGGGGGGGGAGAAAGAAAAAATTAAAGGGAAATAACTAAAAATGAAAAGCAAATGATAGTACGTAAATACGATAAAAGTAACAAATATAAGACAGATAATGCAATCACAAAATATAAAAACACGACTACTCATATTAACCTAACCTAACCTACTATATCACAAGACCATACTTCAATCAACCTCTACTAGCCTATTAGCCCTCTAACCTAATACGCGACTTCCACTTCATTCTATCTAAGATCATATACTCAGTGAGATGAAGTTTCATCATATCTTATCTAATCACCTCCTCCCTGTATTTCTTGGGTTTACCTCTACCCCTCCGTGAAACCTCTAAATCTAACATCTCACACTTCCTTACAGGAGTATTGGTACTTCTTCTCTGTACATGTCTAAACCATCGCAGTCTTTAGGGGTGTACAGAACCAAACCGCAAACCGCACCAAACCAACAAAACCGAGCCAACCCAAAAAAAAATCCAATTAGTGGGTTAGTTCAATTTGGTTTGGTGTCCAAAAAAAAACCCGACTATAAATGATTTAGTTTTGTGTTAACTAAAAAAAGTCAATCCGAGATCAAACCAACCTGACATTATATGTGTATAATTTTTAATTTTTTTATACATAAAAAATATTTATTATAATATAAATTGATCTATTTTAATTCAGCATGTATTTTAAAATTCAAATTCACAAAATTCCCTCTCCCAACATCTCTTCTTTTTTTTTTCTCTAGTATATATTTTAAATTTTTTCTAGGATTTACGTGGGGGACAAGAGGATGGCAGAGGGGAATGCCATTTTGACTTTATTTCTAAAAGAAGGGGAATAGAATGGAATCCAAACCACATGCCCCTGTTCCCCTTTACCCCTCTCAGGCTCTCCTCTTACACCTTTTTCCTCTCATCTTACGCCTTTTTCTTCAGACCTTCTTCTTCTTCTTGGCTTCATCTTTGGGGATTTCAAACGAATCTCACAAAATTTTGATCGATTCTTCAAAAGGGTCGTTTACTCTCAAGAACACAAAAATTCCTATTTGAAATTTAAAGTTAATTCACAGAAAGCTCATACAACTTGAAGCCATAAATTGTTGGCTTCGAAATCGAGAAAGCAAAGTTCTTTGGGTGCTATCAAAGCTAATCTTAAAGCTCGTCGTCACCGGTTCGCTACTCATAAAGAGGTAATATCCTCAGACATTTCATTCGATTTCTGTTGAAAAGTTGTGTGTTTCATTTTGGTTTGTTTGATTATTCATTTTGGGATTTTTATTTGACATCTGGGGTTTTGTACCCATTAATATTGTTGACTAGTGGTGTTAGATGGTTGTATTCTGTTGGAGTGTTCCTAATTTTGCTGTATCGTGACGACTCAGTACTGTGGTTTTACTCTTAAGAGATAAGAGTCTGTAATGCGTGCTAATTTGGGTTTCTTGTTCAACTCTGTGTCTCTTAATCGATACAGTTTGAAGGCACTCCCTCCCTGTTTTGTTATGTTTAAGTTAGAATAAGCTTCCTTCTTTGTTATTTGAAAGCTGATTACAATTTTTCATCATATGCAGTAACTTTCTTTCGGATGGAAACTATATCTTCTGCATCGGATACAGAGGTGATTACCAACATTCCTCCGACTATGCCAGCGACATCTCAACAAGGTGACAAAGTCAATTTACATCAACACACTCCTCCTAAAAAGCAAAAAAGGACAACTCCTCCAGTACTTTCTAAATTTGGAAATACTGGTAGAGAAACGTTTGAGATTTGGAATCATTTTTCCAAATTTATTGCCAAAGGAGGTCAATGTAGAGCCAAACGCAATTATTATACTAAAACTTATACTGCCGGAAGTATCAATGGGACTACTACATTATGGAATCATTCAAATGTGAAATGTCAAAATTCTCCATTTAGATTTGTTGGTAAACGACAAACCACTTTAAAACCTATCAAAAGAGGCTTGCTAGAAGATGGTTTAGGTTCTCCGGCAAGGGTGATATACAATGTGGAAGAGATTAGAAGAGCAATTGTTGAATTTGTGATAATTGATGAGCAACCGTTTAGAGTTGTTGAAGGAGAAGGATTTAAGAAACTAATGACAAAAGCCTTGCCAAATTTTGAAGTACCTTGTCGCGTCACTGTTGCTAGAGATTGTTTAAGGATTTATCAAGAAGAGAAAGAAAAGCTTAAAGAGCTTATTAGAAACCAACGTGTATGTCTTACTAGTGATACATGGACATCACTCCAAAAGTTTACTTATATAGTTGTCACTGCACATTGGATTGATGATCAATAGAATCTACAAAAAAAAAATTGAAATTTCAAACAACAGATCACAAGAGCGAGACTATTGCTAAGGGATTGAGGAATGCTTATTAGGTTGGGGCATTGATAACTTGTTCACGATAACTTTGGATAATGCAACTGTAAACGATGCTGCCATTAAAAATTTGAAGGTGCGTATTGAAGAATGGAAAGGGATAATACTTGAAAATGAGTTTCTACATGTTAGATGCAATGCTCATATTTTGAACTTGATTGTGAAAGAGGGGTTAGATGAGCAAATTGGGCTTATTTCCCGTATAAGAAGTGTAGTGAAATACGTGAGATCTTCTCCTTCAAGGTTGGCTTCTTTCAAGTCATTTGTTGAGAAAGTTAAGATAGATGCTCATGGCCTTGTGAATCTCGATGTTGAAACTAAATGGAACTCGATGTATACAATGTTAGATAAAGCTTTAAAATTTGAAAAAACTTTTACAAGGATGTATTTGGATGATCAGAATTATCAAAAGTATTGTCAAAAAATCGGTACAATGAGTAAAAATCCATCAGCAGATGATTGGAAGGATGTGAAAGTTTTTGTGAAGTTTCTTCATATTTTCTATCAAACAACTTTGAAATTTTCAGGCAGTTCATATGCTACTTCCAACTCTTTCTTTCATGACTTTTTTAATCTTCGAAATGATATTATTAAGTATACTAAACATGATGATCCGATTTTGGTTGATATGGCAAAGAGGATGAAATCCAAGCTGGATAAATATTGGGGGATGTTTGAGAGTATGAATATGTTACTAATTGTTGCTGTTGTATTGGATCCCAGATACAAAATAAAGTATGTGAACTATAATCTTTCTATTGTGTATGGTTCATTGTTGGAAAAACTTAAATTTCAAGATGTGTATGCTACTTTGAGTCTCTTGTATAATCACTACAACGAGTCTTGCTCTGAATATTCTAATGGCGATATTGAAGATGACAAATGCATTATGGGTGAATCTAGTGATTTGTTGCAAGCTCAATGGGAGAGATATATGAAACATGATGAAATTGTGAAAAAAAATCTGAACTTGAGTCCTACTTGACAGATGATGTGGTGAAAATCAAGGATTTCAATATCTTGAGTTGGTGGAAAGCTTCGTCTAGTAGATATCCGATTATTTCGAGAATTGCAAGGGATGTTCTTTCTATTCCTATTTCTACTGTTGCATCTGAATCGGCTTTTAGTACAGGTGGTCGAGTTCTTGATACTTATCGAACTTCTCTGTCTCCAAAAATGGTAGAAGCTCTTATTTGCACTCAACAATAGATTCGATCACCTACTAAAGAATGCAAATTTGAAGACATATTGGAGGAAGTCTGAAAAATTGAGCAAATTGAAGAAGGTAATTTTATAAATTCAATTCTTGATTAAGTATGATTTTATTTTTTTAATTTTATTTAGTACTCAATTTGTTTCTTTTTTTTCCAGAATATACAGATTGACCTTTGAAGATCGATTAATCAACTTGTTCAAATTGATATCAGTGAAGAATTTGACCTTTTTGGTATCCCAACTTCTAGTTTTGTTATTTATTTTGGGGCTGTATATACTGGATGATTAGTACTTTTTTTGAATAGTATTTTACTAATTAGTAGTTTCTAAGAAAATTAAAAAGCAAGTTAGCATGTAAAAGCAACTTCATTATTCATATTAATCAACTTCTTCTATGGCTAGGAAAGGAGAATTATCTTTCTACACATAATTTTGTAAGAAAAGGTTGGTTACCAAACCATTCAAAAAACCCCAAAAAACTCGAAAACCGCACCAACCCGAAAAAAATCGAAAAAATCCGAGGTTGAAAAACCCGAATTTATTAGTTTGGTTTGGTCTATATATTAAAAAACCCGACATAAATGGTTTGGTTTGATATTTAAAAAATCCAAACCAACTCGGTCCATGTACACCCCTAGCAGTCTTGTTTCCCTCATCTTGTCAGCCATAGGGGCCACCTCTAATTTCTCCAAAATGGTCTCATTCCCAATCTTATCACGCATGTATGTCCACACATCTACCTCAACATTCTCATCTCCGATGACCTGCATCTTCTGAACATGTGAGTTTTTTATTAGCCAGAACTCCACCCCATATAGTAAAGATGATCTGACCATCATTCTGTAAAACTTGCCTTTAAGTTTAGGTGGTATTTTCTTATCACATAATATTTTAGAGGCAAGCCTCCATTTCATCTATGTTGCTCCAATACAATGTGTGACATCATCGCCGATTACTCTAGATGACTGACCTAAGGTATTTAAAGTTTTCTCTCTTGGGAATAGATTGAGTGACAAGGCTCACTTCAATGTCTGATTCATCCCTCACAACGCTGAATTTGCACTCCAGGTATTCTGTTTTGTTCCTGCTCATTTGAACCCATTTGGATTCCGAAGTATGTCTCCACACCTCCAATCTATCATAACTTTAGCCCGAGTCTCATCAATCAGGACTATACCATCCGCAAACAGCATATACCATAGAACCTTCTCTCGAATAGATCGTGTCAGCTCATCCATTACTAAGACAAAAAGAAAAGGGCTCAACAGCGACCCTTGATGAAATTCCATCTCAACAGAAAAATAATCTGAGTCTCTTCCCACCATTCTTACCCGAGTTTTGGCTCCACCATACATGCCCTTTATTAACTTCATATCACTACTAGAACACATTTTGCCTCGAGACACCTCCATAAAACATCCCTCGAAACTTTGTCATAAGGATTCTCGAGATCAATGAACACCATATGAAGGTCCTTCTTTCTTTCTCTATATTTTTTTATTAATCTCTGAACCAGATGAATTGCTTCAGTAATCGACCGCCCCAGCATCAAGTCGGATTGCTTCTCTGAAATAAACACTCTTTTTTTCACTGTCATCTCCACCACCGTCTCTCAAACCTTCATAGTGTGACTTAATAGCTTGATACTCTTGTAATTGTTATAATTTTGAATATCACTCTTGTTCTTGTATAGTAGAACCATTGTGTTCCTTCTCTATTCATTGGTCATCTTAGCAGTCTTTATAATATCATTGGTCATCTTAGCAGTCTTTATTTGAACTTAAATGTTTCAAAACTTATTCTCACCAACTAAAGCTCCAACTAATTTTCGAAGATCAAGAATGCATACACAAAAGGCGAACCTCACCGCGAATATCCACATCACATTTCTTATCATTATTTCCTCATCCAACCTGCATTTCCATGTCTTTTTTGTAACTCATTAAATTCAATTCATATACATGATCATATTTTCCCATTGCGTTTGCCACGTATAATCTTCATTTATATGGATGGTTAAGCTTCAATAAGTAGTTTTATATATAAACGCATACCTCCTTCCTTCAGCTGGATGAGCCTTCTCCTTTTGAATCGTCTTCTACCCAATGTGGTAACTATTGTCTTTACAGCTTGAATCTGAATTACGATTTAAATCAAATCTTCCTGAAATAGGATTTCCATTTCATGCCAACTTGGTAAGTCTGTTTTTTCAACTTGAACCTAAACTACAATTCAAATCCAATTTTACTAAAATAGGATTTCCTTTTCTTGTTATATCCACTTAGACTTTACGTTTTCCTATACTATTCAAAATTCCTCAATCTTGATGGAAGCAAGAAAGAGAAACATCAGAATTGTGATGTTTCCATGGCTAGCTTATGGTCATACAAGTGCATTTCTAGAGCTAGCAAAGGCACTTGCAAAGAGAAATTTCATGACTTACCTCTTTTAACAAATGCCAATCTCTTTAAATTCGGACATGCGCTCTCTCGCGAAGACACCAAACGGGTTAAGTTGATGGAAATTCAGCTCCCACATTTGCCTGAACTTCCTTGTCGTTTCCACACCACGACTGGCTTCCACCCCATCTCATTAACACTCTGAAAAAGCTCTTTCTCAAGGGAAAACCCGATTTTTTCACCATTCTTGATACTTTACGACCAGATTTGATCATCTATGATTTCCTACTTCCATGTATTCCATTAATGGCTTCTACATTGCTTTACCCAGCTGTCCTGTTTCTCACCACTGGTGCTGCAGCAAGCAGTTATCACTATCATTTTAGAGATAACAATCCAAATACTGAATACCCTTTTCCCGAAATCATCTCCAGGTATCACGATCCAACAACCGAGTACCCTTTCCCCGAAATCTTCTTCCGAGATAATGAACATAGAAAAAACAAGAAAATATTTGAGTCACTTGAAAATGATGGCATCGACGAGAAAAATGGTATTTTGAGGTGCTTTCAAAGATCGAAAAATATCATCTTGATCCAGACTTTCACAGAGCTAGAAGGCAAGTACATTGATTACCTTGAATGCTTGTTCAACAAGTGGGTTGTTCCGGTTGGCCCTCTCGTTCGGGCATTTGATCAAACAGAAGGTGGGGCTCCCGAAAAGGAATCTATTGATTCTCTCTCAATTGGTTGGACCATAGGTGCGATGATTTACTTCACAGGCGAGGTCTCTGGTTCAAGTCCAGGATGGCCCAGCCGCGCCAGGGAAAAGAATAGAAGAAGTTTTACAGTGTAATGATGAGATCATTGAATGGCTCAATAAGAAAGAAGAATGCTCAACAATTTTTGTTTCTTTTGGGACTAAATGTTGCTTGACCAAAGAGGAAATTGTAGAATTGGCACTAGGATTGGAGCTTAGCATGGTGAATTTCATATGGGTAATTAGACTTGTGATTACGGATGAAAAGAGGTCCCCGAAGTTTTACCAGAAGGGTTTCTTGAGAGAATTTGGAATAGAGGGATAATAGTTAATAATTGGGCACCCCAAGGGAAAATCTTGAAGCATTCGAGTATTGGAGGGTTCGTGAGTCATTGTGGATGGAATTCAGTAATGGAAGCACTTCACTGTGGTGTTCCAATTATAGCCTTGCCCATGCAACATGAGCAACCACTTAACGCGAGGTTATTGGTCGACAAGGTGGGGGTAGGATTGGAAATTCAAAGAGATGAAGAAGAAAATATTGACAAAGAAGAAGTGGCTAAGATTGTAAGAGAAGTGGTGTTGGAGGAAAGTGGAGAGAGTGAGGAAAAAAGCAAAGGAGTTTAGTGAGAAAATGAGAGAAAAGGAGAAAATGACATAGATAAAGTGGTGGGTAAGTTGGTTGATCTTTACAAGAGATCATAATCTTCATTCGATTACTCTCTTCATCATCTCCTAAAAAAATTTTATCATTACTTTTAACGTCTACATCATTATACAGGTCCTCTCTTTGAAAATGAATAAATTAATTAAATTTTAGTAAGATTTTAGGATATAAAAGCAAGACCACCAAATTTTATATAATACATAAATTAGCTCTTTAATTTGACTTCAAATTACAAGTTGGAACTCAAACTTTCAAAATGCACAAACAGATAGTCTAACTAACTCATTCTTAATCATTTAAACACGTGAGTCCTAGCTGGCATAATGCGTGAAATACATGAAATTTAAGCGTGTCAATCCTTTTTTTAGGCCCAAAATGGTAAAAAAAAAACTCACGTGAAATGATAATCCTACCCTTAATAAATACACTTTATATATATTTCGATTGAAAATATCATTTTTCTTCTTCTTTCTATTACAAATCTTCAAGAACTTTTTTTTTTTGGTTTTTGACATGAAAATATTTCATAATTTAAAATATTTTTTAAAAGTAAATATTTAAATTCTTTTTTGGGAGGTGGGATAGAGGTAGGAGGTTGGGGGTGGGGTGGAGTAAAAAATTTTTAAAATTTTTAAAATTTGAATTTCTTTGTAAAAAATTAAATTTTTTATTTTGTTTTGTATGGGGGTTAGGGCTGCGCGCACGAGAAGAAGTAAGAGATTAAAAGTTTTAAAATTTGAGTTTTTTGTAAAATAAAATTTTAAGTTTTTTTGTATGGAGTCGGGGTGGGGGTGAGGGGCTAGGGGGATGATGCGGTGGAGTGAAAAATTAAAATACAGAATTTGAATATTTCTTGTAAAATAAATTTATTTTGGCCAATCACAAATGTTTCTTTTACTTTTCTTGTTTCTAAAAAAATATAAATAGGTAGAATAAATTTTAATGAAGTGGCAGCGACGAATTGACCATAAATTATACGTCTGCGTGTTTGTATTTCACGCAATTAGACTGCTGAATTCACGTGTTTATTCGTTTAAGAATTGGACATTTAAAGTGTCTGTTTGTGCAATTTGAAAGTTATAAGTCATACTTGTATTTGAAGTCACGTTAAAGAGATAATTTATGTATTATGCTTTTTAAATCCATAAGCACTCACATACGCCTAGTTCAAAAAATCACAAGTCAGAGTATAATGTTATACTAATGATATTATGTTTCTCAATTATTTTCTTATTTCATAACTGTTTAATGATATTATCTTTCTAAATTGCTAATGTATTATTGTGAAAAAAATCAATATTAAAACGATATTATAATTTTTAGTTTGAAATTCAGTAAAATAATGGAAGGGGGAGTATCTAAATGTAGAAGTAGAAAAGAAAAGCAGGTCCTAAGGAAAAGAAAAGGGAAAAGACCAACAAAATTCAAAGAGACAGCCCACAGGGTTTTGTGTTTTTTTGTCTGAAAAATTGAAAATTTGGAGGTTGTTGTGCACATTTTTCTCTCTTCAATAATTGTCAAAAACAAGATCTTAACTGGTGTAAGACACTTTCACACTTGTATGAGAAAAAATCAAGAATGATGGAGGGTGGCAAGAAAGAGGAAGCAGGTCCATCTCATGGCGGCGCCCCCACCTGGGACAGTGAGGAAGATGATCCTCCTCCTCCCGCAGCAGCAGCTTTTGTTCCTGGTCCTCTTCTTTCTCTCAAAGATCAAATTGAAAAGGACAAGGTCATTTTCATTTTATTCTAAAACTCAAAAAGCTTTAAACTTTGATGTGTCAAGTCTCAACTCCTTTGATTCTTTTAGAGTTATGCTTTGAGGTTGTTTCTTCTTGGGTTTTTGAGACCAAGAAACAGGGTCTGCGTACATTCTACACTCCCCAGATCCCACTTGTGGATTCTACCGGTATGTTGTTGTTGTTTGAGGTTGTTTCTTCTGGCTGTAGTTTTTGAGTATGCACCAA
>JAPFFP010000008.1:2479763-2500254 GCA_026153255.1 Solanum medicagineum | reverse complement strand
CCCATAAGAGTATATATATATATAAAAAGCTCTAATAAAACATAGACATACAAATATATATATATATATATATATATATATATATATATATATATAATATGTACCCTATAAAAATTGATTTGAAGTCAAGAAAAGAAGTTAGAACAATTGAAGCAAAAGCAATATGTGGTGCTAATATTAAAAGGGATCAAAATGTGGAGGGAAAAAATTCAAGATTGTAAGGAAAAAAAAGTTAATACTTGATCAAGATTATGATGAGTATTCTTCAAAGTGTTGGGAGTAGTGGAAGAACATCAACAACTGAGGATAATAATATTAATGATGAAGATCAAGAGATGACAAAATTGGCATTGGCTTCATTTCAAGCTAAAGAAGAAGAAATTGAGAGGAAAAAAATGGAGGTAAAAGGGAAAGTTGAGTCTCGACTTACACGCGCTGAGGAAGAAACTAGGCGTTTGGTTCGTGTTTGGGAGGTACGATTTATATTATCTGTCTTTTAAGATTTTAGGTGTTTGGAACTTAAGGTTTATATTATGTCTTTTAAGACTTTAGGTGTTTGGGAGCTATGGTTTATATTATGTCTTTTATGACTCTGGGCATTTAGTTCTGGTCTCGAAGGTATAATTTATATTATTTAAAGATTCTAGGTGTTTGGTTTGTTTTTCAGAATAGTGGCTCATATTACTCGTCCGTTACGATTTTAGGTGTTTGGTTAGTCGCCTTTTAGAGCGTATAAAAAGGAAAAAACTTTTGCATTAGTATTTTTGCCCGACACCCCTCATTAAAAATTTTGACTTCGTCACTGCATTTGATTCTGGTCTTGAAGGTATGATTTATATCACTTGTCTCTTAAAATTCTAGGTGTTTGGTTCATTTTTCAGAATAGTAGTTCATATTACTCGTTTGTTATGATTTTAGGTGTTTGGTTAGTCTCCTTTTAGAGCGTATAAAAAGAAAAAACTTTTGCATTAGTATTTTTACCTGACACTCCTTACTAAAAATTCTAACTTTCCACTGCATTTAGTTCTAGTCTCGAAGGTATGATTTATATTACTTATCTTTTAAGATTCTAGGTATTTGATTTGTTTTTCAGAATAACAGCTCATATTACTTGTCTATTACAATTTTAGATATTTGATTAGTCGCCTTTTAGAGCGCATAAAAAGGAATAAGCTTTTGCATCAATATTTTCTACCTCATTTATTGATTATCATCCGACCTCATAATATAGAGAAAACATAAATATCTGATTTTGTGAAATAGAATCCCATTTTGAGGTGCAAATAGGAAATAATAAACTAACTATAATAACATATCCAGTGAAATTTCATACGTGGGGTCGAAAAGGGTAAAATGTACACAGATCTCACTACCTCATAGAGATAGAGAGACTATTTCCAAAAGACCCTCAGCTCAAATATTTCAGCGACAATAGCAGAAAACTACTAGATATATACTAACGATTAGAATGAAAAACAATTGATAATTTCATGTATATACAAAAATATAGCAAAATAAATGACGGATAATAATAAAAATAATAATTTTAATTAATTTGAATAATAACTTTTGCAACTAATTTTGTTTATTTTTGTGAAGGAGCTTGAAGTGTTGACGGATCCAATGAGAAAAGAAGTTGCAATGGTACGCAAGAAAATTGATGTAATTAATCGTGAAATTAAATCACTTGGACAAACATGCCAAAAGAAGGTATTTAATTTGCTTTTTTCCTTATTTTTTTTAGCAAATTTTATAAATGGCAAACATATAAAACCTAACTATGCTCCATAGTTATAGTTTGGGCAATTACATTTCGTAACTATAGATATAACAACATTTGTATAATTTGCTATACAATTCGCAGTTTTTGTATAGCGTTTGTATATTTCGCTATACAATTCATGCACAACGTTTGTATAATTTGCTATTCAATTCACAGTGTTTGTATATTTCGGTATACAATTTGATTCACTGTGCATATAGATCACGCGAATTATACAAAATTCAAATGGTAATTACAGTTAGATGTTTATCACGAGCCGTAATTAACTAGTATTTGTTTGATCATCCGCATAATTTTTCCTTTTTCTTTTTCTTTTAGTACTAGTTAGAATTCATCAATCTATTGCTAGTTATCTAGTACCTATTTATTTATATCTTTCCCCTAATTCCCTTTCATATTTATAAGTTAAAACCTATTTGATCGAGCTTTTTGAAAGTGAAAAATGTTTTTTAAGAAACAAGCACCTATTATAAGGAGTCGAGGCACTTGACAGAGTTTTGAAAAGTGAAAAATATTATTTAAAAATAATTTATAAAGAATTAGAGTGTTTGACCAAGCTTTTAACGTAAGATAGTTTTCAAAAGTTGAAAAGAGAGTTTCTCTCATTTTGAAACTTTGGTCAAACACAAATTACTGCTCTAATATTGACAGAAGTGTTTTTCAATTGATCAGCCAAACAAAAATTGGTACTCTCCCATAGTACTTTTTCGAAAAGCACATCTAACAGAAAATATTTTTCGAAAGCTTGAACAAATAGGCTATTAATTGAATATGCAATTGTGTTTGTAATTTGAAGTAAATTTTATTTAATGATGTTACTCTTGTAAATAGGAAAAAGAATACAGAGAAGCTTTAGAGGCTTTCAATGAAAAGAACAATGAAAAAACTCAGCTAACCTCCACTCTTGTAGAGGTAAAGATTCATAATTCATAATAACCATTCTTTTATTCCTTTTCTATTATTATATATTACTTTTAAGAAAACACTTTTAATCCAATTAACTTTTAATTGATGTGTTTTTTTAGTTGGTGAAGGAAAGTGAGAAATTCAGAATGGGGAAGTTGGAGGAGCTAAGCAAAGTTTTGAATCCCAAATGCTAGTAAAGGTTAAACTACATCATTGGCCATTAATAATTCACATATTCTCTATGTATGAATACCAATTTAGTTTAACTTTCACTTATATTCCTTCAAATAATGTATCAAAATTCCCTCCCTTGATTTGATTTTTCACTATGTTAAAGATTGTAAAAATGTGAGATTTGTTTGGTTTTAGTCTTCATTATGCTAGTTCACTCATGTAAATCCCATTGTCCTAATAAATGCCTTTTTTCAAGTGCCAAATGCATAGCTCCAAGTGAAGTTGAAAATAATAACATACTCGATGTAATCCCACAAGTAGAGTTTGGAAAGGGTAAAATGTATGCAAACCTTACTCTCGACTCAAGGAAGAAGAAATAGTAGAAGCAAAGAAGCCACACCAAAATACTAGGAAAGCATTCTAGAAGAAAAAACAGTAACAGAATAATACAATAATCGAAGTACATGAAACTACAAAAGTTTGAGAACTTAAAGAGAGAAACACTTAATGCCGCGTATGAATCCTCAACTATATGAAGGATGACATATATTCATAACTATAATGTCGCATTCACAAATAAAAACAGCAGAGGTATAAATTCAATATAGGAAAAAACTTTTACAAACAGCCAGAAACCTAAGGCGTTCATGAAGTATATTCAAGAGCAGTACGACTACTCTCAAGGATAAGCTCGCGATGAAATATACCATATAGAATTTGATAATTCAGCTTGATCCTAAATCCAGGAGGAGTTGTCTGTACTCAGTCAGCAAATGTGGGATATCATCCATACGCAACTGAAGATCACAGAAGAGAAATTCTAACTCAAAACTGACGAATTAATAGGAGCAAATGACATCAAGAGTCATTAATAAAAAACCAGAAAAGTGATAAAAGTGAAGATCTAGCAACAAATACACCATAGATATAAACACATGCATAATGTTTTGTAGGCTATAATGGCATTGTATGATTTAAATGGAAAAACAATAGCCGCTTAGGATTCATACATCTGACTTCAACTTGTTTGGGATTGTCAAGTTCCACATTAGTTGAGGGAATGGATTGTGATCTTCACATGGTACCAAACCCAGACACAACAATTCTTCTTGTGTTGGACCCCTGTGTATGTTATTCACTCTCGAGTTTCAAACATGGGCATGTGGGGGAGTGTAAGTCCCAAATGGATTGAGGGAATGGATTGTGATCTCCTCATATAGTCTTGGACAATCCTCCTTCATGAGCTAGCTTTTGGGATTTAGTTAGGCCCAATGGACATATCTTCATCGGGGCTGAGGTTTAGTTATTTTGCTGTATGATGCCTTGTCTCACATTAGTGAGCGTGGGAAGACAGGGACAATTGACGAAGGGGGAATATTTAATAGAGAGGAGAGACGAAGATATGAGATAGAGATCGATTCAAAGAATGAACTTTACAACCAACTCTGGGTAAAATTCAGATGGCGCAAATCCGTAATGTTAGCAGAATCGTGACTCAGCATTTGAAGTGACAGGTTTGAAACAACAAAAATATACAAATTTTGGAGACAGACAGTTCCCTATTGTTTATACAAACTAAAGACGGATTAGGCAAACATTACACTTATTGAGTATATGACCCTAAGACCTGATTTGTGGGTGTAATAGATATTGTTTCTATAACTTTATAATTTACATTTATCTTCAGGGGAAATTATGTTTTAATTTCTTTTCAGCATCTTCTCCGTAAAGCTTTATGCTAATATTCACATGCATAGTCTTGATATATAATAGTTGCGAATTGCTTAAATTTACTTTAGCATTAATTGTCAAGTAAGCTGCACTGCTAGCCTCGGTAATCATGATGAACTAAAGGAGATAAAAGAAGTTGGAGGAAAGAGGAAAACTTTACAAGTAAATACATGATAACATGAAAAGCCCCAACCTATCCGGAAACAGTCGCGCTATGTTTTTAAACATAGGGGTCAGGCTGCGTACATCCGACCCCCCTTACCCCGCAATGGGCGGGAGCCTTTGAGGCATTGGGATAATAATGTTGTTGTTGTATGAAAAGCCCCAACCTACAGAATCATTATTTGGCAAGGGTTTAAGTACTATGCACTGATGCTATAAAATATGCTTACACAATCAGGTCACTTAAAGGCAATTGCAGATAACTATATTTATGAGCATTGATTGATAGCCTAGAATAAAGGGCAAGTAACCTAGTATAAAAGGTTAACTTACATGGATGGTGTAATAAAATCATTACACTAATAAAGAAGGTCAGCCCAGTGAACTAAAGCTCCCACTATGCGTGGCGCACGGGGAAGGGCTGACCCATAAGGGTTTATTGTATGCAGCATAGTAGTGTATTTAATTAAAATTGTTTTGGTAAACCACAGTTACAAATTGCACTTCTGGAAAATGAGTCAGATGTTATGCTGAAGATCCAAAGGGGAAAAGGTAGATGTTTTTCAAAAAATACAGAACTGTGTACAAAAGATTTACATTTGAAGGTTAGGTATAGCACAATATGGAAAATGTAACATATTACAGTACCTTCTGATGGAACCTAATATGTCGAGAAAGCCAAAAAAAGTTACTTGTGAGGTTTGCATTGAAGAGAGAACATGGCTGTAAATACACCACCAGAACCTTTTTAGGATAATTTCAGAATTATTGTGTTACTCATTTTGAAACAAGTACGAGTTAGTTCTCTTGGTAATGAACCACAACAACAACAACATACCCAGTAAAATCCCACAAGTGGGGTCTGGGGAGGGTAGAACCACACAGATATGAATTCAGTAAAGCTTTAAGAAGAGTAAAAAAGAACAAAGTTCTTTTGACTGTGCTGAAGCTGGGATCAACCCTCAACAAATCAGAATATTAAGAACCGAGGACACTTGATCAATGGACACGAGAGATGATAAAGAAGTGAAGCAACCAAGAATTTAGATGTAGATAACATCAAGACAAACAAATAGAACCTTCAAGAACTCATACCTGACTAACATTCTTGATATGATAGAATCTGTAGGTCTCTTTCCCCAGAGATCCAAGATTCATGGATTGCAAGTATGCGCCAAGATTTTCCCTACATCAAATGATCTAAAGTTATAAGGTGAACCACATTTCGGCTGAGGTACTCCCTGTCCCTCCATTTTCTTTTTCCTTTCCTTTTCAGGAGAAGATTCGTTCCTTCAAACATGTGTGGTTGTATATCCACAAAGAAAGTACTTAGATTTAATAGCAAGTCTGACATCGTACTTAGATTTGATAGCAAGCATGACATATTTTATATGAAATCAATGAATGACTTACTCCTGACAAACATCGATAAAGTCACTGCCAATACACTTATGTCGTAATGGTTGAAAAGAGATTCTAAAATTTCATCATCATATCCAAAAATCTATAGTATAATGCCACAAATCATAACTTGGGGAAAACATCACTTCTTATTGTTACAAATTTCGGAGTACCTAGGTGCTTATAAAACTTTTCTAGCATGTACCTAGTCTAAATATGTTACGTAATTCAATCCTAGACTTTTATCTTTACTAGTTCATGTAAAAATCATACATTCATCCTCATTAATTTCCTAAAGTAAAGTTCAAGTACTTGAGATGAATCTAGTTTATTTTTTCAACACTGATCCATGGATGAAACATCTCAGTCTAGTGCTAAAATACTACTCCCACCATTCCAATTTATGTAGTGGTGTTTTGACTGGGCTGGTAATATGCAAGGAGGCAGGTGAGGACGTGGGTCATCTTTTTGTTCATTGTGGTCTTACCATGGGGTTATGGTGGGCCATGTTCAGGTGGTTTAGTGTTTCTTGGGCAATGCCAAAAACTGAATGTTCAGTTGGAAGAGCGGGAGAAGGAGGAGAAGATGCAAACCATGAGACGTGGTCCCACTTGTCTTAATGTGGGTGGTTTACAGAGTGAAACAGGAAAGCTTTTGAGGGGTAGAGTCAAGCTTTGTTCAATTGAGGAGTAGCCTCTGATCCCTTATTTTCTTTTGGTGCACCGATAGAGTTCCTTAGGTGGAGTTTGTAGAGAACCGTTTATTTTTGTAGTTCTTCACCTTTTGGTATACCCCCTGTATACAGCCATACTTTTGGTCATGTTTATGAATGAAAATACGTTTACTTGATTAGAAAAAAAAAAAAAAAGATGATCTCTTTAGGATAGACTAAAAAGCGAAGTAAGTCTATAAGTCGGAATGGAAGAAGTATTACATACCAACAATGCAATAGCCTTTACTTGCACTTCACTAGTGAAATTTACCTTTTACTTTACCACTCACAAAATTTTGTCCAACTTGATCATCTTTTCCACATGTAAATTCTTCACGTTCATAAGAAAACCAGAACTTAACTAGATGTAAACACAACAAAAATGTACAAAACAGTGATCTCACTCTTTAATGCGGGTGACGCTGCGCTTGTAGTCATGAAGTAATGGGCTAAGCTCTTTTAATTGAATTGACTTTGGCGAGGCCTTTGACCAGTGGTTGCGAAGTGCTTGTACAGCCTTCAGTGATCAAACAATTCTAGGTTAGAAAAATGCAAAACAATTCTCTTATGGCATAACAAATACTGAGCAAAAAACTATAACCTCCTTAGCACTGAGAGCACCCTCTCCAATGAATTTAGATGCCAATTCTAATAATTCTGTATCTTCCAACTCATCTACAATTTTCTTCACATTGGAATTGGAGATTGATTCTGAAAATCCTATCCTTTTCTGCAACTCTGACACAGCATCTTCTTGCATTTGCCTCTCCTATCAATATTCAATAGTAAGAGGGGGTCAAACCAGTAGATGCTTTGTCTATCATACAAGCATCATCAACACACTCATCTAAATATCTATCAAAGCATAATCAGGGTAAAGAGGACTATTGGGTTGAAAGATACAGACATGGAAAACTGGCACCCTCAACTACTGCTAAATCATCCTCTCTCGCTCTCTCTCTGACATAAATATACGTACTCAAGGAAATCAACAGAATTTATTACTATTTTAAAAAATGCGCACACATGCATGCGTATAGACGTTATCATCTGGCAATCACTTGGCTAGAGAAAACGTAGTGAAGCTTTAGAAAGTTGTCAAAGCTGAGGTGCCACAACTTTGAGAGTTATCAGATTAATTACGTGCAAGATCAAGTTGACCAATATCTGTAAAATTATTCGCCAGATGAATAAGGTTGGATTTGTCATCCTCTAAATGTGGATATCTTTATTGTACCATAAACAACTATTTTGACTTTGTAACCTTTCCCATAAAAGGTTGTACTTTCATTGTTTCATTCTAGGAAAATTGTATAACACCTCATTTTTTTTGATAAAAATGAGTAACTGTTATTAATTATGAAAGAAAGTATACATGGTTGAGAAGAAAATGTCCTATCCAAAACTAAGTAGATTATGTGTTTGGATTAGCTTATGTTTAGTGGTTTTTGGCTCTTAAGCACTTGTTTAGTTTTGGAAGTGCTGGGTAACACAAAAAGTGCTATTAAGCACTTTTTAAAAGCTGAAAAAGTACAAAAGATGCCAAAAGCCAAAAGTTGGAGGTTCCCAACTTATGGCTTTTGGCGTTTAACTTCACTTAAAAAGAGCCAATCCAAACACCCCCTAAATTTGTTTTGAAATTTGAAAAAATCCCATCTCATCACCAAGTGAATCAAATTTTCTAAGCGGCTCTTTTTTCATGGGTATCATTCAGTAATCAGTGCTTAATGTTACACTTCATGCAGAGACTCCACTGATCAATTCAGTCCACAGTCAAATATGATATCCAACTCTTTGATACATCATCCAGCAGGGATGTCCAAATTCCAAGTAACAGTGAAAAGGAACCAGATGTCATATTGTCCTAACATAAACACATATTTACACTTGAAGTGAGAGGGCAGTGATGGAAAATGAAATTTCAGGGCCCTATACCTTCTCCATACTTGTCATTGAAGCATCCTGGTTTTCATGGATGTCCTTGGGAGGAGAAGCCGTTACCCGTTTAGCAATTGGATCATCTAAAAATTCAGGGAAAAAAAAAAAGCACAACAGGTCAGGTTGAAAGAATGAAAGCTTTGTGTACACAACTCTAAGACAAAAGAACTTTCTTCACTTCTATAAGACATGCATTAGCTCAGCGCTAGCACTATCTGCTGTCAAATTGGGTAACATTGTTAAACTGGTACAACTTCAGGACCATTTAAATGGATGCCAGTTACTTAAATGGAAGCTTTTTTCCCGACATATTTTCATACATTACTGACCATCAAACAGGGGTATATGCAAATTCCAAAGAAAATTTGTTGAGAAGATAAAAACAAGTTTCTGATATCAATTTCCAAATGATCTAACAGAACTACAGATCAACAGCATATAATCACACAGGTTATACATACACAACAGAGGAAAAAATGCATGGAGAAAAGAAATATGTTAAGGAAGTAATCACATTAAGTTGATGGAACAAAATGTTGGTGCAATTTTTTGGAAAAAGAAGAACTCCACTAAACAATGAGAGATTAGACGAATCGATGCACTTGAATGGAACTCAATACCTTCTGGAACTAACCACCACAGATCACCATAAGTTGATTTTCCATCGAACCCTCCAAACAACAAATATCGTGAGCCAATTGAGGTCATTGAGTGGTATGCTCGTGCAACTGGCGGTTCATTAGTAGTTGCTAGGCGTTTCCACTGTACAGACACTGGAAACAGGAAAAGTTAGTACAAAATACTCTTGCCGACTATTTACAAAATCAAGAATGATTTCAGGCCACTTAACTATGTGCCTCCATCTTATATATAACCAACAACATTACCCCATTGCCTCAAAGGCTCCCGCCCATTGCGGGGTAAGGGGGGGTCGGATGTACGCAGCCTGACCCCTATGTTTAAAAATAGAGCGACTGTTTCCGGCCATCTTATATATAACCAAAACCAATAAATTGTGAAGAGATTTGTTAATCTGGTTAAGTTGTCAAGGTTGCCAGATTACTTTTGTTTGTACAAGGTATAGATATATTAATGTAGATGAAGAGTATGACGGAGTGAAACTGTAAAATAAGTTCCACCATGAGAAGAAAACCAAAAGTTGTAATGTAATACAAGTTGCACAGCCTATATTAGAATATGGAACGGCATAGCAATTGTAGAAAGTATTGATCAACCATGCTTACCCCTGTCTAAAACGACACAATCATTGTAGTAAACATCATAACGACTCAACCAACCACCAGTTCCATGGCCTCCAAATAACAGGAGCTGCAAAGAAAGCGTAGTCAGTATGCTGTTTCCATAATCTTTTGTTTGTTGCTAAAAGGAGGGAAAGGTTTGAGTGGCTAAATCAAGATGAAAGTGGAGATTATTGCATCACCAATAACATCTAAAGCGGCATTGTCATAATCATACTTGCACACTCTAATGCGACAGAAATTGAATAGAGATTTAAGTCCAACCTGGGGGAAGTTCATCTAGAATTTCAACATAATTTACAATAATTGTTAATGCTGACATACACAACACTTTGTATTTGACAGTTTGGGCTTCAGTGGTGGAGCCAGGATTTTTATTAACGGGTTTCAAAATCTAAAAAGGTAAACATACAGATTAGTTGAAGGGGGTTCGGAATCTACTATATATATAAAAAACTATTTTAACCATATATAAATAGTATAATTTTTTACCGAAGGGGGTTCTAATGAGCCCCCTAACCAAGGGCTAGCTCCACCCTTGTGCATCAATATGCACAAACAACTCTGGGAAACAACTTCAGAAAGAAGTAACAAGAGAGAGTATGGGCTAGCAGTTTCAGAAGTTTGTATATTATTCACCACTAATATTCTTTTAGTATTCCTCAAAGTGGCAACAGTGCATCTACCACAAAAGATTTCGGCATCTATATTTTTACTACCAGATGACACAGAGTGGGTTAAACAAAACTTAGGATACTATTCTCAAGGAGGTAGTATGTGCTATTGAAACTGTAATCCCCAAGAAACCACAAGGTATACCAGCAAACGTTGCACACATCAGAGAGGTGCTAATTATTCTTCACTGCAAACAGATTTTCAAGGGTTTTGACAAGATCGATGATGTAGATGCAAAACACTTCGCAGCAGATAACATCAACACCTCAAGAACAGTGTAAACTCAACGTTATGTCCCTATATCAAACATTAAATCTAAATTTTGCATGAAGTCATTTTCACCATGAAATGGACTTACATGAAGTCCTCCAGATGTAACTGTATGTCCACAACGTGCTGTAGGAGCTTGACCTGGAATCTTTAGTTGGGTCCATCCAGGGCTTTCATTCTCTTCCTTCCAGAAAATTAGAAATATTGATATAGTTAAGTGCTAAAACAGAATATTCATAGAAGCTTCAAGAGAGAAGTCAAGAAAGAAAGGAAGTTGAAAGATAAAAACATGTTAAACTAACCACGAGAGAGATAGGGTACAAATGTCATGTGCATACATTGTATATACATATGTCAGTGTGCAAAAGGAAATACAAGTTGTACCAACAAACGTATTTCGTCAACGACAGCCAAACTCATATTTTTTGGGAAAATTTTTTCCTATTTCTGAAAAGCCAGATAAGCACAATCACACAAACTATTAACTGAAAATGTGTAACATACCACACCCATTTTTTCAAGAAGCAACATGATGAAGGTAAATCACATTTCTCTTCAATACAAACCCGAAATAGTTTCAAGAGAAAGAAACATCACTAATTAGAAAAGAAGTCTACGGAGAAACATCACTAATTAAAAAAGAAGTCTACAGATTAAAACTGAAGCTTCAAGGCAAAGTAAAAAGTACCTTCGTCAATTAGGCCCTTCAAAGCCCATAAGTCAGCCATGATTGGCCCTCCTCCTCCTACAAAAAAATAAAAGTTAAATACATCAGTCAAATATTAAGAAAGGAAATCAACTATCTGAACAAATACAGATGAAAGTACTGTACAACCAACTAAAGATACCAATGCTACCTTGGCCTGCAAAAGGGGCTAAAAATAGTAAAAGCATCATTAACATATGTAATTGTGATAAACATACCTTCAAATACAAATAAGTGAACAGTTAAAGAAGGATGTTTGTCAAAAAGAAAGAAATATTTGAAAGCAGAGTGTGGGTGCTTTTATGTCATCATTACAAGAGGACCATGCTAGGAATTAAGTTCACGGTAAGAGCAGATACAGAAATCCTTTGTTTGTCCAGTAATAACAACAACAACAACATACCCGGTGTAGCCCCACAACATGAGGTCTGGGGAGGGTGGAGTGTACACAAACCTTACCCTACCTCAGAGGTAGAGCGGCTGTTCCCTATAGATCCTAGGCTCAAGAAAAACAGTCCAAAGCAGTCCAAAAGAGAATAAACAGTACTTCACAAAGCATGAAAAGTAACTCCAGCAAAATAATATGATAATCAAAGTACAAGAAACATCATATAGTAACCAAAATCGAAGGACAAGAAACTATAGGAGCAATACTATGACTACTAGTATGGGCGGATAGTAAGACAAAGCACTACTACCTGCTACCTATTTGTTTGCTCAGTAAGATGAAGGATTTTCGCACTTTTTTCCCAAACAGACAAAACTAGAAGCTTACTGCTGTGAAAGAAAAGAAAAAATCATTTATGTACTTGAACTATTGTTACCATCCACATACTTAATGCAATCTTTTTTATGACTCAGAAAGTGTCCTTGTATGAAATTATCAAGTAGAAGGTGATGTGTGATCTTATTGTGAAGTATCACCAGGAGAGGGAGAGAGAGAGAGAGAGAGAGAGAGAGAGAGATCAAAGTATTAAAACACTTTGAACTTGTGTTTCAGTATGATAGCTACAACGCCTGAGTTATAAGCCAAAGAACTCGCCAATAATTCAAAGGACTTTCATATCCAGTATAAGGAAATTTATCTGAGTTATTAACGCATCTATTAGTAGTGAATATTGTGGTTACAAAAGGCTGTAGGTTCACTCAGGAGCTTCTAATTCTCAAGTAACTACGACCCATCACGCCTTGGCGGCTTGTATAGATAGTCCTGTCTATATCTATGATCTTTCTAGACTGCTCCTCCAGCAATGAATCATTTACATAAGTTACATTTTAAGAGCTTCATTCCTACATAATTAGTTTAGCATGTAGCATAGAGGTGTGAGAGTAAATCCTTAGCTTCATGTACCAAACTAGGTGTCCTTGAAATTTTCGGTTATGCAATAAGTGAAACTAAATTTACTCAAGGTATTTATCAATATAAACTTTTTAATCTAGAGTGTATAAAAGCGTAGAAAGGAAAGAAAGAATAAAGGGATGTACATGATGTGTCCAGAAAAGACAGTGGTATTTGTGCGGTAAAAGGTGAAGGGTTGAACTTCAGATAAAAAAAATTCATCCAGCTTTAGTTAGATTACCTTGTTCAAGCTTTATGGATCTTGTCCTTTCAACAAAATCCATTGTCAAATTTATCTATTGCTCAACATAATAAGTACAAGACATCAAGATCTTCAAAGCAGTATAAAACTTTAATACAATGTCTGGAAGTAGCTGAATAGCAAGTTACGGAGAGGAACATGATATTTCCAAGACAAAATAATCATGATTATCATCCATATTTACCTCTACCACCATAGACAAGCAATCTTTTCTCAACCATAGTAGCAGAATGTCCACATCTAGGCGGAGGTATAGTTCCCAAAACAGCTAGCTCCCTCCATTCAAGAGTCACTGTTCAAAATAATTCCACCTGTTATGGATAAATTGTATTCTGACAGAGAAAAAGGAAAGCGAAAGCCTAGAATTACGATCAAATACAGTACTTGTATCCAAGATATACACATCTGACAACCACTTTTTACCATCCCAGCCACCAAACCTGCATGCATGTAAAGTCCAAATAACAATGAAAGACTAATAGGACATATAAGCACCCCCAAAACCAAGACGAAACCCTACATTACAATTTTACTGTTCCCAATGGCTGAAGCAGCAGCAAAATCCCTTGCAGAAGGTAAGTCACCAAAACTTGTCAGCTCTGACCATTGCCATATATCTAGCACCACAGAAAGTATTTAAAAGATCAAGTCCAAAGTCTGATGAAAGGGAGAAAAATATTTTCCTCACATGGTGTACGTCTTGGACCTTAATGATGGATAACTTGAGGAGTAGGAGGAGTCGGGAATAGCTAGTTGGTGTTGTCTATGCAAAGCAAACAGTAATTAGTGAGGATTTGGATTGTATACTGCTTCATTGCAGCTCCACTCAGAGTTATGCAAGCATATCCTGTTTTTGATACCACACAGACTACTGAGAATTGCGGAGGAAACTTTGGTGCACTGGAGGTTAAGGAAGACGCACGCTAGGAAGAAGGAGCTCTGCACGAGTCAACACTCTATGCATCTTTTGGCTGATTTCAAGGGAAAGGAATTCTTCTGGTTGAAGATCTATGTATGACTAAACTCCATCCTGATTCATTGGTATTTTTTAGGGCAATAGAGTTCTTCAATACTGTATAGATAGAAGCTTATTTTGTGGTTTGATGTAAACCTTCACTGTTTAGTGATTGGTGTGCCACCAGGGAGATTTTTTAACTTATCAAAAACATCTGATGGTGAAAAGAGGGAAAAAAAAATACTCAAGCATTTTTCTTTACATAGCCGTGGTAGAGAGCAAACATTACCAGTATCCAGAACCCAAAAATCACCTAACCTGAGAAAGAGGAAAGATATCCAGTTTAAGGCGTTCGCCACAATAATATATTGCTTACAAATTACATAGCATTTGCATACCTTCTACTGCCAGATCTCCCGCCAAAGATGAACATATGACAGTCAATTACGACAGCAACATGGAATGCTCGTGGGCTAGGACCAACATGGCCATCAGAACCACAGCCCGTGCACTCTGGCTGAAACCACAACTTTTTTTCTGAAAATTAACGACATTTGAATTTAGAATATCAAAACAAGTGACTTGATCCAATGCACAGAAATGAATTGGCTTTCAGAAACTGAATTTGGCAATATCACCAGAGGAAATATCTATCAAAGAGGCCTCAATCTCACACTGGCTGGGATTGCCCATTTGAAGATTCTAGACATCTGTTCAGTCAGTTCACGCCCATTTTGTCAATGTACTCGACAGTTTATCTTAGAAAGAAATATCAGTAAAAGTGTAAAACTACAGGTTCTCTAAAACTTAAAGTTACTCCTACAAGAAATACATAAATTTAGCCAAACTAACTAAAGGATCTCCAAGCTTCACATTATTCTAACATAACTGTGAGAAATATGGGGAAAAATATTATTGAATTGTGTTTCTACATTATTACGTTGAGACCCTATTTATAGATACTATAATAGACTCCTTTTCCAACTAGGATACTATAATACAATCCTTTTCCAAGTAGGATGCTATATAATATTGTTATTCCTATTCCTATTCTAAGTAGGATAGTATTTACCTATTCCTATTCTAACACTCCCCCTCAAGCTGGTGCACACAAATCATAAGCACCTAACTTGTTGCAGATATAATTAATACGATGACGGATGAAGAGCTTGGTAAGATATCTGCAAGTTGATAATCCGACTTCACAAAATTAACAGCCAACCTCAATGTCTTAGTCTTCTCATGAAATTCAGTCAACCTCAATGTCTTAGTCTTCTCATGAAATACTGGATTTGATGCACAATGTCCATAAAACACAATGTGATAAGTTCTTCAATTACAGTGTTGAACTTTCCAAACCAAGCTCAAAAGACTCATTCATACCACAAAGGGACTTACACAAATGACATACAAGGCTACCAAACGACAATCAAGGCTACCAAACTCCCCTTGAGCAACAAAATCAGGTGGTTGCTCCATATAGATTTCTTCCTCGAGATGATCATGGAGAAAAGCATTCTTAATGCTCAACTGATCAAAAGGTCAATGGAGAATGACAACATGGATCATCTCGAAATTACTCTAAGAAAGTCACTTTAAAACTGTTCGAAACCTGCTTATGCTCCAAATTATTAGATTTGATGGATTAAAGTGGTCACAAATTGAGGAATAAAATTATATGGGTAGGGTCAGAATGATGGCACGACCCTACTCAAACTAGATTTAATAAGTCACCGAAAAGACGAATGGAACTACACAAATCAAATCCGAGTCACCAAAAAAACACAGTGCTATGCAACTCAAATATGAGAAAGTAGTTCGAAAAATTCACGTAACTACACAAATTGAATATGAAAAGTAATCCAGAGAGATGCACAGTGCTATGCAACTCAGACATGAGAAAGTAGTTCGAAAAATTCACGGTAATACACAAATTGAATATGAAAAGTAGTCCGAAGAGATGCACGGTGCTACACAAATCGAATATGAGAAAGTAGTCACCGGAAAGATGGTACGGTGCTACACATGATAAATATGAAAAAGTAGTCACCGGAAAGATGGCACATTGCTACACATGATAAACATGAAAAAGTAGTCACCGAAAAGATGACACGGTGCTACACAAATTAGATATAAAAAAGTAGTCACCGGAATGATGGCACGGTGCTATACAAACACTGATAGATGTGTGGTTGACACAAAACAACCCTAGAAAGTCACTGAAAAATTGACGCACGGTGACCTAATCTCTTTTTTCTTTTTTTTGCTAACATAATCATTGGCCAGACGGGCGACATATATGAGTCATGGTGACCTAATCTCTTTTTTCTTTTTTTTGCTAACATAATCATTGGCTAGACGGGCGACATATATGGGTCATAGCAGCCCGCCGGCAACGGAAGCTATTTGATTTTCTACCAAGACCGTAAAAGCTTTGATACCATGTGAGAAATATGGGGAAAAATATTATTGAATTGTGTTTCTGCATTATTACATTGAGACCCTATTTATAGATACTATATTAGACTCCTTTTCCAACTAGGATACTATAATATAATCCTTTTTCAAGTAGGATTCTATATAATATTGTTATTCATATTCCTATTATAAGTAGGATAGCATTTACCTATACCTATTCCTATTCCAATTTCTAAATAGGTATCATATTCCTATTCTAACAATAACAAACAAATCTCTAATCAAACTATTTAGACATTCTCTAGATCTCAGACTTTATATACAATGAAATACAATCTCTAGTCAAACTAACTAAAGGTTACCAAAATCTCTGTTCAAGATTGGAGCTTGAAGATCTACTTTGAAGACTGGGTGACTAAGGGTGCACCCAGCATAAACCAAAAATGGAAATGAAGGGACTCCACAGTTTTGTTGTCACTGTGCAGTGAAGAAATAGGTTACTAGTACATTCCAGGTTTGCCGACACAAGTTATATCAATTGACCCACAGACGGTTCCTTCTGTCGAAGTAATCTTGAGTCAAACAAGCATCTCTTAAAACCGTCCAGGTATAGCAAATAACTGTTATACGGAGTTACTACTCCAGATGTGTTTCCAATTCCGGTTATCAATAATTCCATTTTGAGAACATAGGTGGTTATTGCCAGCTTTAACGGGTGTATAAACCCTTACTAGAGCTGCCCCCATGAAATTCTGTCTAGCTATGATTCTGTTATGCTGCTTAGGGGTGTGCATCGGTTCGGTTGATTTTACGTATTATCGGTTTGAGTTATCGGTTTTCAATTTTTAAATATGCTAAACCAATAACAAACCAATAAGATATTTTTTATCGGCTTTTGGTTTATCGTTTTTTGGTCCTTAATGGTTCGATTTTAAGTTTACCCAATAAGAAAATACTCATAAAATAAACATATGACTTCTCTAGCAATTTGACGCGATACAGAAAAACAAGCAAATCAATTGAGCACCTAAACTTAACAATATACAACATTTAACCTCATATTCTAATTTACTTTCCTACAGAAAGATTCTACATTGGAAACCAAGCAGACATGACTAACGAGTATCGATATAGTGTCAAGTGATGTTAAATTATTAATATTTAGTATTTATAAAGGGATAAAGTAGTAAATTATTGTAGTCTTAATGGATTACCTGATAATTTTTTTTTTTGGTAAAATCATAAAAACCCGTTAACTTAATAATCCAATATCAGTAAGCCAATAACATTTTCCGGTTCGATTTATCAATTGGTTTGGTTTTTTGCACGCCCCTAATATTGCTAGCTTCAATTGAAGCAATAAGGTTTATAAGGCCATTATATTCCCAGACTAGTAGGCTCCTTCTAAAGGTGTGGTTCCATGCATTCCTCTCCGTGTTTTCAGCTGTTGGACTCCTGATAAGCATCATAGCTAGTGCATATAAGTCACTCAGTGAATTGTTTCCCATCCATCTTTCCTTTCAAACCTTCACATGAGCTCCATTCCCAACCTTGTAAGAGATATTCTGAAAGAATTTATTCCTGCAGCTAGAGCCTAGAGATATGCTTCCATAGGCTAGTATCATAACCGGATGGAACCCCTTTGGTGAACCAGTTGTTTTGAGCCCCTACTTGGCTGTGATGACCTCCTCCCATTAGCCAAGTTACACTTGCCATTTGAATAACATATTTTTGTTGTGGAGCTTAAGGTTCCTTATACCTAAGCCCCCTTTCCCAAATCTCCACAGCCACGGGATTTACCTTCTAAGGACTGAGTTATGTATCAGGAAGGGGGTCATGTAATGTGTTAGAATGTTGTTCAGTGCACTGTTGATCAATGTCAGTCTACCACTCATGGATAAGTACTGCATTGCCAAGTGGCAAGTCTCTTCTCAAATTTCTCAATGATAGCATTCCAGATTCCAGTTGATTTGAGCTTTGCTCCCAGTGGCATAGCTAGGTAAGTAGTAAGGAATAAGCCAATGCTACAACTAAGGAGCCCTGCTAGTTCTTCTAAGTTTGGAACCTCATGGACGATTTTACTCCAACACTGAAATGCAAAGTCTTAAGGAAACTAACTATAGGTTCTCTAAATGTTGTCCGTTCCAATACTGGCATACAGAATGTTAATTGAACTGAAAAGACTCCCATCAAATACAGACCCAACTTTGCTCAAAATGATATGTTTAAAATACTAAAGTTTGCCTCAAGTAAAGACAGAATTAAATGTTAGTGTTGTTTTGTTTAGTTGGTTATTAATTTCTGACCGCACGGAATCTCCATAGCCAATTTTCCATTTTTGAAAGAAGGTCAATCTATTCCCTGCAATTATTCCCAGATAATCTTCTAGATTTTTTACCTCCCTGGTCCTAGCATAGTCTGTAATGTATTGGATCAAACACATTACCTTTTGTACCCTGCCACAGATGCCATAAATGAAACTACTTCATCACAGAGGTTTCCGGAACTCAGACACTGAAATCAAATTCTTAAGGAAAACAAACTATAGATCCTCTCAATGCCATATTTTCCAATACTGACATACAATGCTAATCAAAATTGAAAATACTCCCAACAAATACCGAACCTAACTCTGCTCAAAATGGCATGCTTAACATACAAAGTCAATTAAGTGGAGCGAGAATCACGAGCTCTCGGGTTCAAATCCCAACATAAATAAAAACACTAGGTGATTTCAAAGCAAAAAATACAAAGTTTGACTCAAATAAGGAGATAATCAACTACTAAACATACTCGATTAGGAGAGAATCACATACCAATGTCATACACAGTGATGTCACTAAGGAACTTCTTGTCAATTAATCCTCCGAACACTACAACTTTCGATTTCCCGATGTTAACAGCAGTGTGTCCACTGACAATTGGCAACAAAATCAACGGATTTAGCTTCAAATCCAAATAATCCAAACACAAATGAATCAAAAGAGATTAAAGTAGAAAACTCTCATCATACCTTCGAGGTTTTGGAGTTTCTCCGGCGAAATCTGACGGAGATGCTCGAATCCAGTAATGCATTTTCGCTTTTGTTATACTTTTTGTTGAACTTCGATCACCTGAGTTCATATGAGCTGAAGATGTTCCCCCACTGGATCCGAACCCGCTTTTTCTTTTGTACCCGGATCCGAATCCGGCTTATGACTTTCCAATAGGATTTGGGAGAGTGTGAAAAATCGATTTAAGTGATAAATTGAGTTTAAGAAAATTATTACTCTATTGATTTTGTGATGTTAAATCATATTGAATATTGGACAATAATATAAGAAAATATAAAATAATGTATTTTGGATATTTGGAATTATAATAACAATATATTTATAATTTTACACAGTAAAGTTTAAAAAGGTTATTATGTACATATATGATATTTTTGTTTTAAAGTGACGTAAAGAGACCGTTTTTGATAAACCCTTGCCTCAAGTAAAAACAGTTCAGAAAAACATATAATAGAAATACAATAATAACAAAAATAACAAATAGTAACAGAATAGTACTATAAACAAACAAACGAAATAATAAATTGCCATAAAAATTGAAGAACAAAAAATTACGAGAGTGGTTATATGACTTAACTCAGGATATTGCTTTTTCTAAATTTTATATGAGTAGAATTATTCAAAATCAAACTGAACTTTATTTTCAAAACCAAAAAGTGTTATTAAGTTACCTATAATGCATTATTTATTTAATGATTAGATAACAATTTAATTCTATTTTTAATGAGAATAATTAATGAGGTAATA